>JAQQTP010000064.1:6250000-6850000 GCA_029884605.1 Ormosia emarginata
GGTGCTCTTGGTGTTAGGCTTAGTTTTTAGAAGTTATGGTTATGCTTGTTTATTGTTTTCCTTTGTTGTAATTTTCTCTTGCTCTAAAGCGAAGCTATGTTCATTTTTCTCTTCTTCTCTCTTTCTTTCTTCTTGTCTATGAGTAACTAAATTTTCATTTACTTGAGTTGAAAGAGTGAAGCTCTTAGTAATGAAATAAGGTTAGATTATTTTATTTCTTGTGCTTAAATGATATATTATCAAATGGACATTATATATGTTGTATTTTGTTTCTAATCAATTTAGAAACCTTCTTTGTATAATGGAGATTTTGATTTATCGTAGATAATAAGATTGACACAGTGAATGTTTGAACTCATTTACAAATATTAGTAAATAATTAAAGGAATCATAAATATGATTGCATATATAATTAAACTTTGAATGTTATATTTTTCGATTGGAACCTCCGTTGTGTGTGGATTTCAATTGAGTTATAAAAAGAAATAATCTTGCCTTTAATTTATTACCAAGAGTAGATCTCTTAACCCAAGCAAGTTCTTAAATTTAATTGTGAACAAGTTTTATTATTTTTATTATTGTGACAAATCCTTTTTTTTACCTCAAATAATTTCTCTTCATCAATTCCCTATGGATCGACCTCGGACTCCCAAGAATTTATTACTTGAGACAACCTGAACTTGGGTTTGCATCCTTTAAATGTCGCAGTCAAGTTTTTGGTACTGTTGCCAGGGACTTGATTTGAAGTTTTAATTTATTAAGGTTCTTTTTCTTTAATAAAATTTATTCTCTCTTCTCCCTCATCGGAGCAAAAGATCGGCTTGCCGATCCTTCGGTTTCTTTACTAACTCTCTAACTTTCAAACTGTCTAACCTACTAACTTGCTAACATACTAACTTTCTAACTTTTATATTTATGTCATTTATTTATGTTTACTAACTTTTAATTTATGTCATTTATTTTCTGTTTACTAACTTTTAATTTCTATTCTCTAACTTTTAATTTACGTCATTTAATTTCTGCTCTCTAACTTTTTAATTTATGTTATTTATTATTGCTTTCTAACGTAATGAAATAATCTTTCTTGTTCTCTTCTCTTTCGCCGGCTCTGGTGGGGTTCTACCTCTCTCCGGTTTTTATATTTTAAATTTATTTTCTGTAATTTACTTTCTGCACTTTACTTTCTATATTTTATTTTCTGTATTTTACTTTTTGCACTTTCTAACTTACTAATTATTAACTCTCTAATTATTTAACTTTTTACTTTATCAGTTATCTAACTTTTTACTTGTTAATATTTATTGGGTGGTTAGTTTATACCACATCCTTATTAATATTTAATGGCTGGTGTAAACTGTAGACTTATACATTATTTTTTCTATTTTAATTCATTTATTTATGCTTAATTGGTATCGTGATTTAAATTCTGATCGCTTAGTTAAAATTAATCCTGGTACTTTATATATTGATTTGTTTGAATCACAATCACACACAATTGACACAATGGCTAAAAATGAAAGCGTACATAATGAACATGAAAATCAACCGTTGTGAACCATGCGTGAATATTTGCAACCACCTTGAAATTCTAGTCCATCATGCTTTATCTTTCCACTCAATGCCAATAATTTTATATTCAAGTCAGGTATGATTTTTTTACTTCCTAATTTTCATGGTTTAGAGTCTGAAAGCTCATATTTACATCTGAAAGAATTTGAGGAAGTATGTATTGTTTTCAATGACCAAAATTGTACTGAAGAGATTGTTAAGCTTAAATTGTTTCCTTTTTCTTTAAAAGATAAAGAAAAATCTTGGCTTAACACTTTGAAACCAAGATCAATTGGCACATGGCAAGAAATGCAAGGTGAGTTCTTAAAGAAATTTTTTCCAACACATAAAACTAATGCTATGAAAAGACAAATCCAAAATTTTTTCCAAAATTCAAATGAAACATATTTTCAATGTTGGGAACGGTTTAAAGATTTGTTAAATTCTTGCCCACATCATGGTTTTGAAAAATGGCACACTATAAACTTCTTTTATGAAAGTTTAACACCTGAAACTAAACAATTTGTGGAAACAATGTGCAATGGTGAGTTTCTTGATAAAGAACCTGATGAAGCTTTAGACTATTTAAACTAGTTGGCTGAAAATTCTCAATCTTGGCATAGTACTAACCTTTCTGAAAATTCAATTAGATCTAACCTTGCAAGTGCTAATAAAGGAAAATATCACATTAGTCAAGAGGAAGATCTAAATGTTAGGTTTGTCAGTTTGGCTAGAAAGGTTGAAGCTATGGAATTAAGAAAAACAAAAGAAATCAAATTTATGCAAAATGAAGAAATTTATTGCATTTGTGATGACTTAGGACACTCAACACATGAATGTCCAAGTATTCTTATTCTTAAAGAAGTTGTACATGAGCAAGTAAATGCAATGAATAATTTTAAAAAATCATTTACTTCTTCTTTTTCAGATACATACAATCTAGGACAGAGAAATCACCTGAATTTCAGTTGGAAGAATAATAATCAGTCACAATTCATGCGACCACCACCTCCTCAGGCACAACAGGATTCTCAAAAATCTCAAAGATATGCACCTTATGTCCCACCATATAGGAAAAACCTTGAAGAAACACTGCATGCATTCATAGAAAAGTAAGAGACCATTAATAAACAAAACAATCAAACCATGACTGACATAAAAGAAACTTTTGCTAAACTTTCTTCTGCACTCACCATTCACGAAAAAGGAAAATTTCCTTCTCAACCTCAACCAAATCCCAAGGGTCAGTACAGTCTAAATGAGGAGAGTTTAGAAAACTAACAAATAGATCAAGTCAAGTCAGTGATAACTCTTAGGAGTGGAAAGGTTGTTGAAAAACAAATTCCCGAACCTTGTGAGAAAGAAGATGAATCAATTCCCCAAGAAAATAAAGAAGTTGACCAAAAGGAAACCAAACTCTCGCCTTCACCCCCATTTCCTCAAACATTGAATAATCCAAAGAAATTGGACCATAACACTGGAATTTTTAAAATTTTGAAACAAGTGAAGGTCAATATTCTTCTGTTAAATGTTATCAAATAGATTCCTTCTTATGCCAAATATTTGAAGGACTTGTGCACTGTTAAAAGGAAACTAAATGTGAAAAAGAAAGCATTTTTTGTTGAACAGGTAAGCTTCATTCTTCAAAATAATAATGCTTTGAAATTTAAAGACTCTGGTTGTCCTACAGTTTCATACATTATTGGAGAACATAAAATTGAAAAAGCTTTACTTGATCTTGGTGCTAGTGTCAATTTGCTTCTATATTCAGTTTATCAACAACTCAACTTAGGTGAGTTAAAACTAACTTCTGTAACTCTTCTACTTGCCGATAGATTAATATAAATTCCAAGAGGAATAGTAGAAGATGTGTTGGTACAAGTTGATAAATTCATATATCCTGTGGATTTTATTGTCTTGGATACTGAACCTATGGTTGATAGTTGCAAGTCAATTCATGTTATTTTAGGCTGTCCATTTTTAGCAACATCTAATGATTAGATTAATTGCAGAAATAGAGTGGTGAAACTAACATTTGGAAACATGAGACTGGAGCTCAATGTTTTTAACATGTGCAAGCAACCACAGGAAGTCTTTGATGAAAAGGCGGAAGTTGAAGGGATTGAAGCCATTGTAGATGATCATTTTTA
The DNA here is from genome assembly GCA_029884605.1 of Ormosia emarginata. NCBI lineage: Eukaryota > Viridiplantae > Streptophyta > Magnoliopsida > Fabales > Fabaceae > Ormosia > Ormosia emarginata. The sequence goes on from JAQQTP010000064.1 coordinate 6,253,699, forward strand.
AAAAGAGAGTTCTTCTGACCCATTAAAAGTTTGTTTAATTAATTCATTTAATTTGCTTGATTGTATATAGGAAATAGAATACAAAGGATGAAAGCCGAGATTCAAAGAGGTAAAACCTATGAATGATAATGTTCATGAAGAAGTACCCACATCGGAACTAAAGTCATTACCTACTGGGTTGAAGTACGCTTTTTTGGGAGAAAAGCAAAACTTTCCAGTGGTAATTTCCTCGACTCTTACTGAAGAACAAGAAGGAAAGATGCTGCCTCAATGGACGCACTAAGATAGAAAGAAATTTTTGACAGAGTTCTTTGTGTTACCGGTTAAGTGGCTGATAACGATACTCAGTGACTCTTAAGTCGGTTTGTTTTTTAGTTTCCCAAAATAACTGAATCCTTCTTCTCCTTTAAAATAGATGTCATTCTTTCAAACCTGAGAAAACATTTTTATTCTTTCCCTCAAAATACTCTGACAAAAATCTACAAAGTTAGATATGAAAGATTGAGACTGTTAATGCACAAGGGTATGCTAGAAGATGTACGCTGGATAATTAAAGCAAAGGTCCGACTAGTAGGTGAATCTTCAATTTCATTTGATTCGTATATGCCAAGTCTTGGAAGAAGTTTGTATTCTAAAAGGAAAAGACCAAAAAGATTACAAGTCTGTCACAAATGTGGACGATGGAATTGTAACAAGTGATGTAGTTCTTTGGGGATGGTTTCCGCAAACAGAGAAGATAAAATTTTCTTCATTAAGAATGGACTGGGTAAGGAGTCATTAGATGATATCTTATTGACTCTTGAGATGCATTCTTGTGGATTAGTGCAACGTGAACTTCTTAATTTGTGGAATCTCTTCAAGGATGAAGAAAAATGCTACAGTCTTGGGAATCTGACTCAAAAAGACCGTGTTTGCCAATTTATAAAAAAATTGGATGGGAAGCTTATTATCGACTCATAGAAGGCATTTAAGCCGTTACTGGACATGAAACCAGAGACAGATATGAGTCATATCCACAACAATATGTACATATTATCTTCTTCTTCTTTTTCTTCTTCTTCTTCTTCTTCTTCTTCTTCTTCTTCTTCTTCTTTATGTTTTCTTTAAAAAAAATGTCTGAACAAGGGCGATCCGGAAGGAGTACCATGGCTTTAATTAGTTATGGAGCCCCAGCCTTTGCCTGACCCATCATTGACTCAGGTTGACCTTTGCACGCTGATCCTTAAAAAAGGTTCGTGTACCATGCTCTGTAGAGAGCCGCACTCCATAACTCAATGTTTACCATCTAGGCACTGTGGAGTTGATGGATAGGCAGAAGCATCCCACTCTGGTTATTAGTGAGAAGTAACCCGCGGCTGCCGAAGCGTATGAGGCATCTGAGCTTGATCCTCTTTTTTATTAGAAGGGGCTCTCAGCGCCCTGGGATGGGACATTCTGGATCTTGGACATTACAGGTTTCATATTTTAGCATCTTTGTTGATGTTATGAGCCCAAGTGTGAGCTCTCCAGGTTCCAAACCCAGGATGAAAACCCACGATGGTTTCTTCTTTCTCCTTTCTTCAAATAAACGGACGTGAGTATCTACTACACTGGTGACACGTAGTATAAAGATATGCCACTACTGCACTCATGACGCGCAGTATAAAGATATGCCATGAAAACTGTACATAAAGGTATGTCATCATTTGCTATTATATTTTTTTTATCTTTGTATGATTTTACTGTATTTTAATTTTGGACAGACAATCCTTTGAGCAGGGTCCTTCAGGGGTTTCTAGACTTCTTTACCCGATGGTTTTCTTGAAGTCAAAAAAAAAAATTTCCTTTACCTGTGATCTCTGATCCTGATTCAGCAATAGCTCAGATAGATTGGTCAGTAGGAAGCAGTGAGGGAAGCATGATGAAAAGAAAGCAAGATTTGACATTTTGTTTATAGCTTTCCTTTACCTTTGATTTTATTTATCGTACTTTTTTTTTGTTTAAATTTATGTTAGATGTCTCCAACAGGTAATATATTCTATCATTTACTCATCTATATTTTATCATTGAGGACAATGTTGTGATCTAGTTGGGGGGGGAAGGATAGTTGATCAAATTTTTTTTTTTTTTTTTGGAAGTATGATATGATTGTCATGGACTTACTAAACTAATGAATGATGGCAGAGTAAGGAGTACTTTCACTCTTGAGACGCATTTAAATTGGGAAATATGTTTAGTGATATGACTGTCAGAAAACTATTCATAGTAAAACCAAGTAAAAATGGCAGAGTAAGGAGTAAATTTTGGAAACAATTTATTACTCTTGAGACGCATCTTAGTTGGGGTAGTAACTATTTAGTGTTTATTTGTGAAAGTAACAAAGTTTTGCTATTTGATTTCCTTTGAAAGATTCAAGTGAATGCACTCTCACATCCTTTGAAGCAATTGAAATTCAGGGATCATAGCATAATTGAATAAATTATCTTCTTTCTTAAATTTCACATGCTTAGTTATGAATGTTGATATGATGGATTGAGAATGATAGAAATATGTCTTGTGATATTTTGAGCCTATTGATGAATGGATTGAATATCTGTATCATTTTTTTCTTTCTTGTATGATTTTCACTTATGGAATTGTTACTCTAAAACTTGCTTTGATTCTTTTTTAGGCTATATTTTCACATACATACATAAATATGATTGAGGCATTTTGAAATAGCTACTTTGACCAAATAGTCATCCTTGTATATTTTCCCTTGTGTTAACCCCTTTGAGCTTATTTGACCATTCTTTGTTTTTAGCTCATTACATGCCTTAAAAAAACATGTTTTACCCAACCTTAAGGAATAAGAGAGCATTGGCTTTGTTCTTGAATAAGTGTGGGGGTGTGTGTGCAAAATGATCCAAAAAAAAAATCTGACCACCATTGCAATCAAAGGATTATCAGAGTCTAGAATAAAGGTGGATGCTTGGAAACAACAGGAAGAAAATGAGAAGGTTCTGGTCTAACAATGAATTCAATTCACTAATTTGAGATTGATCTTCAACAAAACATTAGTCAAATATTGGTGATTGTCCTTTATGATGAATGTTCTCAAACATTTTCTTCACTCTAACTGTACCATAATGCTCTTTTATTCTCTTTGGTATTTATCTTCTCATATCCATATTATCTCATCTCCTTTACTATGACCCCATTATAACCTTGAATAAAGTCATCTTGATTTTTGTATGCATGTGATTTGAGTAGCGAAGAAGTAGAAGATAAGCAAGTTTATGGTAGTGCAATTGTTCATAGGTTGAATATAGTGAAATACTTACCTTTTAAACACTTGAGATATTGAGAGTGAATTCTGTGAGGATCTATCATTCTTGATTCATTGTTTTTAACTGAAATTTCCTTACTTGTTAGTTTACGATGTGAAGAAATGTTACCTCATTAATGCTTTGATCCTTTGAATTTCTAGTTGCTCTTCTTGCTTCATCAAGTCTTTTAGAGTTTTTAGCTTTTGACTTTATGTCGTTTTTCTTTGTTTCCTAGCTTTGGTCTTATGTGTTTTGCCCAGGAGTGCAAAAAGCTAAGTGTGGGAGAATTTGATGATCACATATTTTATACATTAATAAACCCTCATTTTTAGTCATTTACACTCTCTATGTACTTAATTGATTGAGTTTGGTTATGTTTTGTAAGTTTGGACTCAAATTGGACTTAATTGATTTTTCCAGCATTATTTGGGTCTTACATTATTTCTGTATTTCCATCATATCTTGAGTTCTACAAGTGTAAAAATTATGTATCTTACCTTGTAGGAAAGATAAGAGAGAGCTCTACAACTTTCATGAGAGCTCCAGGTAAAATATGGACATCTAGAGGAGCTAATTGGGCTTGGAAGTCAGAATACGGGTTTTGTGATTGAAACCTGAATAGTGTGCAGTAATCAGAGCATAACTCGGGATGAAGGAACTTTCTTGGGTTGAAATTTGGATACTTGAAAGTTAAGACCCATATCTATAACTTTCATGAAGAACATAAGAGCTCATTCAGACAGATTGGAGGTGATATTGGGTCTAGAATTCAAAACAGAGGTGCTGAAACTGAGCCTGAACAGTCTGCAGTAATTAGGTCATATCTTGGGCTGTAGGACAAATTTTTGGATGATCTTAGTGGCATTGCAAAGCTAAGACAAATACTACAACTTTCATGAAGACCACATTGCTTCATTCTAATGGCATCCATGAGATTAGCACTGAATGATTTGGGAGACAAAGAATCTCAATAATTTTTCACTCACCAACTCACCATTTGGCATTTTCCACTCATCCACCTACTCCTCACCTACTCTTAATCAATTCCCTTGTCATTATGTATCTCTAATCCTCTATAAAAGGCACCATTGGCTGATCATTTGGTGCTCTTAGTGTTAGGCTTAGTTTTTAGAAGTTATGGTTATGTTTGTTTATTATTTTCCTTTGTTATAATTTTCTCTTGCTCTAAAGTGAAGTTATGTTCATTTTTCTCTTCTTCTCTCTTTCTTTCTTCTTATCTATGAGTAACTAAATCTTTATCTTGCTTGGGTGAAAGAGTGAAGCTCTTGGTAATGAAATAATGTTAGATTATTCTATTTCTTGTGCTTAAATGATATATTATTAAATGGATATTATATGTGTTGTATTTTGTTTCCAATCAATTTAGAAACCTTCTTTGTATAATGGAGATCTTGATTTATTGTAGACAATATGATTGACACAGTGAATGCTTGAACTCATTTATAAATGTTGGTAGATAATTAAAGGAATCATAAATATGATTGCATATATAATTGAACTTTAAATGTTATATTTTTTGATTGGAACCTCCATTGTGTGTGGATTTCAATTGAGTTATAAAAAGAAATAATCTTGCCTTTAATTTATTACTAAGAGTAGATCAATTAACCCAAGCAAGTTCTTAAATTTAATTGTGAACAAGTTTTATTATTTTTATTATTGTGACAAATCCTTTTCTTACCTCAAATAATTTCTCTTCATCAATTCCCTATGGATCGAACTCGGACTCTCGAGAATTTATTACTTGAGACAACCTGCACTTGGGTTTGCATCCTTTAAATTTTGCAGTCAGTATACCAACACTGCAACCCTTTTGCCACCCTATAAAATAGTAAAAGATAAAGATAAAGATAATTAACTCCATACCTAAATGCGGCAACAGGCTAAATAACATTTCTACAGTCATTTTCTGCCAGCGATATCTGAGAAACTAAAACAAGCAAATCAGCACATACCTCTCAATCAAGGTAATTGTTAGCAGTTTCATAATCAGTTTGAATTGATACTATCATTCAGTCCACTCTCCCACTTCATGTACTGACAACACCAACAGGATTCAGAAATGATAAGATAGCAATAAAAAGGAGATGAAGAAGATATATACACACAATAATATATAGCCAAGATGAAGGCAATATAATGCAATAATCAAACGAGAGTAATAATATATACTTTCTGATGTACAAATAATTATTAGGATACAAACTACATGCTTAAATACTAACAAAAAATAAAAGCAAACATACTCACACACAAAAGCAATTCAAACCCATCACGTAATAAGCCATAAGGAAAAAAGTTAATGAGCATTACCAAACACTCAGGCCAAAATTGAACAATGTTGGCAATACGTAAAGAATTGCACAAGCAAAATAGTATCAGTTAACAAGAATAAACTTGTATGCAAGTGCACAGCCACACACCAATGTACAATCACTTGATCTGCCCAAGCAAAGACCTTACATGAACCTATTACCTCAAAAGTAATCCAAAATACATATGTTATATTCCTTCTCTATCAACCTCCATTTCACCCACCAAACTACTGCACAGAACTACCAAGCTAGACAAAGATCAAAGTTGACTCCAGTGAAATGGAGACTGGCACAACTGTGACTAAGACCCAAACATTTACGAGTTTGGGTTTGGGTCTGGAGATTGAAAACTTTTTTCACAGTAAAAAGAAAAATTGAGATTCCACTAAAATAAAAACAAATCAAAAGCATATGCAAGTTAATTTAACCGATTCAGCAAAAAAAAAGAGAGAGAAAATGAAACAAGTTGATAACAAAAATAAAATGGAAATTATTCTGAAAACCCCAATCAACAAACGAACCCAAATTGAATTGGAGACCCAAAAAAAAAATGCACTAGAGATCGAACAACAACAGCTTCACCCATACCCTATTTCAGATCAATGTGAAGAGATCTAAAAATATCAAGTGTAGAGAGAAGCAAAATCAGGTAAAGAAGAGAAGCATTGGTTACCATGACGGCTGCAGCTTCTTCTTCTTCTTTTTCTTCTTTCGCACGACTGAAGCAGAATAAGGTTCTTCTTCCCAACTAGGGTTCAAATAGTAGTGATTCACATTATATAAGGGAGAACGGTGAGGGTGGCCTAGCGAGAGAGGACAAGCGGCGACAGGGGAGACGAGCAGCGGCAAGCGGCGGCAGGGGCGACGAGCTAGTGCTCTCTGCTAGGGTTCAAAATGGGAGAAAATGATATGGATAGAAGAAAGACAGAGAGAGAGGGTAAGCAGAAGGGTTAAAACAGGAAAAGGCTTAGCGACCACCTTTTCGATCTGAATATTTTTTATTTATTTATTATAATTTTTTAATTTAGAGACTGAAATTTTGGTCTCTAACACTTTTTCTTTTTTAGTGACCGAATTTTCAGTCTCTAATTATTTATTTTTTAATAATTTTTTTATTTAGAGACCGAAATATCGGTCTCTAATAATAAGATAAATTTTTATTTTTTATTTTTTAGCGATTGAATTTGCGATCGCTAACTATTTTTTTTCTAAATTTTTTTTTTAGAGACCGAAATATCGATCTCTAATAATAAGACATATTATTTTTTTTTATTTTTTTAGCGACCAAATTTGTGGTAGCTACTTATTTATTTTATTTTTTTGTAAATTTTTTTATTTAGAGTGAAATATTAGTCTTTAATAATAAGACACATTTTTTATTTTTTTTATTTTTTAGCGATCGAATTTACGGTCGCTACTTATTGATTTTTTTTAATAATTTTTTTATTTAGAGATGATTTTATTTCGGTAGCAAATTAGATTTTTATTTCTTAATCGGTCTTTATTTCAGTCTCTATAGAGATCGAAATAAATCGGTCTCTAAAACTTAAATTTCTAGTAGTGACATTTTTGCCTTGATACATTTTTTTAAATTTGTCTGGGATGGAAGTAGCAATGTTTTTTTAAACCTGCCACATGATAAACCTGTTATTCCTAAACTTGATACATTTTTTTCATAACCTCCAAGTTGAATGAGTATGACTAAATCTGCCACATGATAAACCTGTTATTCTATATTTTGTTTTTTTCACTCAAATATAAGGTATGTCCTTGAGTAATTGCACATATTTTAATACCAACTTGGTGATGATTCCTTAAGTTAACATAATTAGGCATAATCAGGCTATCTATCTGCTTATAGGTAGTGACCATGCATGATAATTCAATCCTTGTACTGATATACTTACTAAATCAGATTTAAAGGAAACCACTATTGTCTAGGCTTAGTAGCCTAATTAAATATTAAGAATTTCATTACAAAAGTGACCTCTATATTGTATAAAAAGGTAAACAATAAAGTAAATCACTCCAAGAATACTAATGGTTAAAATTTGAGAGTAAATTGTCTACCATGGCTTAATATGCAGTAGGCATAGTTGCTAATAGGGTATGTCTTACTAATGAATCATTTCTGCTCCAAATGCAATTTGGTTTGCCCACATCTTTTTAAATCTTAGCTTTCATATGCCACTGGAACCTGGTCAAAAGGACATCTATACCTTAAGTTATGTCGCCTTGAATACAGGATGTCACGATCCTATCATGGCAGTAACTAGTCTATTTACAAGATAGAGCTGGTATTGCAACTAATGGATTTAATTTGTGAAAATCTTACTCAAGTTACCTAATCTTAGCTTTCTAATGAGACACAAGTCTCGTACCAAACAGGCCTATGATTTCGAGTTATGCAACTTTGAATACAAGCTGCTAGAACCCCAATTATGCAAAAAACAACTTGTTTTCAAAATAAAACTTACACCAAACTACATGATTAAAAACTATGACATTTTACCTCAAAATAACCCCCTCTCTTAGCTTCCTACTAAGACTGGCCTTATGTCAATTAGAGTCCTAGAACTCCAGTTATACACAAATCAGTGTATCTTGCTCAAATTAGAATAATAAATTCTTCGTAAATTATGTTCCTATAGTATATTAAGATTTGAATCCTCACCATTGATGCTTGTTTAATGGTGGAAAAGATATGGGTAGTGGATTTATTATGTGATATGGGCAGTTCGGGTCATGAGTAAAGATGTTCTTATTTCAAATTTTTTATTTTTCTCCTTTCTTTCTACTGAAATCTGGTTTAATAAGGTATTAGATGTTGCAAAAATGCTTTTGCAAGCTGAAAATTTGAAAGGGATAGTCTTGGGATAATATGCGTATCCATGATTTGCCCTTGACTTGGTTTTCTTGTTGGTTTGTGAATTTCTAATTGTTGTTATGAACTTGAGACTAGCACTTGATGCATGGTTGTATGTTGTGATTGTTTGGGGGTCACGGGTTGATGATAACCTAATTTGTAATCCCTTTTTACTGGCTGAAACTGTGTTTGATGAAGTCCCTCATGTTAAGAACACGTTGGTTTAAAGGAAATGGATTGTATAAAAGTGAATTGGGATGGTTTTGGTATAGGGTAGGCTAGGATAGGCATGAAGAATGACTAAGTAAACTAAATAATGCAGTTGTTGTTCTATTTTTCTTTGTATTTGAAAGAATTATTATTGGGGCTATGATTATTAAATTAGTATTGGTAATAAGAAAACACAAGCTATAATATGTTACATGAGTCCTGACAACTTTCATGCCTAACTTATTGTCAACTTTTGGTTTGAATAAACTAAATCAAGGTTGCCTCATTATGACAGAAGTTTTGGTGTTCAAGTGTTATATGTTACTGTTATGTGTTGGTAGGGGATTTTTCTATTTTCTTGTTGTTGTGGTTCATATTTTCTGTAGTTCTTTTGAGGATGATCTTGGACTTGGTTGTAATGGGATTTAATGGCTGCAATGGTTGATGAAATGATGTAAAATTGTGAGGCTCAATTTCTATTTTCCCTTGCATGATGGGTCGTGGGTTATGATGAAAGGAATGGTAGGATATTTGCATGTAGAGTTTTTCCAAGTTCTTATCACTCTAGGAAGGATTATGTCTACAAAAATTGGGGAAAAATCCCAAAGTTGAGTTGTTGTGTGTGTGTGATAAAAGAAGGGTTTGAGTTTCATCATAATTATAAGTATAGGTGAGAAGGGTGTTCAAGGGAAGGGTGACTCTTAAATAGACTTTCACCTAAAAATTCTTGATTTTTCTAACTTATTGGTATATAACCTTAATAAGAGTTAAAGACTAAAGTGATAAATTTGATGTCATGTTCTGTTTTGTATTAACTAGAAATTAGGAATCAAGACTCCATTTAATGGAGTTTAGTGCTAACACATAATGGTTTAATGTTCCTATGTGAGCACGTCATTAACTACTATATATGAGAGTGTAAACTTGAATTTTAGGTGTAGCAATTCATACGATAAACTCTAAGACTATTTTTTAATTAGAGTAGAAAAATGATGTAATAAATAAGATTTAAATGAGATTACAAATGAAGATTGTAACTTAGTTCCTTTGGGTTATAGAGGGGTTTTAGGTTCAAGGACCATAGGGTTAGAATTTTTGTTAAAATCGCTTAATTAAATGAATCTGGTTGAGTTAAGAATTTATACAATGAACTATACTATTTTAAGAATATAAGATATGCTATTCGACAAGGGAGAGGTCTTGACTTCAAGAGAAAATTTCATAAATAAGTTAGTATAAATTGCTTAGTTAATTAATATATTTGGCAGAGGTTGTTTTCTAATAGAATTGTAAAAAAAGACATTGGTAATGCTTGAATTGAGTGAGAATATTCATTGTTCCTCTTTATTGAGGCCATTTGGCCATATATTGTATATGAAGTAGTTGATCGACTTAGAGTTAACTTGTAATGTGGTGTTATTGTCCATGTGTTGAATATGCTGATATAATGGTTTGCAATTGCTTGAGATTGCATTCTGAAAGTTTATGAGCTCATAATTAAGGAATTTGTTGATGTGATTGTTGTTAGTATGTGATTTAGGGTCATTCAGCCAAGACTAATCATAATATCACTATAAGTTACAGAGTTGTAGCAATGCCTAGGACTGAACGCTTCAAGGCTACACCATATGTTACTGAAAACTCAAGTGGTAATTTAGATGAGGCTCGTTCTATGCCACTGACTCATAGCAGGGCCCATTCTGTTATGCCAACTTGTATAGAGCTAGTTAATTTTGTGCCGCTATCAGATGGTAGTGCCCATTTTTTGCCACTGACTCATAATGGAGCTCAATCTATACCATCGATTCATAGTAGAGTTCGTTCTGTACCATCGACTTATAATGGTGCCTATTCTGTATCACCGACTCATAGTGGAGCTCGTTTTGTATCACTAACTCATAGTGGTGCCCGTTCTATACCATCGACTCATAGCGGAGCTGGTTCTGTACCACCGACTCATAGCAGAGCTCATTCTAGGCCACTGACTCATAGTGGAGCTTGCTCTAGGCCACACTCAAATGGTAGTGTCCATTCCGTGCCATTGACTCATAGTGAGTTCATTATGGGCCATCCTCGTATACTTATTTTATGTCATCCACTCATTCATCTAAGTCTGAGCTTGAGCCTAAGTATATTGATTCGTTTGATGAGTCTGGGAATGATCTTATTCTTACATTTGGTGAGACAGTTACTAGTAGTCATAAGAATAACAATTATTGGATCATCAATGCTATTGGTAAGAATCACAATTCTTGTACTTTTATTTGCTTAATGACTATATTTATTTTAAATATTACAATTCTTGTTTTAGATGAGGATGATACCATCAAAGAAGGACGATTGAAGGTGCAAGATATTTAGTCACTTCTTATAAGTAAAAAGGTTATAATCACATGCAATGAGCTTGGTCAGTCCATAGATGACGCATATCAGAACACTATGATCTCGATCTCACCATTGAAGAGAGAAAGAAGAATAAAACAAAGCCATGACCGCGACTTGTTCAAATCTACGTATTACTCTAAGTAAGGTATCCAGTTTCCTTTTGGCTACCAATGAAACACTAATCTATCCCAGATTCCTTTAATTTCTAGATGATAAAGCAACCGTGTCCTGAATATCTTTGATTTTGGTCTGGACCATTAAGCCTAATTCACCCAAATTGATCAAGCAGGACCCATTCAAAAGCTGCATGTTGTTTAGCCCCAGGCATAACAAGAAAAGAGTAAAGGAGGCTATGACATACACTAAGATAATGATAGAGCATAATAAGAAAATTGTTGATTGTCATTCATTTGTATCTATTGTCATTTTTATTTTATTAATTTTTATTAAATAGTTTTTTTTTTATTTTGATCTAATAGTTTAAAATAATTTATTTAATAAAAAGTTAATAAAATAAGAATAACAATAAACATGAATTCATCATCTTATCCTAAAATTAAATAGAATTTAATTTACTTTTAATTTCATTTAGTTATCTTTAATTATATTTATTTTATCATTATTTTATCTTGTACCTGCTTTGTCTATTAAATAAATAATCTTGCTTGACTCTAAATAATTTCAAGGCCTTGTATTCAAAACTTCTTCACATACTATACATTATGCATTATATCATTATAATAGATTTTTTTTATGTAAAAAAATGTGACAAAATATATAACTATTCCAAGATCGGGAACAACTCATAATATAATCTCTCCAAGAGATTATTTTTTTTACTTACAAAATTTAAATTTAAGACCTTATATTATCAGAAGAATTCCAGTATTATTTGTCCGACAAACAAACTTAACTTGCTTGCAGTATGCAAAACCACTTCTGTCATTATAAGAGATTTAACTACATCTTTTGAGTGGCAAAATAAAAAAGACGAAAAGTCACTTCAGAATGGGTCTTCTAAGTCTTGGATAGTAATATTACCAAATTCTCCAACAATGCCCAACTCACGTATCTCACTCTTACTCGGTTTACGCGGCTTTCACACCCTCATATTCAAACTAACGTCCACTCTCTCTCTCTCTCTTTGCGCCCACCATTCCAATCAGAGCAATCATCATCACCCTTCTTTTGAACACTAACATGGCTGCATCAACTTCAACACCTCGATTGATCCCTAAACGGGGTCAGGTTCTAAAGAGGATCCTCAAAATGTTGTTTTCTTGTGCCTTGTGTTCTGCTTCTGCACCCATCACCCCCTCTCATCATCCTTAAACAACAAGAACATCCTCTCTGGTGTTCCCAGCAGCTTCTGGGTGGGAAAGCAACTAGACCTATTCTAGTAGTTTTTCAACATTTTATGTACGCATCTAATTGTGTCTTATCAACATCGCATTTTTAGTTCAGTATTTTTTTTTTTTGGTAAATTAGTTCAGCATATTGTTTATGCTAGCTCTGTTTTGATTCATTTTAAGAAAATAGAAAAAAAAAATTGAGCACTTTTTCACTTTCATCCGGGACTTGGAAAATGTGATGAATTCAAGATGAGAAACTTAATCTTTTTATTAATTTTTTAATTTTTAAATGAAAAAATATATTAAATATTTTTATATTTTTAAAATATTAAATGTATTTATTTTTTATTTAATATTTTTTTATTTAATATTAGAATGATTATTAGAATAATTAGGTAAAAAAATATTAAAAAGTATGTGTGCTAATTGATATAAAATTTCAAATGAGAAATTAAGATTTTGTTCAATTTTTTACTCAAATAAAAAAATAAAACTTTAACCATGTGTTAGTGCACAATCAAAAGTTAAATCAAACTAACATTCTTAACACATAATATGATTTGACATACATGTTTCTTTGTTGTGAAATTCTTCCCCTTATCAGTAAATTTGAATGGTAAATTGAGATATGCTGAATATTAATGCTTAATCATAAAATGCCTCTCTCTCTCTCTCTCGGTTTCTTCTTGGAGATGAGAAATTCTTAAATGCATTCCAGTTAAAGCATTAGAACAATTATATTTTTAATTATTATTAACCATACTATTTAATTAATAATTATTTATGATAATTAATAATTAATTAAAAAAATAATTACTCTAATATACTCAAAACTAAACTAACTTGAATGCTAAAGTTTATAATTATATAAAAAAAATTCTATGATTTAACCTTAACAATGGAGAGTAATGTTAGAGTTATCGTGCAACGTATTAAAAAATTCCAGTTTAAAAAAAAATTAAAAGTCAAAACTATTAATTTACAAATTTTATAATATATCTTATGGATGTGTTTCCAAATTCCGATACAAGGGGCGCCGTACGTGAAGGTGAGGTGATGAATTGGTAGAGTCGCATTGATTAGGGTAACAATCTTTATATATGGGTAGTATGACGTACTACCGACAAATAATTGTCATGAACCATAAATATAGATATCAACATGGGATATGACAAATACAAATATGAGAATATATTAAATTTAAAAAGTAGTAAGATACAAATATGAAATATATATGTATATATATATTCATAATTTATATATATATTCATAATTTATTAATATTTTTTTATAAATTTAAATATTTATAATATTTTAATAAGAAGAGATTCATTTATACTTAGTATAAGTAAATAAAATTTATACATAATCTTATATTATTTATTTTATTGTGATCCTTTGATTATCATTTATCTCTTATCGTAATCACAAGATCACAATAAATGAAGGGTATAAGATTAAGTGTAAGTCTTTTTTACTTATACTAGGCGTAAGTAGATCCCTTCCTTATCTTAATATATATCATATGTGTCAATATTTGTTACTTAGTAAGTCCTTCCCAAAAAATATTAAACATAATTTCTATTGATATTTTTTAAAAAATCTTAAACTAACTTCTCTTAATAGAACTAACTATGTACTAGTATATGTACTTTCAAAAAAGAAAATTAATTAGAGGGAATATAAGTATGAGATAAGCTTCGAGGACGACAAAGTAAATGACTTAGTACGAGTAGAGGTAGAAGGAGCAGATGAAAATAGTGGTGTGTGAAAAGATAAAATTTAAAAGTCTAATAATGACGTGTAAAAATATAAAACTTAAAATACTAGTGATAACTCCATAAAATGTAATTATTTATGCCCTATATCTTTGTTCTATTAATTGTTTAGTCCTTATTATTGTGTATATTTAGAAGATTTCAAGCTTATATTCATTGACTTCAATTGTGATATATTCTTATATGATCTTGAGCAAATTGATATCATTCTTCATGTGATTATATGAATTTGCAACTGTGATTAACTTGGTGATTTCTCTATAACAAGAACGGCTCCAATCAAGCAAAAATTTGGAGGATTTGGACCAACATTGGAAGAGAAAGTCAGCATCTCACGCCGTGGCGCAGACATGTTCACGTCGCGGCGAGGTGCATTCAAATTGTTGCATACTGAAACCCGAGACTTGAGCGTCACGACGCAAAGGAATGAATGTTGCGACGTGGTGACCTAATTTCAGCACGTGTCGCGGCTCTAGGAGGTTCACGCCGCTACGTGAAAGGGAAAATTTGACCTATAAATACTGTTTTATCATATTTTAAAAGAAAGTTTTTTTATTTTAGAACACAATTGCTAGGTTTTCACGGTTAAGACTTAGAGGAAGTTAGGGAAGCTAAAGTTGGAGGTCATCTTCTTCATAGAGGATGATTCAAGCTTAAAGGATCATATCTATTGAGCTTTCTTCCTTTCCTTTTCATCTTTCTCTTTTCTTGTATCATGAACATGATGTATATGCATATATTTTCGTGTTTCATGGTTAGCTAAGTTATGTATATGGATTTCTTTGAATCCTACTATGTATATTGAATGATTTTGTAATCCTTTGAGTTTATATAGATGATTTGATTTTGTTCAATCATATGGATCTTAATGTTCTTGATTGTTTGATCAGCTTTTAAGTGATTTGTTAAAATCTAATGAACTTAAACATAAGAATTTAGATTTGAGATCATAGGTATGGTTGATGCATGTTTAATTTCATTCTAATGGTGGGGTAAGTTAATTCGCTAATGAGATAGAAATATACCTCTTAGTCATGCATAATAATTGATTGAGAATAAATTTTAATTAGAGGATTTTGCACTAGTTCTCATGGAAACATAGTGAGTTAGGTAAATGAAACATGATTGATTGACCTAGACATAAGCTTTTAATTAAGTTAGATTCTTAAACTAACCTAATCCTTTCATTTATATTGCCTATAAAGATTGCTTTTTATTAATTGAAGTAGGAGATAAAAAAAGATTTCATATTCTCTAATCAATATCTTTTAATCCGATTTACGGCCTTTAAGTCTTTACAGTTAACCTACACAACCTTTTATAATTTGAATGTGCTTGAATAGTATTAAGTAAGCTATTGGTTGATATTTGGCTCTTGAGATTGACGTATTCCTCGACTATATTACTTGTGTGACCCATGCATTTGCAGTTAGCAAATTAGCAAACAAGTATATAAAAATTGTGACTTGAAACGTCAATCATGTGATTATGCTTGGGTGTGTTACGGGCTTACTAATTGAACGTTAGTCATGGAAACTATTTTTTTTTAAAAAAAAATATTTATGGGTCGTGTCTAAGTTGTGTATTAGACATGTCTGAGATGTGTACAAACTGAAAAAAAAAATCTTTTTAATCGGATATATTCAAACACGCAAGACACTTGTATCGTATGAATATCCCTATGTGTATGACACAGACATTTACTCAACACGCGGACATGCCTAAAAAATGACGTATTCATGCTTCGTAGAATAATTATTTTTTCAAGTGTACAAATTAGGTCTAAAACCTGATATGAAATGGAATTAACGATAGACTAAAATACATAAATTAAGAATATTCAACCCGGGATCAAATAGTTATTGAAAATACTTTACGCATTTGAGAACTACTCATAGATTATACTTCTTTCTTCCTATTTTAAATGTCATTTTAATAAAAAAAAATTAATTTACTATAAATGACATTTTCATATATTAATAAAGCATTAATTGTTATTTATTATCTCTACTTTTATGAATATATTTTGCAATGCTTTTTTTTGAAAAATAATTAATTTTTTTAAATGCTTTATTAAAAAACTTTTAATTATAAATTATTTTGAATACAAAATAAACTAATCGAACCATACACTATTCTTTTAAAGTCTCAACTACTTCTAAAAATTGGATGGATATACATTAGACCAATTATATTTTTTATTATCATTAACTATAATATTTAATTAATAATTATTTATAATAATTAGTAATTAATTAAAAATATAATTAATCAAGTTAAACTAACTTGAATGCATAAAGTTTATAATTATATAAAAATATCTCCAGGATTCAACCTTAACGATGAGGAGTTACGTTTGGAGTTGTCGTGCGATGTATTAAAAAATCTCAGTTTTAAAAAATATTAATCCAAAAGTCAAAACTATTAATTTACAAATTTTATAATATATCTTATGGATGTGTTTTCAAATTCCGATACAAGGGGCGCCGTATGTGAAGGTGAGGTGATGAATTGGTAGATTGGTAGTGTCGCATTGAATAGGATAACAATCTTTATATACGGGAAGTGTGACGTACTACCGACCAGTAATTGTTTTTCGAGTGTACAAATTAGGTCTAAAACATGACATGAAAAGGAAATTAATGATAGACTAAAATACATAAATTAAGAATATTCAACCCGGGATCAAATACTTATTGAAAATACTCTGCGCATTTAAGAACTACTCATAGATTATACTTCTTTCTTCCTATTTTAAGTGTAATTTTAATTTTAAAAAATTAGTTTATTATAAATGACATTTTCATATATCAATAAAGTATTAATTGTTGTTTATTATCTCTACTTTTATGAATATATTTTGTAATGCTTATTTTTTGAAAAATAATTATTTATTTAAAAGCTCTATAAAAAAAACTTTCAATTATAAATTGTTTTGAATACAAAATAAGCTAATATAACCACAAACTATTATTTTAAACAGAAGTAGCATCAAAATGGGTCAAGTCGATGGATCAATTTCGAATAGTAGATAAAATAGGCAATTTGAACTAATAAAAATGTCAACTGAAACTTACATGACCGATCGACCCGACCGAATGAAATTTAAGTTCGAATGGACCGCCATTTAAACCCAAATACATTACATAAAATTTGGATGAACTAACAAAATGTTAGCCCGAAACTTACATAGTATGATCTGGCCCGACTCAAAAATGACCTGGCCTAAATGGGCAGAGTTCGAACGGGCTGGACCGGCCCGTTTTGACAGTTGTAATTTTAAAGTCTCAGCTACTTATGGAAATTGGATGGATATGATAAAGTGGAGTAATTAATTTAAAATAAATAAGGGTAACTTAGTAAAAAAGTTCCATAATTAAGGTTTGGTTTAATATTTCTTAGTTCATTTGTCTTGCACCAAAGTCACACTTAAAATGGACTGAAAGGAGTAAATGATTGTTGTTAATTGTGAGGCATCTCCATGATTGATACAATTATTAAAAGGATTTAGCTAACAAGTGCCATTAGGAATCTAAAATAAGAAATTTCTAATGAAAAATAAAGTTTTTTCAATTTTTAATATATTAAATACTCTACTTTTTATTAAAAAATTATTTTAAATTCCTTATCAAGTGTTTTAAGGACACTTATTAACAAAACCCTTATTAAAAAAAGTTAGAATCTTAACATTTTTATCCTCTTATACATTATTATAAGGAGTTTCTAGGGTTACTTGTTATGTGATTTATTGTGTAAGGGAATTGATTGAAAGATGATCGAAGTGAATCACGACATAGTAAAAATTAAATGGCCTCAAACTTTAGGGCCACTGGCCCTAAGTTGAGGGCTCTAGACCTTAAATTGTGTTCTCATCTCAATTTTTGTGTCCCTTTTCAACTTTAGCTTTCCTTCTTAAGATTGACTTGTAAGTTCTAAGTTCTAACTATCCAATGTTACTCTACTTGTGGCTCTTGGACTGCTTCATACTCATTTGTATATTTTATTTTCTCAAACATGACCTATATTGTTATGTTATGAAAAAAAATGTTTATGTTATGAAAAAATGTTTTGTTAAATTTCATGTCATTGAACTTACAATAATTGTCTTCTCAAACTGTTAGGCCTTCTAGAGAACCAAGCTCTGATACCAATAGATAGAATCAAGAGGGGGTGAATTGGTTCCATAGGTTCAATTAACAAAAAATTTAAAAATTAAATCTTATGCAAATGCAACACAACTAACTATGAATGCAAAAAATTAAAAGAGATAGGGAGGATAAGATTGCACAAACGATTTATACTGGTTCAATCATAATGTGTGACCTACGTTCAGTCCTATAGCAATTGTCCATAATTTTCTTCACTTCCCTATCGAATTGTTGCTTACAAGGATTTCTATGTACCTTCCTTTACTTTATCCCCAAAGTAGAGTATGTAGTGGTTTCTTTCTCCTAAGGACACCATCAAACCTCCTTCAACTTATACCCCAAAGCAAGGTATATGTTATTGGCTACAAACCGCCGCAAAAAAACATATGTAAGATATTTTTTCAATTTTTGCGGTAGTTTGAAAATCACCACATAAATAATAATGAAATACAAAATAAAAGTAACACAACTGCCGCTAAAATATCGTCGCAAAAACCGCCACTAAAAAATAATAGCAGCAATTATTCCAACAGTTATCTGAAATCGCCGCAAAAAGGTTTAAGGATGCCTGTATCGATAGCAATTGTGAAACTGCTATTTGTTTTTGCAACAGTTAAAATCACCGCTAAATAGAAATTTTAACCACCGCTATTAACAATTTTTTTTGTAATGTAAAATGTATCGAAATCATGATTTAAACATCAAAGTACGTACAACATCAAAGAGAGAAGAGAGTCACCAAACAATACTTAGCATGTAGGTAATCAACATTGACTCAAGATCGATCACTAACAAGACAATTCTGACATTTTAGTTTCAAGATTGCAGAAACAGAACAAACAAATGCTCTACCAAAATGATACTTCATTCTCAAAAGCATCCCTTAAACAACTGTGATTCATATCAATACCAAAATTTTGCATTAGCACTAAAGTAGAATGCAACCAAAAGACAACACCAAAACATAATCCAAATTTTGATCCTTATTTTCTCAATTATCAAAATCAAGTTTCATGTTTATACGATCACGTAAAGAAGGTAAGGAATCCATTCATAAACCCAAAAGACCAACAACCTTCTATTGATCATTCAAGTTTTTTAGCATTAGACTTGTGTGTAATTTAAAGAGTAACTTAACATAACAAATAACAAAAGCCAACCTCAATCAGAGCACCAAAATACAAAGAAAAAAATAACTCAAGTACAAAGATTGTGAACATTAAAATACTTTACATGTGGTTGAGGAGCAAAGAAGCCAGCCAATTCTTCAGGGATGCTTCCTTCCTTCATTATCATGTAGGCCTTAAGTGAATTTCTTCAATCGGAGGTACCTCTCTTGCCACTGGGTAGATGATGATGATGTAGTAGCTAGCCTCAGTTGAAGAACAACTCAAATCACTAAGTCGAAGTTTAGTATTCTTGAATATATTAGTAGGAGCTACTCCCATACCCATGGTTCATACTCTCCCAGAGTGCTCTTCCCTAAACACTTTACCAACAACATCATTAGGGGAAATTTCAAATTCATCATTAGTGCTTTGAGACATAACTCATTCAATTTCTTCCTACGAGCATGCAACATTATCAATTACAAAAATTGTTAAGATTGAAATGTAGAAGGTTAGAAACCAAGATAATTAACTTAATATTATAAAGACACCCAAGCTAATCTTACCACTTTTTCCTTTGCCTTTGCATTTACAAATGATCTATCCTTTCTCTTGTGAGTTTCAATATACATTTTCTCTCGACCAACTTTCTGTCCAGTTTCCAACAATTAAGACAGAAAGAAGTTGAAAAAAAAAATAAAAATAGACATTAACATTGCAAAATAGTAAAAATTATATTATTAGTGTAATTACCATCTCATTCATTCTTCTTGAATTCGGTTTAGAACCCCCAATATGTGCAATTTTTTCCCTGCTTTGAATTTCTTTATTTCATCTACAAAGCTCCTATCAACAAAGCAATTACAATTTCTTACAGTAATGAAACATTTAATGATAACAATAATAAACCAATCAAAGTAACCTTAATCTTACCTGTGGTGATGGATTTATACGGTAATGAACATAAGCAACCCATTGATCTCTCTCATACCTCTTGTTAACAAATATATTACATGTTAGCCATATAGCTAGTAAAATGGTAATAATAGTATAATACCAAACAAGAACTCCCTAAGTAGCAGGAATACAAGATTTCTCTCAATATAATGGTGTTGAAATCATACTTTAAAGGCTACCACAATCGCTATTCTCAAAATATAACAAATTGAATTATCTGACACCCTACAAAGTTCCACCACAAGTTCAAAGAAGTGAAACCGTATAAAACTGATAGCATTTGAAAGTTCAACATAAAGGAATCACATGCAATGGCAACAACAAATGGTTAGGTAAACTATTTTTTTAAATTGTCAAACATATAACATTTTTCTAAGTTCATCCCAGAAACTTTATAAGACACTTGTCTAAAATGAAAAAGGGGCAAAAGGAAAAAAGGCACTAGAACTGAAAAGCCATGAAAAAGCATTTGGAAAGTATAGAATCAGGCTTCAAGAAATTGCATAGCACAACCACTTAGACATTTGGATCCTTAACTTAAAACTTGCACTATATATACCTCCTTAACTTCATTAAAAAAAAATTGTAATACTGATAATTTATGATATAATAAGTCAAACTTGATAATAAGTAATGCACATATACTTGGTAGCGTTAAAGACAATGAGCAAAGGCAACTCTTGGTAATGCCACTAAACACAACCCCCTATATTACCAGAAAAACAACTATAATGAACTCTTAAAAATTAGAAAAAGAAAAGGCTTGTGAGTACTGGCTAATTGCTATGGTCCAAAGATCTTTTTCTCTTTATTGCGAAATAAAAAGAGTAGGCAATAATTCCCATCTATCTTCATCTTTATACCCTATTTGACAACATATATATTGATGAAGGCATGGAACTGATAGAAGCATCCCTCTACACAAAGTGAAAAAGTGAGAAAATATTTTTGAATCTGCACCATACCTCCTTAACTTAAAACTTGCATGTAACAAATTCAAGCATATAAATTAGTACTAAATTACTAATTACTAAAAGAACTAAAAAACTAACAGAATAACAACAACTATACTGAATTTGACTTCTACAAAATATACATCTTTTCAAATTACAATAAACTTAAACTATTTAGTGGGATATGTAATCAGATTTTAACTCAATCATGAAAGCAAATAGTTAATGATACTTACCATAAATGAACAACCTATAAATGTAAACCACTTAAGATCTTCAAAATTTAAATTAATACATCACAAGTTTATCATGATGACCAATAAAACAACTATCTCCAAAATCTGTAAAATTATTTCACACAAACTTGATCTTGAGTTTATCTTCAAAATTTATAAAATAGAACTGTGGCAGAGAGATAGTGTGAGGACCTGACCAGGATCTCGAAGACAAAGCACCCCTATGGGCGTCGGATCTGTGGCGGAATGGCTTGGCAGTACTCTGGCTGGTAGTCTTCACCGTGAGTGGTGGCAGAATAGAGGCTATGGTGGTGCTGTATTGTTGTGGAAGTTTCCATGGGTTTGGGTATTGTGAGGTAGCTTAGGGATTCAAAGAGAGAGAGAGAAGTGTTGATTCCCACTTCTTAATTTGGGCGAGGAGGGAGCTTACAGTGAGAGATAGGGGAAAATTAAAGAATTTGGGTTTCGAGTTTTTTTAATTTGAGGGGGTTTTAAACCTCTACATAATAAGAAAAAAAAAACCACTGCAAATTAAATAGTGTTAAACAGTAAACATTGTGGTGTTGTTAATTTGTGGGGGTTGTGTGTAATCTTTACTAAAAAAAACCCCCCGTAATCTAGCATTTTTTTTTGTAGTATGTCTTTAATGACTTTAGCTAACTTGTGGAATATTAATGCCTTTGTTCTAGTTTAAAATTTGTGCTAATTTTATATGTTATATTTTAGTTGTATTGTGTCTTATAATTTTTAAACTTTGTCTTATCTACATATTGATATAGTGTCGTATCCGTATATGGTATCGATTGCATGCTTCTAAGAATATAACTTCACCTCAACAACATGATGGGAATAGCTATAAAAAGAATTACAGGAAGTGTAAATTTGGTATTATCATAAAATGAATGTTTACAAGATATATATAAACAACTTGACATAAACTAACAAGTTCAAAATACATAGATTATACAAGATAAGTTACAAGATAAGGTTTACAAATTCAAGTATATAAATTAAATAATAAAACTTGACTCTAACACTTTCCCTCCAATCCTTCCTTCCAACTCTTTTAATCACCTTCTATGTGTCCATTACTTCAATTAAGTGGGGTTGGAAGTAATAAATGAAGGGATGATCTTATTCATAGTGGAACTCGTTTTAGGCCACCCTTAAATGGGGTTGTACATTCTATGTGATCCATTCATTCATTTGAGCCTGAGCCTGAGGATTTTGATTCATTTGATGAGTCTAAGGATGATCTTATTCCTACATCTAGTGAGACAATTACTAGTAGTCATAAGAATAACAACTATTGGATCGTCAATGTTATTGGTAAGAATCATAGTTCTCGTACCTATATCTGCTTGATTACTATATGTATTTTTAAATATTACAATTCTTGTACTAGATGAGGATGACTCCAACAAAGAAGCACAATTGAAGGTGTAAGATATTTGGTCACTCCCTATGGGTAAAAAGGTTATAATCACATGCAATGAGCTTGGTCAACCCATAGATGATGCAGGTGACATTTTGGGTGCCTTCTTGGGACTATCGGGATTTGATTATGCTAAATTTCCTATATGTTATTGCTCTTGACGTAATGTTCCGGGTACATATGAGGAGAAGTTGTATAATAATATTATAGATGTACATATAAATTATCTATTTATATTTTATGATCAATGTATATCTTAGTTACTAATATATTTTCTTATGTAGAAAAAATTTCATATAAAGGATAGTCAATTAAGGGGATATATCATGCAAAGTATTGGGAAGAAGTAGAAAGATGTCAAACATAATTTGTTTCATCAATTTTATGATAACACATTGACTATGGAGGAAAATCTTGCAAGATGCCCTAGTGGAATTGATCCCAATCATTGGGCATGGTTTATTGAATATTGCAAGGATAGGAAAACACAAGTAACATATCCAAAATAAACATGGTAATTTAAAATAAAATGATCGAATTAGTTCATAATTGTGTTATTATTAATGTAAGCATAGGAAATATGCAACAAGAATGCTGAAAATCAGAATAAGCAATTGTACACACATACACACCAATGGTTCAAAAAGCATTCCTAGGAGAAAAGCTGAAGAGGTGATTAATGTTGAAGTTCTTTGTTTCTTTATCTTTGATTGTATATCTTATTTAATTTTTAAGTATATGATTGGTAATAATAATGATATAGGAATGACAACATAGGAGCCGCATTGGTAAAGGAGAGATGTGGATTTTGGTATGCAAGCAAAAATATGGTTCTTATGTCAATGATGAGGCCAAAATTGTTGGTGTAAACATGGAATTGATCTTGCTTAATTTTTTTTATTAATATTTACCCAATGTATAGCTTTAATGGTTGAAATCTTATGTGTATGCAGCAGAAAATTATGAATATTGAGCATCAAGATGACTCATCATAGGAAATTTCACAAGATGATTCACTTACTTGATTGCTAGGGAAGGAGTACTCTGGGCGAGTTCGAGGTGTGGGTTCTGGACCATGTCTTATTTAAATATTTGGCCACACAACACGTCAATTTAGTAGAATATCTTTAAATCTACCTGTTGACCCTAAAATTCAATCTGAGATGGATGAGATGTAGTCAGAGTTAGAAGTCGAGAAATTAAAGGTGCAAAACCTTGAATTAGTGATGGAAACTGAGAGATTGAGAAGACAAGCATTTGAAGGTACTATAACAAAATATATTCTCCAATAAGGAGGGGATTTGCCAGTTGAGTTGGCTGCTATAGTTAATGCAATGGTATGTATTTTAAATTTTAAATTACATCAAGTGAATAATGTAGACTTTCATTGGATTATGCTTGAAACTAATGAATTAGTCTTAAACAAATTGTTGAGCCAATGAATTCAATTTAAGTCTATTTTGGAAATTCATAAATATCTTCTTGCTTTCTATTTTTGAATCATAATGTATGTTGCACATATTGTTTGGGTTAGTATAAGTTTTTTTGTGTTGTACAACATTTAATATAATGGGGGAATCATGATGCCTTTAATTATTGAATGCATACAACTCAGTTTGTTAATATCTTTAGATTTCAAATGAAGGAAGTGTGTCTATTTTACCAAGTGCTAGACCGTCTTCCTCAACCAATCATGATGTTCAAACCCGACATGATTCTAATCAAAGTGGAAAGTGAATGTATCATGAAAGAAAATTGATTTGATTTTATTATTATATTCTTCAGATATTATTTTGTTTGTAGTAGATTTTAAGTTACATGTGTACATAATCATCACTTCAAATATTTTATCTATGATTGTGTTGACAATTAATACATTTGTTGAAAGCTTGAATGTTTTATGATTTTATTTGAATATGCTTGCTAGCTGGTTGAAATACAAAAAATAGGTTTAAATGTATTTGATTGGCATGGTGCCAAAAATGAAAAAAAAAACAAGAGAAGAAAAGGTAGTTTTAAATTAAAATATGATAGCTACAGTTAAAAATTGCCAAAAATGCTTCTTAAATTTTAGCGGCAGTTTTAAAATCGCTGCCATAAATATATATTTTAGAAATCGAATTAAATTTACATGAAAACTTTTATAGTGGCAGTAGGAAACCGCTGCTAAATGTTCATTAACCATGTCTACCAGAACCGCCGCTAATAAACTAACAATGACAATTATTCCAGCAGTTGTACAAAACCGCCGCTAAAATGTTTAAGGACGCCTATATTAACGCCACCGCTAATAGCAATTTTTTTTGTTGTAAAATATTGGACAATTGAAGAGGGTGAGAGGAGGTGGGAATGGTAGTGGAACCTAAATGTGCAACAGGAAGACCCTTCCATTAGCTACCATGAGTTGATCAGACCCGGTATAATCCATTTTGATAGACAAATTATTCAAATCATTGGTGATGTGACGAGAGGCTCTAGAGTCCAAGAGCCATGTGGGAGCAGAGCTTGTGGTTGTGGTAATCATGTTGGCAACAGGAGCAGTGGGTTTCGGTGGAAACCCAACAATTTGGTAGCAAAAATCAACAGTGTGACCTACCTTTTTACAAAATTAACACTTAACAAAAGCATTCTTCTTCAAACCTTAAGTTTGAATAGAAGGAGGAGAGCCAAGAATTGACTTTCGCCAGCTAGTAGAATTATCTTAGCGATGAGCATAGTTGGAAGTAACAGGAACACTAGCATTGAAACGTTCTTCACGTTGGAGAAGGAGTTCGAAATCAACTAGTTTATTAAAGAGCTCGTCAAACATGATTGGAGTGTCATGTGTTCTCATGGAGGCAGAGAACTCACGGAATGAGAGACCTACGTCGTTAAGGGCACGGAATGAAGTGTAAATTTTGTACTATCATAAAATGAATGTTTACAAGATATATATAAACAACTTGACCTAAACTTACGGGTTCAAAATACACAGATTATACGAGATAAGTTACAAGATAAGCTTTACAAATTTAAAGTGTAGACTCAATCAATGTTCCAACAGGCTGACGCTAAAGTAAATTCTTAGAGAGAGCGAGTTAAGATTATCCCTTTTGTATGAGATGAAAGTGGAAAGAATTCAGTTTTATTCTTTGTACCTCCTTATCCTCAAGCCACATGCTATAATGTTTGACGAAGTTGACTTTTCCTTACAAATAATGTATTTTTAGTTACTTGTAAAATAAAAAGCTCTTTTGTGGGAGTTAAATTTTTTTTCTTTTTAATAAACTGCGGGAGTTATATTCAAACGTCCTCACTAATTTTATATTGCAAGATATTCATTCCTGTACGTCCAAAATAGGACTGGCTTTTGATACATTGTTTGTGCATCGCTTTTTATATACATAGAGAGCAAGTCCTATCCTAGAGTACTATAAGATGATATTTCTGGTACATCTAGTAGTTCGTATTTTGAACATTCAATGCAATAAGAGGGGCATCTGGGAATTCTTCCAAAAACCGAAAGTAAAATTAATCTCCAGTTGAATTGAGAGCTCACCAAGCGAACTGCATTGCAAAAGAAAATATCAAACAAAAAAAATATTCCATAAACAAGTAACTGTACTCTACGCAGCAAAGTCACTGTATAAGTGTAAATTATATGGGTAGGTAGTGTTCGTACCAACTTCTTCTTCTTCTTCTTTTTCTCAATATAAGCAGAAAGCTCCTCTTGCCGGGCAAGTGAATCCTCCAAAGCCTAACAAAAGCGGAACCATTAAACACAAACTTTCATAAGGAGAGGGAGAGAACCTAGGTTTGTCCAATAATAACACTAACAAATGGAAACTTCATGTTTGAACACTAGTTTTTGTGGTGTAAAATTTTAATAAAATTCTTGAGCAGAGATAAGAAAAATGATATAAAAAGATAGTGAAAAAAAATATGCAAAAATCCTGTCCCTAATTAGAATTATGCATATAATCATGATTTTTTTACATCATTTTTTTTATATTATTTTTTACATTACTTTTCATATCATTAATTACGTCACTTTCTTTTCATTATTTTCTCTTACTTAATTACAACTATTAGAAAATGTGTTAAAAAGTGATGTAAGATAAAAAATAATATAACATTATTTTTCTTATGCATACAGCTTAAATGCTTAGTAGTTGGTTCAGTTCTGCTTATATAATTTGGTGAAAACCAGCTATATTTATTTATTTATTTACCTTCTTGGTTGCCATAAGTTCTTGCTCCAAAGCATCTGCTCTGCTTATAGCAGCATTCAACATTTCCTCCTTCTCAGGTGGCATGGAAGCAGGCTGGTTCATGTTGATCATTTTCTCTTCCAACTCAGCCATGCGTTTCATCACAGTCATGAACTCTTGAGCAGAAATGGCAGGGTTAGTAGTCATTTGGTCAGAAGGGACCTGTTGCACACCAGAGTAAACGGAATTGGAGTAGAAGTTGGCATCAGTAAGCTTCTTTGGCATGTTTCGTGTCATCCTGACCATGGTGACGATTCCCATGACAAAGGCCATCACCCCAGTGAAAATCTGGGAATTCACTTTTTCGTGAATCTTGCATGAATCAGCCATAGCGAAAGTTTCTACTCCAGCTGCCATGAGATGCAGAAAAGGCTTATGTAATTCAGTTCATAAATGGAAAGGCAACACAAGGATATAACAACAACAACAACAAAAACCTTTTCTCGTTAGGTAGGGTCAGCAATATGGATCAAATGATGCCACACAAATATTTTGATTTGGCATAGACTTCAAACGTTTTAGGAATATGTATTATATAATAGAGTTAACAAAGAAATACATTTCTATCTACCATGTACCTTTTGATACTGCAAATGTGTCATTTTCTTCGACCTTTTTCCAAGCAGTTTTATCAGCCACGGGGACAAAGTCCTCGTAGTTGTAAGCTTTAGTAGCAGGGACCTGTGGGAGTTATGTTTTTGTAGAAGTTAGAACTAAGGAAACAAAGGGCACTAAAATATCAAAATACAAGAGTATTATTGATGATGAAGAAGCTTGAAAGACCTACAAAATACATATGTTGATCAGAAGTACCACATGAAACTACCAAAATATGCTTTCTGTATAAACCAATGGCCACATGAAAATACCAAAATATACTACACAACACCATACTTGATGGTGCATACAATACCAAAGGAAGAAGAGCATATCTAAAATCCCCTCACCTCACATAAATAAAACAGGTTTATGAAACAAGAGGAAAGGCACACACATGATTAGTTGGAATAATATTTTATTTTAATTTTAGTATTTATCGTTTTTTTTTTGGCTATTTAGTATTTATTATTTGAATGATCCAGTTTAATGAGTGTTAGGACTAAGGACGAAAATTTCTTATTGATATATAAATTTAAAAAAAAATTAATTTGGCTATTTAGTTTATATTTAGATAAACTATATACTGTAATAAAGAATAACACTGTCAGATTTTCATTGCTTACTAGATTAAGCATGGATAATACGAACGAATGGATATTAACATACCTCGGCAAAAACAGAAGACAATTGTGAGGTGAGATTTGCCTCCAAGTTGGAAGTCTCATGTCCCTAAACATGCTTGTTGATTAGTTTGGAAGTTCATCAATAACAGAAGGAACTAATACTTGATAAAAAAATTTAAAAAAAAATTGATTTTGAATAGTAAAAACTATAGCATTTACAGAGGAAATGCCAAGCTGAATGTGTTATCTAGCATTAACAAAGACCTTCGAATAAACTATCTCACCTCAGAAGTTGTTTTCTCTTCCACGGCAGGAGACTCGCATTTTCTAGAACATTTGTGCTCACCATTCTGAACCATCTGCAAATCCATATATCAAATATATAAGCTTGGGAATCCATAAATGAAACACAAATTATAGCTGAAATCATAAAAAGAGAAGCAAGAGCAAAAGGAGAAAAAAGTAAATGAGGAATGCATGGCCACCCTCATTATTTCTGCATCCTTCCATGGACCCTTATCAGAGCGCATGCAGCCTCCTTGATCAGCACAGGTACAAGTACCTCCTAAAAACTCTGGCAACTCACTGGCAAAGCAAAACCAACGGATATGAAGCTTGTCAACAACCTTGAGTTAGTGTTAAGAAGACTTTTCTAATACACAAATGATTTTAAATTGTGGTTGCGTTCACGATTGTGGTTGTGTTACATTTATCTCAATTGCGGAAAAATGCGGCTGAAGCAGTCACAATTGCAGTCGCGATGCGGTTGTGGAGACCACAAAATCCACAATATTGTAGCTGCAATTGCGGTTGCATACCACAATTTAAAACTATGCACAGAATGACAACTGTGGAGTGAAAAAAGGATTGAAAGGTCTTGTGACACATGAAAACCAGGTATTATGATGTTACATCAGTTATCAAGTACTCACCTTTCATCAATTATTTCAAGCAATTTGCTCTGATACTTGTTGCCAAGAACCTGATAAATTATAAGCTCAATTAGACAAAATCCTATTTTCTTCACAAAACATGCAGGTTTAAGATATGGTCTATATTCTCACATGGATTTTTGATGTGGTCTTTGGATCAAGGAAGGATTTTACGGTGTTCCACAACATTCTGAATCCAGAACCTGCATTGATGATGAACATGCGGTTCAAGGTCTGCAGTGAAGCAAGCAATTTAATGATATTACAACTCTGTAATCCACAATATTTATTCACAACAAAAACTTCTTTATTTTTTTTCTGTAAATCTTAACCAAAATAGAAGAAAAACATACTTCTGGATAATTGTCACCATCAATCTTCTGAAGGCGCGTGATGAGATCCCTGGCATGTTTGTTGAAGTTCTTAAGCCCCTGTGACATTAAGACAACATTTATTAAGTTTTCAACATCTTTTCATATTTTCCTCAATCCTCATTTCTTTTTTCCTTTCTCACAGATATCAGGGTTCATTTTGTTTCATCAAAAGACTATCTTTGGCATGCTGCCCTAAAGTTTGTGAACCAAATAAAGATTGTACATTTAATTTGTCATTTTGTAAGTTTTTTTCAAATTACTACTTCTTCAGTCTTGGCTTGACTTATACAAGTAACAATTTCTCATGCGTACCACTCCCTGCACATCCAGGATGGTTGTACTTTGATCGATGTGCTTCTTTGCAGCAATGGAGCAAGCTGCAAACTTCACATCAAATGTCCTCTCAAACTCCTTGACATGGTATTTGACATAGCGATCCATGGTTGTGACTTGCATCAGCTTGGTGGCATCTACTTGGCCCAATCTCTCAATGTACACAGGTCGTCCATCTTTATCTACTCCATGATGTCCGTGGGGATAATATTGCAAAACTTCATCGAGTTCCTTGAATTCAAAATCCTAGTATAAAAGGCACAAAAAGGTAAAGAAAAGGAGTGAAACTAGTTAAACAAGTGAGAAAAGGGATAAGTATATAAAACTATTAATAAATCTCCTTAAGCCTCATAAAAAATATTGTTGTAAAATAAATACCTCTATGATAGTGTCAGCACCAAATTCCTTCCTCCACTGGAGCATGTCAGACCACATTTGCTTTGATTTCTCAATGTCAAATTTCCTGGCCTTAAGGAATCTGAACAATAAAAAGCAGGAATAGAGAGGGAAAAGTTACAAATTCTTACTCATATAACCATTAGCGGGAATGGAACCATGCATGCAAATTTGTATGGGAAAAAAAATAGATAACTACATTTTCTTTGCCAGAATTTTTCTAAAATGAGTTAGCATTGTTATATGAACTCCATGGTTTTAAAATGCGGACCACATCACCTGATGCGGCCACAATATTACGGTTGCAATAGTGGCCGCAACCATATCAGACCATAATTGTGGTGTGTAAAGAAATCACAGAAAAATTCTGTAACGTAATGACGTTGCAGCTGCAATGGATCACATCGGACTGCAATGGAGGCAACATTTTGTGCAAGTTTAAAAAAATTCACGCTACAACTATCACAATTTGCATCGCTGCAGTCGCAATATCGACAATAACAGCGACTGCGACCACAACCACAATTTAAAACTGTGATCAACTGTGATATATGAGTAGTCCTTACCACTTTGACTTATCCAACAACCAACATTAATAAATTCTGGCTGAATTATGAGAAAATTTTCTGACTGTGTAGCATTACTAATTTGTATGATAAATATAACCGGATCAAGAAAAGTGACCAGACCTAAGCATCATATGATAATCATCATGCTTTTCAGGGAGTAGCTCATCCAATACAAGAGCTTGACGGAACTCATCAACAGCTTTCAACTCCTCAGCATCACGGATATCCTCGATTTCCACGGACATGACCTTGCTGCTGCTTCGCCTGCTCTTCCTCGTCAGAGAATTCCTGAGACTCATTGCTTTCTTCTTCAAAGAACCAACACGGTCAGTCTTTTCGAGAGCTGTAATGCAAGCATGAACATTACAGGTAAATAATCAACAACATTTTTAAACTTGTAATAGGTAATAGGTGATTTAAGAAAGTTGGAAGGAAAAAGTAATGGAGATGAAACCTGTCTTGGGAGACAGAGGTCCAGACATGTTGTTGCTTCCGTTGATTGGTTCTGCTGGGTATTCAGGAGAATTAAACACTCATCATACGATGGCCGGAAAACAAAGCACTCCCAAATGCCCTGCCTGCAACCCCACCAACCAATTATTCATTAAAAACGTTGCATTGTAACAACATCAACATGCATGCAAGCATGCAAACACACACGAAGTTTATAATCTATACCATTCTAATTTTCTCACGTGATTTTTTTATATCACTTTTTACACTGGTTAATAAAGTATAAATTCGTGATTAATCATATATATCAGTTGATTAATGGATATCCTATTAACCAATTAATACACATGATTCTTATTAATTAATCAATACATGTGATTAACTACGAATTTGTATTTCATTAACCAGTATCAAGAATAGTATAAAAAAAAATTAATGAGATGATTATTTTTGTAATGTATAAGTGCGTCTTTGCATTAGCTTATCTTGCAATTATTAAAAGCTCTTCTCGTTAATATTTTGATTATAAACACTTTTGAAAGTAAAATAAGAAACAGAACAAAACTGAACGCCAACAAAAAGGAAAGCGGTTGAAAGTTGAAAGAGATGTATACAGTATCCAATGAAATTTGCAAAGTTTGGCACAAGAAAGGTAGAAAGAAATGAAGGTAAGGAATGACCTCTTGAAAGCGAAGAGGACGTAAGAAAGGGTAAGAGATTAAGAGGAGAGAAGTTATAAGAAGAGAGGATAATCCTGAAAATAGGTGTCTTGTTTCAGAGACAATGAGGCTTCCACGAGGCGCCATTGATAATAATGTTGACCAAGTCATAGATAAGATAGCGAGACCGTTAATTGATTCAGAGTTTTCTAATTGGAGAAGAGATAACAGAGAGAAAGAGACAGAGACGGAAGCAGGTAGGGGTTTTGGCGAAACGTAAGGCTATTCCATTCATATTACATCCTCCTCTCTTCCACACACTAACGTTTCTCTTCCCAGTTTCCCGGCAAATTGTTTTTACTGCATGCCACCTATCTCAAGCCCTTATCAAATATTTATTAATTGCTGTTATTAACAAGAGTCGATGGAATATAATCAACAACTAATATTACCCTATGTCTTAAAGAGTAATGTTTTAAAATTCTGGAACTGGTCGGATTTGAATCGATTATATCTCTTATTTGAATATTATTTGATTCAATTACGATTCAAATACAAATTTAATTGGTTGAACTAATCGAATTATAATTCAGAAGTCTTGCCAGTTCAATCTCTTATTTAATTTTTAAAATATTACATAAGAGCATTAGTTAACAAAATTTAATATTAATTTAACAAGAACATGAAATATTTCTTATTTTTCAGAAGGTCTATTTGTAATGTTTAAAAAGTTCAAAGAACTATTACAGATTTGAGAATTCAAAATGACTATTTAAAAATAAAAGATAAAGTTAAATAAACGTATATACATTTTTTTCTTATATTTAAACATGATTTGATGGTCCTATAAAAAACTTTTACAATTTAAATACATGATTTGATGATCCTATAAAAAACTTTTACAATTTAAATCCTAATTTATTAGTACAACTCTTAACAGAGATGTATATCTTACATATTTTAATATAACCTTTTGGCACTAAAAATTGAATTGGATATTAAATCGATGAAACTAATTATGATTTGATTAGTTCAATTAAATAAATTTGTAGTTGAAATATAATAAAATTGGATATTGATTAAATTTAAAATATAACCGATTCATGATCTAACCGATTCAGTCAGACAGTTCGATCTAATTTTTAAAACACTGCTTAAGAGTATCCAATTTTTTTCTTATTTTAGTTTTATACTGTTTTCATTTTAATTTTTATACATAGATCAATCTAATGACTGCATACAGACTTCATCATTTATGAACCCTGTGTGAAAAAAATAGGTATAAAAAGTTACATAAAACCAATTTGTAAGAATCATTATATTTTATATTTGCATTTAAACGTATTATATACTGATGCATCTTTTTTGTGTCAATTAAAAAAAATTAAAGAGCTAAATTTTGATAAAATGTTAAAAGTTTTTATAATCAGAAATAATTGATGCAGAGATAACATTAATACACATATCTAACAATACTTCATCCTTCTTTCATTTCCTTTTGACATTCTCTCTCCATCACTTTTTGTTTTTTGTCAAAATATCAATGGCTCATAAGATTTGAGGTTCCTGTAATTGCTTTTTCTGTGCAAGTATAGTTTTCCTTTTATTTATAATATCACCTAATCATATATTAACACAACATTTAAAAAACTAATATATTTTAATGTGATAATAAATGATTACATGCACCGACAGTGGACAATAAAATCCATTTTTAAAAAAGCTATATCAATTTCTTTCATTACAAATGAAGCTCTAACTTTTAACACCCTTCGGAGAAATGTTAGCAATTTCCTGCTGGGAGTGAGAGTGTAAATAACAAGACAATAGTGGTTGAGTTTCTGTATGATTGTCATGTATTGAAACCTCCTCCCCTAAGGAAACAAACGAAGAAAATGTAACAATGATTCCACAAGACAGAAATCCAAAAAGATATGAACAAGATAAACTGCAGATTCTATTTTTATGATGCCACCAGCTGATTAATTTTAATCAGAATCAGAATCAGCAACTACGGAGGATCTAACAGTTCTATGTGTACTTTCATGATATCCATCATCTTCATCATCCTCATCTTTCTTCTCGTCAATTATGCCTGTCAAATGACAGTTAAAAAACTTTCCAGTCACTAATAAATGAAAAGAACATATGGAAGCACGTTACCTTTCTTTATCAGCAGAGCCTCGAGCGATTTTGTGGTAAAATCATCTTTCCCTCCCAGATCTTGAAATCCTATCAATCTATCTACTGCAACTCCTTGTCTGAAAAAGAAACACCTTAGCCAAATACTGATATAACAAATCGACTTTATCCTCATGAAGTATATATACTATATCAGTTTGGTTCAGTGACAGCAGCATTTTATTACATCCAGGCTAACCTCTGCCACCAAGAAAATTAGCTCCTAGGCACAGCATGATAAGATATCCTTCTTTGGGGCACTTGGAACGGGGGGGTTATTGAGGATAAAGATTGTTTTACAATTCTAAACTTCATTCTCATCTTTTTTGAGACCAAACAGAGAAACATTAATATGCTTCTTGAATCCTGAAAGCACTCAATTAATCAAGACCAAAAAGTAAGGTAACAGATTTAGGCCTCACCTGAACAGTATGACACAAGGCAAAGTCTTGACTGCCAGTTTTGCAACAAAGAATGGCGCATTCTGCATTTCATGTTCAATAGCGAACTCTTTTACTCAATTTCTTTACCAAGACAAAATAATATGTCCAAAGTTACAGTTGAATTGGCTCAACCCTGAGCAAACATTAAATCATCTCTATTGCCAAATAATAGAACTGTTCATGCTGACCTCTGCATCGAGCTTGATGAACTTTGTATCAATATGCTTTGGTGAAAGAGACTTTAAATGCTTATCCATTATCCTGGAAACATTCGTTGATACAACAACAGGCACATGTAATGTGCATGTCTAAGAGAAAGAGACAAAGAGAGATGTCCAAGTCAAGAGATAATATTTAAGTCAAAAACATACTTGCATCGATAGAACTCCTTATGGTAGAAATGACAAATCACTTTTTCACTTCCAGTGACTTCACCTAAGAAATCCCCCTCAGTTATCTCCCTGTATTCCCCGTGACCTTTCTTCTTCCATGCCTCCCGTTTCTCTGCTTCTTTCTATGAAAGACAAATCCGGTCATGAGTAGCGAAGTACTTTATAAACAACAGAAGTTAAAACAAAAATCAGAATATCATTATACATCCTGGTACATATGGAGCACAAAAATTGGCACCTTAAGAGCTGCAATCCTATCTGCATGCAGTTTTTCCAACTCAGGATCCTGACATCACCATTGCATAGACCATTTAAATTAGAATTAGGGAATATGCGCATATACATATATGATGAGGTTTAGAAGTTTACAAAGCATACATCCATTAACTCGTCAAGGTCAACCTCCTGGTTTACAGAACTTGATGCCTGAGCCTTCTCTTGGGCATGCAATTCCTGCAGGGATCATAGCATGGGTCACATTACATCAATATGTAGCTGCTGGCATAAGAATTATACATAACAACAATCTTCAGAGAAAATTATGGCATAATGTTAGTGTTTGAGCAAACAGTGACAAAATTCAGGAATTAGTTAAAAATATAGCTCAAATGACTTTCAAGAATACATAGAAATATCTTTAAAGTAGCACTTCAAAAACTATTATTGAAACATACAATATTCAAATATTCATCATCTAAGGAGAAGACCCTTAGAAACTCCTGTAAGAAGAGTAGATCAGGTGGAGGATAGCCTAATAGCTAGAGATAGAGGGAGACCAAGAAAGACTATAGATGAAGCGATTAAAAAAAATTTAGATTTGAATGACATTTCTGAAGACTTGGTTTATGATAGGGTACAATAGTGTCGTTTAATCCATCTAACCGACCCTACCTAGTAGGAAAATGCTTGGTTGTTGTTGTTGTTATTGTATGGTAAGCTTGTTAAATATAGTGCTATATTAAGAACAGTTAATAAGAAAAGAAGAAAAGGATAATTAAAGAAAGTAGTTCATAGAAAAAACTCCAGCAACATTATAGGTTAAAAGTTTTGAATCAGGCAGTTCCATTCCATGGGAGCACTAGTTCGATTTAGAACAATTGGTTTTGCACCAAATTAAAACACATGCAAAGCAAGTGTATAGCATGATTCAAGTAGTAAAAAGAACATTACAATATCATAGCTGCCACCATTTTCTATATATATGATACAATGTAGGACATTATTTTCATTCATCCTTGTGAACATGTGACTATCAAATCATGCAAATTAACAAATAATTAATCATAATATTTTATCACTCCAAAAAAACGTTTCTCCTGATTATGAGCACTCAAAAGGCAAACAGTGAATCACTGAACCAAATGAAAAGCAATTATATTTATATCCAAGGAGACAGAGGATCATTTAAGCCAGTACTTATTATGTAACACTCGATGTTAAGACCTAAAAATGGCATGTTGGACAAGGAGAAGAGGATCTTGAGATCTCACACAAGTGATAAGTGGAAAGCACCAAATGAATTGTGAAGCATATATAAATTGCACATCATCAGATGATACAGAAAAATTATAATTGCATTATGAAGAATTAATTAAATTAGAGGGAATAGCGGTGGAATAAGAAGAAAGGGGGGGAAGAGGGTACCTTCTGATAATCACGGGCAGCTGCGGCCATTACATTTCCAAATGCCAGATTGGACAGAGTGGACTTCACTGCGTTCGGATCCATCTCTATCTACCAGAACTTAAAAATTGAAACTTTTTAATAATCAAGATGCAAATTAAAGGTTCCTCGCACCAATAAGATCTGGGAGTAGGCGCAGGCGTCTTTCGATTCGGGTGCTAAACTAGGGACTTGGGAGGTGATAGAGAAATTTGTTCGTAAATTGAAGGAAACGGAGATGGAAGCTTTGCTGCTATGTGTTAAAGTGTTGTGTTGTGTTGTGTTGTGTTGATGGAAGCTTTGCTTACCATGAAGGAGAAGGGACAGGAAAAGGAACTGGGCTGGGCTGGGCTGGGATCGTTCGAAGCTATAATTAGCAATGGCCCAATTTTCGTGCTTTCGGCCCAAATTCCAAAATGGGCTATTATTATTTAAAAAAATGATATTATCACATTATTTTTTTTATTACATCATCATTCACATTATTTTTTAATGATTGTAATTAATATAAAATAATAATAAAAAAAGTGATATAATCAATTATATAAGAAATACTGTAAAAAGTTATATGAAAAAATTATGATTTAATTATTTACTATGATTCACTATTTATTTGGTGACCAAAAAAAGAACTCACTATTTATCCATGTGATAATGGTACTTACACACCTTAAGGCACCACTCACGGCACGACAGTAGTCATGCTCACAAGCCGCACCGATTCCTCCCAGTGACTCTCATCAGTTCGCACACCCATTCGTCAGTTCCAATCGAAAAGTCTCACCCCAGGTTTGTTATTTCTTTAATGCTT
The DNA here is from genome assembly GCA_029884605.1 of Ormosia emarginata. Classification (NCBI taxonomy): domain Eukaryota; kingdom Viridiplantae; phylum Streptophyta; class Magnoliopsida; order Fabales; family Fabaceae; genus Ormosia; species Ormosia emarginata. Next base: position 6,291,429 of record JAQQTP010000064.1, read on the forward strand.
TTTCTTTCTTTTCTTTGATGTGAATCAGATTAAGAGTGAAGATGTTGGAAATGGTGAATGGGCAGGATAAGTTTTGATATTTTTTTTTTTTGGGTGATGAATTAACATGGTAAAATAATCAATTTTCATTTTTTGAGCCATGCCTAACACGTTCCACTATGACTAGCCACATTGCTAGATTCTATAGCTAAGTTTGCTTTTGTTTTTCGTTTTTTACTGTATTAAATTGTTGTTGCTTTGTTATCTTCTGTGGAATTTTCTTGATTTGTTTGAAAGTTTCTTCTCTCGTTGTTGTGCTTTACTAAAGAGGTAATATTTCATATTGGTGTTGTACATTTTCATATTGTGCATATTAGATGAGTGTACTGTTAAGTTAATTATATTCAATTTAGCATATATGTTAGTTTCTTAATTTGGTTTAGACATAGTTTTCCATATTTAGTCATGGTATAAATGAGTGTATTGTACTATTGAGAGGTGATGTATAGCTGCCATTTTGTGTTATTTAATTTGTTGGATTTCTATTTTGGTACTATTTGTTAGATAATTTGAAGCCCGAGACCTTTTAGATTTGTGTAATATATAGTACTGTTTTGCTGTTAGGAAATTTGAGGTCTGAGTCAGTTGAATTTGTATTATAGTATTGTATTGATGTTGGATAATTAAGCTTGTTATTGTATTGGATTTTTATCATAATGTCTAGAAATCATATATTTGTTGACTTATTTAAAGGCCTAGACTCATTAGCTTATTCAAATATCTTATTACAAAGTAAGTCTTTGAATAGGCTTTCAGATCAAGTCAAACTTTAAACAAAACTAAGTTAAGCCTTAAAAACTAGCCTATATCAGGTCAATAAGTCAGGCTTAAGTCTTGCATTTGGGAAACAAGTTAGGCCTGATTAAGGCAAGACTTAGTCTGACCCATTTCCTTCCTTAGGTATATTTGAACATTTTAGCTTTGGTTTTTTTTAGATTATTCTCATGCTTTGACCTTGTGAATTAGTAAGGTCTTCAGATCTTCTAAGATAAAGGATGTGATGCCTTCTTCATACGGCAACACTTTATGTGTTTATCTCTATAGTGAAAGATATGCCGTCATCAATAATCTTTGGACTAGAAGTAAACCTACATATCATGGATTAGTCTTCAATGAAGTTTGTATCTATTTTCTATAGTGAAAGATGCATCGTGATCAATAGTCTTTAGACCAAAAGTAAACCTACATATCATGGATTCGTCTTTAGTGAAGTTTGTATCTATTTTCTTTTCTTAATAGATTTATAGTTTTTTTAATTGGAATTGTAAGTGCAGCTAGCTATAAAACATGGACACAACATTTTGGTTTCATGTCATATGTTCGACACGTGTCTGACACCAATGCTTGTACAACATATGACATGTGTCCAACACGCAATTAATAAAAAAATTAATTTTTTGACTCCGACACATTGGAACACGACTAATAACACCAAAAGTTGGGCCTGTTTTAAACTTATAAGCAATTTTTAATAATAAAAAAAGAAAATAAGGTCGAGGTACTTTTGTCATGTACCAATTTTATATATATATAAAATATGTCGTGTCAATGTTCTTGTCCTATAATTTTTAGAATTTGGTGTGTCTTTGAATTCGTGTCATATCACTTGTCCGTGTCAGTGTTTGTCCTTCGTAGGCAACTAGGCTATTGTTTGAATGTAGTATAAGCTAGGAAAAAAATAATTATCACTAACAATATATCTTTGGATTAATTATTTTTTTACTAACTTAAAATTAAAATGATCAAAATGTTATAAGAGTAGTTCACTGTTATTCACCATTAAATACATCAAATATGAGATTTGGAAATTGAAAATTTGAAGTCATATTTTGTTGTTAGAGAAAAGAGACGTCAATCACTAAGTGTGTGTTTGGATTATAGTTTGTACATTTAAGTTTGAGTCAACTTAGTTTAGCAAACTTAAATTTGGTTGAAAGTTAGTTTGCAGTAACGTGATTTAGTTTAAAAATTTTTGTCTCAAAAGTGAGTTTAACAAAATGAATATTGTTTAGATGAAAAATTGAAATCACTTTTGAAGCAAGATTGAAATGAAAAATACCCATCAATGTCTCTAACTTGGTTTTGCCCAACAGAAAAGTAAGAAAATCTTGATTTTCCTCAAATTAGGGTTGAAAGCCTGAATTGTGTTGAAACAGTGCAAACGGGAAAATACCCAAACAACATTTTACCATCGTTTAAGGAAGCCCAAGAGACGTTTGGGGCTTCCAACTGCAAACCAAACACATTCTAAGCTACTATAGTGTTTGGTTTTGTACTAGTAGATTATATACTTTTTTTAAGAAGAAAACTCATTACAAATGAAGCTCAATGTCACTTACAAATTGAAAAAGATACATCATATTTAGATAGAGAAAGAAACAAATATTGTCTACATTTTGAGCTAACTAACAATATGTAATTTTACTCTTTGTCTAAAAATTGTCGATATCTAAGCATTAACATAGACTAATACGTAAAGTGTTACAACTTAAAGAGTGTATTATGTCTCTTCTTAAAGTAGATTTGAAACTCTCTCTTACTTGTAAGACCATCAAGATAAAAATAACCACAAAAAATTGAAAAAAGATATTGAAAAATAGAAAATAAAACACTCATTAAAGAGACAATAAAGTCACAAAATTTACTATTGAGAGAGATAGATTTAGACAACTATTTGTGACTATAAATTAATATGCCAGCATAAAAAAATTGCCATAAAGAAGTAAGTTTGGACTAGCACTAGCAGTTAATAATGCTAGCGTGCAACATTGGAATGTAAGCTCATCAATGCTGCAATTGCCTTTGCGACGTAACCAACAGAAACATTTAATTCACGGGAATATGTTGAACCCAACCACATACACTTGACAAACAAACCCTTTCTTCTTCTTCGTGGCCTTTGACTCACTCCCTCACTCTTCTAAATTTGAACCAGTATATTTGCTTGTATTGGAGGTGAAAGCAAAGTTTTGAAAACTAGATTGGTCATTGAACCATGAGTCTAGACTAGCACTGACAATGAATAATGATGGTATCGTATCTTTGGAATGTAATGCTCATTATTGCGGCGTGCAACCGCTTTTGCCACATCCACTAGTAGGGCTGCACACGGGTCCATGTGTTATGTACCAAAAAAAGTTCAGACAAACTTTGGAAAGAAAATATTGCCTCTTAGCATGACAATATAACATTGAAACTAACAAAACGCCACACCAAGATCAGCAATTTTACTTTCAATCCAAATTTTTTTATATCATTTTTTTATACTACTTTTTACATCACATCATATGTTAACATTTTTTTCTTACTTAATCATAATTATTTATATATGATATAAAAAGTGACATGAAATAAACATTTTCCGAGACATTTAAATAGTAGCTAGCAATCTTATTTTATCATTTTATCTGTGATCACCCGATCACAAACTACGTGCTTTTCTTGTCCTTCTTTGGGTACCCGCACCATTGTTTCTCTTTATGATACCCATACCTCTTTTTTGCTTGCAACCAACCTTGGGCCTTTTAGATCGCTGAAGTTCTGCTTTATCTGGACCACCATTCTCAAACACATCACCTTCCATCTTCTTCCGCTTAAGTAGCTTCAGGAATCCTTGGAGTGCCACGTCAGCGTTTTCGCTCTTCATCAATTCTTCTGCCACTTGTGCAGGTGTTATCTGTGTGTCCTCCATTAGTCCTTCGATCTCCCCAAAGAGGTGGTGATCATTGGAAATGTCCAAGTAATTTGAGGCCAAAACCTTGAAGCCACGATAGGAGCAATAGGACATGTGAATGTGCATGTCCATTCTTCCAGGCCGCAACAATGCTGGGTCTAGCCTTTCCTTGTGGTTGGTGGTAAATATGATGATTCTCTCGTCTCCACAACTCGACCATAGCCCATCTATGAAGTTCAGAAATCCAGACAAACTCAACTGCACCCATCCATCAAAATATATGATGAGCCCATGACCCAAACAAAGTGGCATTCACAAATACACACACAAAGGGGTTTATGTGTTGAACAAAATACCAAATTCCTCTGTTACCGACAGGTGGGGCTTCAATTAATTTAATGATTTAATTTTGATTTCATCAAAACACATTAGCATTCACACTTAATTACGTACTGACAATTATTTTAAGAATAATAATAAACAAACTCATATACAGACATATATATATGTACGGAGAGAGATGAATTTACAGTGAAATAAATCAAAATCATTCTTACGCTGAATAATTTTTTATTAAATAATTTATAAAATTTTTATAATTAATTATTTTTTATTATATTCTATTAAAATTATTAATATATGATATGTATGTATTTTAATATATATAAAGAAAATATAAATATATAAAATAATAATGTTGTAGATAAAAATTAAAAAATATTAATATTCTACTAATTATTATAATTATATATTTTGATAAAATAAAAGAGAAAATAATAATTTATAAATATAAAAATATAATTTACATTAATTTATAATATATATATATATATATATATATTTGTGTGTGTGTGCGCCAAGTAGAGAAGAACTCTTATTTTTATGTGTGGAGTATGTCCATTTCTCTTGAAAACCTGACATATAATATTCAGACACCATAGTCAAAACAGTGGCTTTACACCGAGGAATAGGATCATCCCATTGTGGCATCGACCATCCGGCAACATTATGACAACAAACCTTGAACAACACGTACTCTTCTTCTCCCTTCGTATAAAAGTGAAAAGAAAAAGGAAAAGAACAATGAAGGGTCTGACAAATTGCGTGGATTGATAGTGAAGGAATGCATTTTGTTATTTGGAACTTGAAAGTGGAGGTTTGAATGTTTGATGCCTATTGCTCGGCGATGATAAGGTAAATGCTTTTTTAAAGTTTTCAACTTTAATTAGCTAATAACTATTAAATTACTACCAAAACCAAATCTTTGAACCAATTATATGTACTGCACGGTAGGTCACTGTGTCCCTTTGTACTGTTTCAAGGTTTATTGTTTAAGAATATGTTTGTAATGTAAAAAAATAAGAAATAATTTAATTTATAAATTAAATTTAATTAAATTTTATATTTAAAATATTTAAAAATAAAAAATAATTTGATTTCTAAAATTTCATGAATTTTATTATTTTTGTTTTAGAAATTCTATCAATTTTAATAAAATTTATTAAGATTTGATTTGATTTGAAATAAATAGATTATTTTATCTTTAATAACTACTTCTAACAATATTTTATAAGAGTTAAAATATAAAATAATAAAATCAAATCAAATCAATTCTCATTTTAATAAATTTTAAACACAAAATTTAATTTTTAAATCAATTCAAATTTTATTTTTTTTAAATTTTAAAAATTTGATTTTTAAATCAATTCAAATCAAATCAAATCAAATCAAATCATTTTTTTTATTTATTCTAAATACAACTTAAATGTTTCTCACATTATTATTTTTATATAATTTTTTACATTATATGTAAATAATTATAATTAAATAAAAAATATTAAAATATAAATATTTATCTCAATAATAAATAATATAATATAAAGATTAGTATACAAAGAAGTGATATAAAAAAATGGATTGGAACTGCATATTGCCACTTACGAGAGAAAGTGAAAAAGGTTTCGTCACAAACGAGAATGACTCTTAGGTACCATTAGAAAGACGCGGTAAAGTAGTGAACGTGTCAAGTTCTAAACAGAAAGGACAAGGAAGTCTATTGAATTCTGCATACAAATGTCAGAACCCATGTGAATGGGTTGGGATTTGGGAAAACAACCATTTCAGGCCAAGAATTCTTGAAAAGGTTAGGTACCATTAGCAGCCAAGTTAGACTAGTGAATTAACTCTAATCAAGTTACTGTGCAATTCAACAAGTTTAATATATTGGCTGTCTAGCATCATGTACGTGGAGCATGAACTAAGAGTAAAATAATTAAGATGAAAAAAAAATTCTACATTAAATTTTATACACAACTTTTACACCAATAATTAACAATTAGCATGCATTATACGATACGATAATTAAAGATAATAATTGATGATCATTATATGATTATGGGTACAAAGGGAAAATAATATTTATACGTCAAAATTATTACATCACCTCTACATTTTACAAACATAAAAAATAAAATATAAAAAGAGAATGTATTAAAATCTATGTATTTTATTATGTAAAAAAATAATATGTAAATATTATTTTAATTATGATTTTTTTATTATATTTTTTACACTATTTTTTGTATAATTAATTATATCATTTTTTTCATTTAATCATAATTATTTAAAATAATGTGAAAAATAATATTTTTTTAAAAATAATGTAAAAACATTATCTTTTATATCATTATTTAAGTACATTATATGATTATTTGGTGATACAACTATAATTTTCTTATTATTTGTTTTTCACTTCAATTTTTATACTTTTTTTCATATCATCAATCATATTATTTTTTTCTTATCATTTTCTACCACTTAATCACAACATTTCAAACAAAAAAGTGTAAAAAGTTGGATATCTCACAAAATGCTGTTGAAGTACCTGTTTTCTTGGTGATAAGCATAAAAGTGGTGAGAAAATTTAGTGTACCAACCTTGACGTCAGTTTGCTTTCGTCCATCGCCATGCGAACGCTCTGACAGATCCACACTGCAATCAATGTCTTCAATCACCAGAATGGACCTGTTTGCAGTTGCCAGCAGCAGCGTTCTCAGGTCAGAATCTGTTACCATATTGCTAAGTTGGAGATCATAGATATCAAACTTCAAGTAATTAGCCATGGCAGCTATCAAGCTCGATTTACCAGTACCCGGAGGGCCATACAACAAGTACCCACGTTTCCATGCCCTCCCAACTTTCTTATAAAAGTCCCTCATCCTCACAAACCTATTCAAATCCTCTATGACCGCATTCTTCAGCTCTGGCTCCATAGCCAGAGTCTTAAAGGTTGATGGATGCTCCAAATTGATGGAATCCCATATGACCCCACCGTAGCCATAGGAAGTGTTGAGAGTATGCAACTTCAAGACCCTTTCCTCATCCTTCATCTTCTTGGCTTTCTCAAGAATGAAAGGCAGATAAGAGTCCAAAACCATCTCCTTGTGCTTCTTGTCAAAGCTCAGCTCAAAATATCGCTTTTCTGACCTTACTGAGATATTATTATTATTATGATTCTTAAAATTGTTCTTCTCAGATTCTGAGCAGGTGAATCTCCATTTGAGCTCAACCCCATCATAGAAGTCCACTAGCCCTTCACCCTTTTCAAGCCGAATGGTCAGTTTCTTCTCCTTTGGACCCTTGCTGATGTGGAGCCTTTCATTATCAGGGGTGAGTCTTGTGGACAAGTAAACCTCTGCAGCATCATAGACATAATTGTAGGCTATGTTGCTGGAATACTCTTCGATGATAAGGGTGAGAGTAGGGGAACGAGGCTTGATGAAGTAGCAGAAGGCATTGACAAGGTAGCCACGGATTGGTTGAGGTATGAGGTCGTTGGCCATTGAACGCAGAAGCATAATAGAGGCAGTCATGGAGGCATAAGCAGAGAAGATTGACGATGGTGAAGGTATGTCTCTGGAGGAAAACATCTTGGTGGCTAATGGTACAGAGACAGAAGAGAGGGAAATTGAAACAAAGGCTAGCTATGCCACTGTTGTTAATGAATTCTTCAATGTTTTTCAGACACAATTTGTGGTATTTATTGCTGGATAATGAGCCGATATGTGTGGAATCTTTATCTAATATGATTCATGGGTCACGTTATATTCTCTTATAATTTTTTTTTAATAATTTTTATATATTAAATAATAAAAATATTAAATAAAAAATAATATATTTAACATTTTAAAAATATAAAAAATATTTAATACTTTATTATAATTTAGATATGGTGAATTAATATACACATGAAATTATTGTAAGTTATATCATTAAAATTTGTTGAAATAATAATAATAAGATTTCTTTTGGTTTTTGTATCTTAATTACATGATAAGTAAGAAACTAATTACTTAGACTGAAAAAATACTTAAACGAATAACCCTCCTAATAATTAATTTAATTTATTAATCAATGATCAACTAATTTATAGTAAATAAATCTTATTCATTCATCTGACATTTAATGGATCTACTAAATTAAAAGATAAATGTATATAAATTAGTGTTCTCTATTTGATATCAGAGTCGTAAGTTGTTACGTGTCATGAAAAGTTTGTCTTTTTGTGTGATTTCATATTCTGGAAAATTACCATGCACTTGTATGCTTTGTTTGGGCGACGAGAAAAAATGTGAAGAGAGAAAATAGAAAAGAAAAAAATATTTTTTTTATTATTTGGATTAAGAGAAAAAAAAATAGAAAATAAGAAATTATAATTTTTTTTGTTTAGTTATATAAAAAAGAAAGAAAAAGAAAATATAAATATTTAAAAAATTTATATGTCTTTATTGTAATATAATAGATATAAATATTTTTGAATAAATTTGTAATTTTAAAAAAAAATCTTTCTCTCTCCCATTTTCTACTCATAAGAGAGAAAAAAAATTTTGGTGAGCTCCATCACTATTTTTTTCTCTCCTTTCTTTTATCTTCTCATCCAAACAAGAAAAAATGTTAAAATCTTCATATTTTCTCTCTTTTTTTTTTTTTTTCAAAATTTTTCTTGAAACAAACAATGCAGTAAAGTGAAGGAAAAGTTTTTCTTTTCAAATTTAAATTATATTGAATGTTTGAGAAATTTTATAGAAATCAAGCAATAGTTAGTGTAACATCTCCAGCTATAAATAATAATAATAATAATAATAATAATAATAATAGGTATATAAAATATTTATGTGAAAATATTTAGGAATAAAAATAAAATAAAAAGGTAGATATTTGAAAGTAATCATAATTATCACTAATTAAAAAAAAAGAGATAAAAATCTAGTTAATTGGTGAGACAAATATGTTTTGTGGTTCTAAAGAAGACATATGAAGAAACAAATATCAAGGAATGATTTGAGACCAACAAAAAATCATTAGACTTTTTGAATAAGCCACTACACTTTATAAGGCAAAATTGCTTTTGCCTTCCTCATCAGAAATGCCCAGCGAAAGAGAAAAGTGAGGAAATGCTCCTCACAATTTCAACATAAAACACAGTGTTACTACAGTTATGCTTTTCTTCACTCAACGGAGATTTGCCAAAGAGGCAGGAAGGGCGAAAAGTCCATTCTTTTCTTCTTTATTTCTTTTACTCATATCTTCTAGTCTATTTTCCTATTCTATTTTTTTTAGATTTTTTGTTCTTATTCTCATCTTATTTATACTACTATTTACTCTTTCATATGTTGACGATGAGGAAAAACTGAGTTCTTAGTAGAGAAATAGAGTACACGGTAGCTGAGAATGACTTGAGGGTTAAAGAACCCAAATACTTCCTTTTTATTCACTACTTTTATCTATTGGTATTTTATTTTGATTTGTTTTTTGCCCTTGTTTGTGGGATTTTTCTAGTTGAAGAACACATCCAAAATTGTATTGACTGGACTCTTAATTTCCTCTACCCGTCGTTTTGTTTCACTACTAGAATTTTTTTATTTAGATACAAAATTTAGAGACAGAAAAAATTTCGTCTCTATTAGAGACAGAAACAGAGACAGAATTGTTGAATTAGAGAAGGAAAAAAAATTTAAAATTTAGAGACGGAAATGATCCGTCTCATAATTTTCCGTTTCTATTTGGTCAATTTAAAGTCAAATATACTTAGAGATAGAATTTAGAGACAGAATTTATCTGTCTCAGATTTTTCCATTTCTAATTCTGTCTCTATTCAATCAATATGATATTTTAAAAAGAAAAATATATGTAGAGATGGAATTTAGAAACAAAATTTATCCGTCTCTAAATTTTTCATCTCTAATTCATCTCTATTTAATCAAATAAATATTTTCAAAAATTAAAATATATTAGAGACGGATGTATTCCATTTCTAAATTTATATATATATATAAAATTTAATTAATAATTTTTTTAATAAAATTAGAGACAGAGTGATGTTTTCGTCTCTAAAATTTCTACCTAAAGCCCTAATTCAACATCAGATCTCATTATTCATCTCTACTTAAATCTCTCATCTCCATCTCTCATTTCCCTCTCCCGACAACAACAACGGAACCGATAACCTCCACGCACCGAGAGGGAGGTTCGTCAACACCGTCAGAGGCTCTGGTTTCCCCGAGATCAACCTCGACGATCTCGCCATGGAGTTCTTCGAATCCGCGAACCGCGGCCGCTCAGGTTCTAGTCCTGCCGCCGGGACTGCATCGCAGAGGCGAGGGAGGTCCGTTTCAAGGAAGAGCTCCAGAGTCGGTGATGACAGAAGGAGCAGTAATGGTGGTGGCGGGGGAAGACCAGTCTCAGATGCTAATCCGAAAAGAATGAGATCGGTTTTGGTGGTTCGGTACCAAATTAGTGATTCTGAGGTAACAATTAACAAATCCTTTTCTTTTCGCCTGATTCGAATTAATATGTTTAATTTATTATATTTTAGGTTTGAATTTGATCTCAATATCTGGTTATAGATTTCAAAGGAATGCATGTCTTCTAATTATGCATAGTTATCGACAACTAACTCCGTTAACAACGTTATTGACTGCCTCTACTTTTCTTCTCCATCTCTTCCATTCTTCCCTTAGCTTTGATTCCTAATCCTAGGTATTGCTATATGTCTTTCCCTATCTTTTCCTTTTATTTCAATCTAACAATTTTGCTACGACCATTGTGAATATTGAGTGATTGACTCATGGTCACCAAATTTGTGTTCATCGCATCCCTAATTTCAGTGTCTGATCCATATTTTATTCCATTTTTTTTTAAAAAATTAACTTATTACTTTCTTCATCTTATATTGACAATTGACTATTTCTTACTATTACATGTAGGAATTTGAATTCTCAACTTTGCTTATTGTGATTCTGAAATCTCGATGAGTTTCTTTGGGTTTTGTTATGGTTGTTAATAAGTTAATTGATCCAGTTACTTAAATTGGCCTCATAAGCATAAATTTCCTTTACTTTGCATATATGGATTTTTTTTTCTTTTTCTATGAATTAATCAACTAGTCATTTTGCACACATGATTCATTCTCTTTGTTGAATGGGCCATTGAAATTTTTTGTCTTGATTATGTGTTTGTCCTTTGCTTTGTTAAGGGTGCATATTAATTAAGCATGAGTTTTGAATCTGATCATTTTGCTAATACCAGAATGATTCTATAACAAATTAATCTTTCATATTGGTAGCTACTGTAGTATCATCGTTCTTGTACGTCTATGCTTTTATCGAATTTCATGGACGTAGTAAAATACATTATATGGTGTCTTTTATTTCATCTTTGCAACATAGCTAATGTGCTCTGATTTGTTAGCACTAATCTTGTTGCCTCTGTAGTGTGGAAATCTATGAAGAGAAATTTTTAGCATATTTCTGGTGGTGTTATGATAGACTAAAGGTATACTTCTGTGCATAATAACTTCATTAAATTTTGGGCTGAAGTTTTGGTAGGGTGTACAACCAAGCTATTGCTTTTCCCTATTTTGATTCTGAACCAGAACCAAATCGCCTAACTATTTTTGAACTACTGATAACTTATTCCAATTTTGCTTCACAGTTTTGTAAATTGCCCTGCTATATATTGTTTAGAATGATATGATGGCTAATTTCTGCTAATTGTGTTGAAGTTTTGAATCTATTTCATTTTCCCTCCTTTTAAGTTATTGCATTGATTTCAGAAGATAATTATGATGGCAGAGCAAATAAATTAGGTTAGTGGTGTCTTTTATAGTAAACTTAATTGAAGTTTGAGCTTGTAAAGCATAAGGCAAAAATGGGTTGTAAGTAAGTGTTGTTTAATTGAGAAGAGGAACAAAAGGTTGTGGGTAGTCAGTGTTAATATTTATCAATTTGAGTGTCGTATGGAACTAAAAGAAATTGTTTTAATTGTCACTATGGTGACTCTAGCACAATCATCTTCTATTATATGCTCCAATGAGATGTTCTGTCTTAATAATTATAACTCTAGTGTTGTATATGCATGCCTCATCATCACAATGATCACTTAGAAATGGTGTTTATAGATTCTTAGATAACTTTTGTGATTTGAGGTGCTTGCTTGCTCATAGTATTAACAACTGATTTCTTATTTTGGTACTGGTGCACAGGAAAAAACTGATGATGAAAGTTATTTTTAATATAAAGTAACTACCAATGGATAGTAGTTACTTTATTTTCAAATTTTATGCAGGTAGATGTTTCTATAATGGAAGTTGGATTAGGTGGCAAATACAATGCAACAAATGTGGTATGTATTGTCATTTCAGCATAAATGTATTGGTCTCTACCAGACTACCACTATAATACTGGTTGAATATTGATATTTTCTACAAAGTTAATATCTTGGAACAAGCTCATGTAGATATGTTGACATTTCAGGTTCAAGCACTTGTTGTGTGTGGTATAACTTCCCTTGGGTATGACCACATGGAGATTCTTGGTTAGTGTTCTTTTTTAGTATTTTAGGTAACTGCTATTTTAATGCATATCTGTTGCTAATGAAAATAATGAAATAAGATGAGATAGAAATACAAATTTATATGTGGTTTGATATGTGTTGCACATACATTAAGAATAACAAAACAAAATAGCCTATAATCTCATTTTTCAGAATAACAAAATAAGAAATACTAGGACAGGGTTGGGAATTTTAAGTACTGGAAGATTCTCATTATTTTTTTGGTCCCCTGATTGGAGAGGGTTGGGAATTTTAAGCTGTAGGCTGCTTTGTATAATAAAAATGTTTGCATGGTTGATACTTGTGATGGATTTTTTTTTTTGGGCCAGGCCTATTTAATGTATTCCTATGAACTATTCATTTTAAGCACTTAATTTATGCCCTTTTTTTCTTGTTTCTGGGATTGGTTTTTTTTGTAGTAACAGTAGGTTAGTGTGCAAAGAATTATAAGGCATTGAAACATTTTAGGTTGTCTTTCAGATTTAAAAAGTGGAAGTCTGCAAAGAGTTAGCACAAGAATAAGAACTAATTAGCGTAGAATGTGGCCTCCATAATCCTAGTAATTAGTGACATAGTGATCCCTTGCCCTTATTTCCTTCACTTCTCTTGTCTGGGATTGTGTTTATATTTGAAAGGTAACTTCGTGTTGTCATGTTTCCAGTATGTTCAATGCTTATGAACTTTGATAATTTAATTTTTATCTTGCTAGTGGGTGAGTTACTTGGGCACATCAGGAAGAGGCTCCCATGGGCTGATGCAAAAGTTGTCAAGGTGATGATGGCTATGAAACCTAACATGATAGATAGTTGGTTTATTTATATCAGGTTTTGTTAATACAATTTAGTTGCTTTGCCTTTTTTCATGTAACAGCAACTGGTTGATGCAAAATTATATGAGCTACTTGGTGACAGGACAACAACAGATGATGAAAAGCCTTCTAGAAAGAAGAAAAAGAAGCCTACTAAAGTAGAGGTGAGTTCGTTTAAAGTTATTTTTCTTTTTTTCCTTTACTTTTTATGACATGGCTTATAGGTTTTCTACAATTCTACTTACATGCTTACATAGGATAAGGCAGCACCTGTTCCTACTCCTGAAAAGCCACCTGAAGAAGATCTGAATCCATTCTTGATATTCCCTAACCCGGAGGAAAATTTGAAAGTAATTAATTACATCTTCATTCTTTTCTGTTCATATTGTGAACCCAATGCTTCATTCTGTTAGTGTGCTCATGTTATATGGAGTCATTTCCAGTCTTCTAGCTTGCTCATGAATGACATTTATATGAGTGTTTCCACGTAGTGGTCTACTTAGTAAACTTAGTGAATCATTCTGGTCTGTGATTTTGTCTTGCAAGGCTTTCAAAATTATGAATTTTCCTTGATGCCAGGATTCCTGGTTCTGTTTGAAATTTTCTATTTTCATTAACTCGCATCGCGTAACATGTCATGAGGATCATGTTGATTTCAGGTGCATACTGAAGTACCTTTTAGTGATGGTAGTATTCTAAGATGTTGCAATACAAAATGGATTACCATTGTAATCTTTTGCTAGGTAGCAACAACAATATATTCTCTTATTCTTAACAGTATCCAAATTCTTGTTTTGTTTATTATGATCATGTTTCCTAAAATACTTAGTTGGATGTAAACACTACTTTTTTGCATGGAGATCTCTTTGAAGAACTGTATATGATGTTGCCATAGGGTCTTACACCTACTGCATATAGTCAATCTAAAGTAGATTATTTATTATTTAAAATAATCTTGGTGTATGTAGATGATCTTTTATTAATTGGAATTGACTTAGCTGAGATCAATTTTGTTAAACAGTTACTTGATAAAAAATTTAAAATAAAAGATGTTGGAGATTTGAAGTTTTTCTTGGGAATGGAGGTTGCCAGAACAAAACGAGGAATTACCCTCTATCAAAGGAAGTATGTATTGTTTCTGTTACAGGATGCTAGTATCTTAGCAGCTAAACCAATAGCAACTCTAACAGATTTTTTAACTAAATTGTGCAAAGATATTGAATCTCCTTTACTGATGTAATTGATAGGAGATTGATAACATCCCATAGGGAGATTAAGAGATTGATAGTAGATCATTGTTTTTAACAAGTGTTGAGTAATAATCTTTGTAGCATGGGTATTTATTTATTTTTATTTTATTTTTTGCATAAAAGTTTGTGTTTGAATTAGAGCCATAATCATGATCTCTATTTTTTTTTTCGTATGGTCATCATATGAAAAATGGTCATGTTTGTGATGTTGTTTGTGTTGTTTGTGATGTTGTGTTGCAGCATCACCTAACTTGATTATGTTGTTTGTGATGTTGTGTTGCACAAAGATTCAGTATTCATTATATAATCACTTGATTTAATATACCATTGCCACCATAGTTTTGGGTTATTTAATATATAGAAGTTTGGTTAGAAGCTTGGAGCTGAAGAAGGGTAATTCAAGTAGATAGATATATAACAGTATAAAGAAGACAAGTCTATTTTTTTTGTCAATCAAGTGGGAGAAGTGCCAACAGAGATATATAATGTAAAGTTAAAGCAAAACTTACGCTATTAAAGTTTGTAATCTGGTTTGTATTTTAAGAACTACTGAGAGAGTGTGAAAGTTTGTGTTTCTTTTAGAGATTGAAGACAATGTTATTGTAGTTGCTATTTCTAACAACTTGGAAAGGCTACTAATCAGTAAAATATTTTCCTTTGTACTGAAAACCTGAAACAAAGTGGAGAATCATTTTTTGTGTTTCTCATTGATTATATTTCTCTACACTTTAGTTTAATTGAGGTTGGCCTTTGGCATGTTAATTAATTTCTTTATTTAGTGTTTGTCTTGATTGTATGCTGGCTGGTTGACAAAATGCCTGAACTGTTTTTCGGTGGAATCTTGTTCCCATGTTTGTGAATAATAGCAGCAAAACCAAGAGAAAAAAATCATGTGAAAATGCTCATAATTTTTTGGATTTTGGATTTGAAATATGAAATAGATCTTACATATGCTTCAAGCCTCTTTTCAATCTTATGGCCCTAATCGATGGAACTAAGTATTCATGTTATGCATATTCTCTTCTGCTGAGTTAGCTGCCATAGCAATATAAACTGGTTAAGTTGCAAACTTGCAGTTCAAGTTTTAAATTATGGATTGGGCATGACTAGTCTTGCTTGTAGTGGATTTGTGTTGGATATTTGAATTTAACAATATATGTAGTGGATTTTGAATTTAAGACTTTACGCTAGCTGAGGGTGAGGCAGGTTGTTAATATGGTTAACCACATTTATATGATATATATAGCTTTGTTTGCTATTTAGTGAGTCCTGTTTTAGCTTGTTTTTATGAGTTTCTACTATTGTTTTTGTTTATTACCTACCTCATACCTTTTGGATCAACTTTTGGTTCCTTTAAGAAAATAATAAATTTTACTTAATTTGATCCACTATGATCATTAAACATGCTGATTTATCTCTACTACCGTGATTTATCACTATGAGGCAGAAGATGGATCAATGGGAGGAGAGGTTTAAGACTCTTCTTGTTGGTAGTCAATTTAGAATGCCATCACCTGCAACTTCACAGCCCGAGCCTTCCCATCCTACACCTAGAGAAGAGGATGACTATGATGATGAGGGTGACGATGATACAAATTATGATGACCTAAATCTGTGATTAGGTTTATTTTTATATTTTCATTGATAAATTTAAATATTTGTAGTTACTATTTAAATATTTGTAATGACAATTAATTATTACTTTGCATTTTGATATGAAAATTTGTGATGATGTTATGACTTGTGATTTTTGCTGCTATATGATTTATTGTGATAGTTAATTGATTAGTTAATTATAAAATTAAAAGTAGATTAAAAAGATAATTTTGGAAAATTAAAGACGGTCATTTTTCGTCCCTAATTTTTTTACTTTCTTTTGGGAATTAGAGACGGAAAAATGTCGTCTCTAATGTAATTATTATTATAATTATTTTACTTAATTTTGAGAATTAGAGACAGAATTAGAGACGGAAAAGTTTTGTCTCTAATGTAATTTTTATTATATTTTTAAAAAAATAACAAATTTTGTCTCTAATTAGAGACGAAAGTTTTTATTTAGAGACAGAAAAATTTTGTCTCTAATTTAGAGACGAAACTAATTTTTCGTCTCTGATTTAGAGACGAAACAAATTTTCTGTCTCTAACTATCAGCGACGCTACTTTCATCAATGGATCAATTTTCGTTTCTGATTCTGTCTCTAAATCGTTAAAGATAAAATTTTGGCCTTTTAGAGATGGAAAAATTCTGTCTTTGAATCTGAAATTTTTTGTAGTGTTCTTGGCTTGAAGATGGTATTTTTATTATTTAAAGCCTCAAATTTGAGGCATCTAGACTTAGTGATGGACAAAGGAATGGTGGATATAGGTGGGTTTGTGGCTTAAACTTTGGAACTTGGTTGAGTCATAGTTAAATACTAGTTGATAAGGTTTTGATTTGAACAAAGAAAATTAAAGAAATGGCGTTTTAATTTTTTTTCTTTTTTCCAATCAGTTTTAAATACCTGATTTATAGGACTTAGATAGTTCTTGACTATTGGTTGTATAATGATTTCGGTTCACCAATGTCACGACCAAATCTTAGACTGTGACCGGCGCACAAGCTAGTAATACTCAGCACTCAACCAGCCTAACAAGCCTAACAATACGACATCAAATTAAGAAAACAATTTGAAACTTCGATTAGGGGTACTAAGAATCCAACAGAGTTTCCTCTAAAAACTGATAATCCAGACATTTCAGTCAGACCTGATCAATAATACATATCCAGATCCAATACAAACATAAGTATCTAGCATCAGTCATAAGTACAAACTGAGCCAGCAATACAGAAGAGACATATTAAGACTTTATGGTCATATATATATATACATCAAAAGAAAGAAAATAAACTTTATCTCCTATAGTTGCAAAATACTAGAGTTGACGTGTAACACTAGCCACCAACAATAATGAAGGCCTACTAAAAGACAAGCATTCCTGTGCAGAATAGCAAATCTCAAGAACCCGCTACTCAACAATCTGCGAATCTAAAGGGAAATGAATAAGGTGAGTCATATAGACTCAGTGAAGACATAATAAACATAGTGAACAGGAAGATGAAACAAGTAATAGCACAAATATTTAAGCTTTGCAAAATAACTCAAAACACAATAATCAAATAAATGAAGTTTATAAATGAAATCACTTGTCACGTGCTTTCCTTTACAAAAGTAAATTTATAATCGTAAAGGAATTAAACTCTGCTTAGCACATCTCATCTCATATCCTAAATAAAATATCTGCGTCTAATATATGCACATTAGTCGTTACATCTCTTTGCCACGACAAGAAGAAATCATGCGTTATCTTTCTTCACCATGACAAGCAAAAAACACGTCGTTATATCTCTTTACCATGATAGGCGGAAAATACGTCGTTATCTCTCTTCACCATGGCAAGCGGAACACGCACTGTTATCTCTCTTCGCCATGATAGGCAGGACATATGCTATTATATCTCTTTGCTAACGGTGAACAGAGTTTTAACACACAACCCTTATGACTCAATTCTCATAACAAAATTTCAAGTTTTAACACACAACCCTTATGACTCAATTCTCATAACCCTTTCAAGTTTTAGGCAATCCCGTCACAAGATCCATAATGATCCTTCCCTATTTTCACTCAGGAATATCAATCTGTTGAAGCAAACCCTGCAGGCTTTTGATGCTCAATGTTCACCTGTTGACATACTAAGTATCTAGACACAAACTCAGCTACTTCATTCTTCATCCCTTCCCACCACTAGAAATCTTTCAAGTCTTGATACATCTTTGTAAAACCTGGATAGATAGCATAGGATGAACGGTGGGCTTCCTCTAAAATCTTATTGCTCAAATTTCCTACATCAAGGACACATAGGCGAGTGCACGTAATACACCCTCTGAGTTAATCACCAAATAAAAAATCATGCTAGCTTGTACCTCCTCCATGATCTTCCTCAAGTGAGGATCTTGACCTTGCGCTGCCTTAATACTATCCACCAAAGTAGAACAAACTTGAACATGAGCTAGTAGTGACTCCGTGGCTATGACCTCAAACTACACTCCACTATCTATAAGGTCTTGGAATTCTTTCACTATTGGTTTCCTGACATCAACTATATATGCAAGACTACCCATGGACTTCCTACTCAACGTATCAACAACAACGTTTGCCTTCTTTGGGTGATACAAGATTGTGCAATCATAATCTTTCAGGAGTTCCATCCACCTTCTCTATCTTAAGTTCAAATCTCTCTATTGAAATATATACTTAAGACTCTTATAATTAGTGTAGATCTCACATATCTCGTCATATAAATAGTTCCTCTAAATCTTAAAGGCAAATATCACTGCTGCCATATCCAAATCATGTGTAGGATAGTTCTAATCATGCTTCTAAAGCTGTGTAGAAGCCTAAGCAATAACTCTTCCATACTGCATCAACACACAACCAAGAACAACTCTAGAAGCATCACAATAAACTACATACCCACCACCACTTGAAGGCAAGGCTAAGACTAGTGCTGAGGTCAAGCAATCCTTCATTTATGGGAAGCTTTGCTCACATGCATCATTCCACTTAAGCTTAACTTGCTTCTATGTCAACCTAGTCAAATGAGTTACAAGCTTGGAGAAATCCATGACAAACTGATGGTAATACCCAGGTAGTCCAAGGAAACTATGGATCTTAGTCACTAATGTGGGCCTAGGCCAACTTTGAACGGTTTCCATATTCTTTGGGTCCATGCTTATTCCACCCTTAGACACCTCATGTCCTAAGAAAGCCAAACTATTCAACCAAAATACACATTTAGAGAACTTAGCATATAACTTAAGCTCTCTCAAGTTTTGTAAGGCTAACCTTATGTGTGGTTCATCCTCCTCCTCACTCTTAGAATACACTAGGATATCATCAATGAAGATTATCACAAAGTAATCCAAAAATTGCTTGAAGACTTGATTCATCAAGTCCATAAAAGCTGTAGGGGCATTAGAAAGACCAAAAGACATAACCAAAAACTCATAGTGTCCAGAACGGGTGTGGAAAGTTATCTTAGGAATATCCTTACTTCTTATTTTTAACTGATGGTACCCAGATCACAAATTAATCTTTGAGAAACATTGAGACCCTTGAAGTTAATCAAATAAGTCATCAATACGAGGAAGATGATACTTATTCTTCACTGTCACCTTGTTCAATTACCTATAATCAGTAGACAAATGAAGTGAACCATCCTTTTTCTTTATAAACAACACCACTGCACCCAAAGGAGAGCAACTAGGACAGATGAAGCTTTTATTGAGAAGATCCTCTAAATGCTCCTTTAACTCCTTAAGCTTGGTAAGAGCCATCCAATAAGGGTATAGATATTGGTTGAGTGTTTGGAAGCAAATCTATACAAAACTCTATCTCCCTATCAGGCGGTAACCCTAGTAGCTCTTCAAGAAAGACATCAGAGTACTCATACGCCACTGGAACCTGCTCCAAACCCGCCTTTGACATACTATTGTCTTTAACCATGGCTAGGTACCTATTGTAACCTTTTCTCAACAATTTTTGAGCCACAATTGACGAAATCAGATAACTTGGTGACCAATTCTGATCGCTTTGAAATATGAAAACTGGTTCCTCTGGCATACTGAACTTCACCACTTTACTGTGGCAATTTAAAGTAGCATGACAAGAAGCCAACCAGTTCATGCCTAGTATTACGTCAAAATCTATCATATCAAAGACTATCAAATCTAATGACAAGAGTTTGCCTCTTACCAAGATCTTGCAAGACCTATACACTAAGTTAGCTAACAAGGAATCACCTATAGGTGTAACTGTAACACCCTAATACAGATATCCAGATATATCCTAGATAGACAGAGATATATAAAGATAACCAGTACTAGAGATGTCACTTCTATACTACATACTAATATATATCTATAATCACAACTGAGTAATTATAGAAAGCCTTGAGAGATTGCGGAAAAACCTAAACTTATACATATACAAACTTAGCTACCTGAGGGCTTATTGTAATACATATAACATAAAACTTACAGAACAAACATAAACTTATTACATAAGTTCTGTCTACTTAAAGCAATAAAAACTATCTAGTCTTCATGCTTTATCTTCTCATCCTTAGCAGGGTTTGTACCTAATGTCACGAGCCTTTATACTGCATCGGTACCTGATCCGAGCACGCATCCGTACACTGCATCTAAGCCTAACATACGTACTGCATCTAAGCATGCATCTGGATTTACATGGAATAGCAATTGGGATGAGAATTAACATTCTCAGTAAAAGCAATTCCAATACCAGTTCTCTATAACATTGTATATAACAAATATATAACAAATGCTATAATTCTAACTTAGGAGTCTTCTCCCCTTTTTCATAACTATTTCTATCTTAGGAGCTTTCTCCTCTTTTCTCATAACTTAGGAGTTTCCTCCTCTTTTCTCATAACTTAGGAGTTTCCTCCTCTTTTCTCATAACTACACACTTTCTTATAGTGTGATATCAATCGATAGCTTACACACTGTTAATACATACAACGCCTATACAGCTGTACATACCAACAGTGACGGACAATGCCCATACAACTGTCCGTGAATGCAATGATAATGATATGTAATATGAATATGCCTAAAAAATCCTAAAAGCATGTGAATGAAATGCAAATGCAAAAGTCTATTCTAAGAACAAGGAAGTTTGCTAGGAACTAGTCAGTATATCATCTAGTGGTAATTAGAGGGAAAACTCATCCTCACATTACACATATCCTGGCACACTGAGAAATTCGGGCTTCATCCTTGCTCAAAGAGCGTCTTTGGATTTCCCACTTATCTCCTTTGGGCTTGGCACTATCGAGACATCAGGGTTATGTCCTTCTCAAAAGTCCTTCGGACACCCATCTATCTTCTTTTTGCCTCCATGAATAAACATCAAAGGATATCTACCAGATCGATACTACTTAACTAATTCATAGACTTTCATTCATACTTATATACTTAGTTCCTCTTTGATCTAAGCATATTCTACTAATAACTTTGGCTTCTTATGTTTACCTTTTGCAATGAGGAGAATCTGTAACCTCATACTATATGTAACCTTAGCACTTGGTTAGGAATACTTGTCCCCTAAGGAACTGCTCTGATTCCTTACCTTCTGGCTAAATGACCTCACGTCATATAACGTTACATTCTCAGGTAAACATCACCAGGTCATTTCTCATACTTGTACCTAAACTTCACCTCATCACTCCTATCTCTTAAGTGATCTCTAGCGCAACACTATGTTGCTGAGGTGTAAGGTACTTACCTATGGCAACCACTAGTCTTGGTTGCCCTAAGGTTCTATCTCTTCACATACATACTAGCTTAACTGACTAGTATGTGAAAAGCTTAGTGTTATGTTTAACTCTTACATAAACACCATCTTACTCTCTTATAGACTCCACTCATCATAGTGAAAGAGTCTATCTTAACTAATACCTCAACTATCCTTGCTTAAGGACATAATGAGCATCTCTCTAAAACTTTGCATAATTAACTCAACTTTAACTAAAGTGAGTAATTCATGCATCTAACTTTCCTTTCTATCACACTTCTGGTAGTAGCTTATACTACACTTGTGTGCTAACTTACATATTATTTGTATCTAGCTTTCCCTTCTATCACACGTCGGTAGTAGCTTATACTACATTTGTGTGCTTAAGGTTCCAGATACCTCTTTAACTATTCCAAACTCATGGAATGCTTAAGAACTTAACTTCCACACTTTGGTTAGTATCTAAGGAAGTAAATTCTCTTTATCTTGCATCTCTAACTCATCTTCACTAATACATGAGTTATTGCACATTTCTGCTCTACCTTATGATTATGACATCTTCTTAGTCATATTTCATCTTATTGTGTATTTAGCAATGCACCAAGTCTCACTTAACTAGAGACTTAGTACCTAAACGTTCCTCTTTGGAACCAATACACAATCTTGTCTCCACTCAAGTAACTCTAATGCAAGAGTGGTTCTTACTTGCAACTCTTTGTTGCCTAAGGTTCTAGGTACCTTCCTAAGGTAATCCACTATTCTTGGATCTCCTAAGGTTCATACATTTCTCATTCTCTACTAGAGTGCATACTAATACACTTGTCTTCATTGCACCATCTCATCACATCTTAAGTGATATCTAATGCAACACTAAGTTGCCTAAGGTGCAATGTCATTACTTAAAGCAAACCTTTCCTTTAGGATGCTTAAAAGCCTATGCTTTCTCATTCTTGATGGGTAAGTATTTTCCACTTGAAAATACCCCCAAATGTGCCTTAACACACTTTAGGAAACATATATAAATGATCCCTTTACTTTAGAACTTCAAAACATCCAAAAATAATATTTTGGAGTTTCAGTAGTCTCACGCCGCGGCACGACGCGTCGCACTGCACCGCGCGCTCTTAGCAGTAAAACGTGATTTCGACTCTTCCCGCGGTGCCACTAAGCTATCTTGCGCTCGTGGCGCTCATAGCTGAACCCGGATTAACGTTAAGTGCAGCTATGGGTTTGCTGTTCTTCTGGTCATTTTCTTGGATTCTGGCCATTTCAATCTAAATTCTAAGTGATTCTAAGTTCCTAACTAGTTCTTTAACCATTAGGAATTATCAATCACTAATTTAAACCTCTTAATTTGGATTATGGATCAAAATCCTTCATTCTTTAACTTAAGGCTCACTTTGTGAATCAATGGTCTAAATGAGTTGTTCTAAGTTTCTAACTTAATCTTATGCTATGAACAAGTCATAAATGACCAAAGAAACACGTCTATGCAAGCCAAACACATCTAACATCTCTAAAACTCAATTTGGCATATTATGTTGTTTATATGCATACATAGGGAAAGAGATGAATAAAGGCTCTAAACCCCTACCTCTTGAAGACTCGAAGCTCTGAAGCTTGAAGCTTGATCTTCCTCTTCCTCTTCCTCTCCTTCTTCCCTTCTTCCCTTCTTCCCCTTCCTCTTTCTTTTTCTCCTCTTTCCTTTCTTCTCTTTTCTGGTTTTCGATTCTGCCGAGGGAGAAGGGAGATATAAGGGGTGGGACGTGGAGGTAATTACGGGAAAAGATTAACTTAAGTTTCTATCTTTGAAACTTATAGCTTGGTGCTATGGACACCCGAATTACGCTAATTCGAGTTTCCTGCTTCTAACAACTTTAGAATAAATCATAAGATTCATCTAAATTGTTGTTTCACAATTCTCATCATTTTCTATATCTGCTAGGGATCAATCTGGAAGGCATTAAAAGCACAACATACGTATGCCTAAAAATACCAAACTGACTCCGATTCTCTTGAAACTTTTTTCACATCCTACTTGGCTTATTTGTGACCTAGAAATAAACTCTCTATGTTTATTTCTCTTAACTTAGCAACTTATGCTATTATCTGAGTCATTTTAAGCCACTTTACAACTTCTATGTTGCAACTAAGTGCCTAAATGAACTCAGATTGTCACAAAACTTTACTGACATGCTAAACAAGTCAAATGCTACCTTCGGTAACCATTTACCAGTCTAACATGTACTTAAGGGTATTACAGTAACTACTATCAAAAGATCACTTAGAGGTGAAGGGTCTTTCCCAAAACGAGAAACAAATAAAATAGATACAAAAGAGTGCATACTTCTAGAGTCAAACAAAACATGTACATCATGAGAGCACACTAAGAGTATACTTGTCACAACAACATTGGATGCCTGAGCATCCTGAAGAGTCAAGGCAAACACACAAGCTTATCCTGTACCTGCCTGCCCTTGAGCTCTGCCTCATGGTCCTTTACCATTCTATTAAGCATTGCCATATCCTCTTGTTCCCGAACCACCAAACTATATCACTGGAGTCACTAGTGCTAAGGCTCTGCTAGAAGAAGGCTTAGAAGATAACATAGGGCAGTTCCTTTTAAGGTGCCCCATCCGACCACACTGATAACACCCAATTAAACCCTGCTTACAAGGTCTAACATGTGCCTTCCCACATGACAATGTTCTAGGAGTCCAATTAGAATGCCTCTGGTATTGTGAAACATCTTGACTATGAGCTATGCTAGTTGTCTGGCTGCCAATGAGTGTTCAATGGTTGTTAAACCCCTGCTGCGCCACTATGACCTTGATGGCCACCATGAGATATATTAGATTGTGACCTCTTACACGAATCACGAAAAACTCCACCTTTATCTCTATTCCCATGCTCAATCGTTGAATCCCTATTCAAAGCCTGCTCATAAGCATGGTCTCATACCAACCCGTAGCAACATCACGTGATTGGAATGCCACCAACTCGACCTTCCTGGTTGAAGAACAACCCAATCCTCTACATATCCATGTCACTTCATTAATAAAAGTATAAGGGTCATCGTTAGTGTCTGAACCACTAAATGCAAGAGGATTAAGATTCATAAATGCAGTTAGAGGAACCTCAGTCCCCTTATGATATACAGGTTACTGCTCGCTTGATCTAGCCTCCTGGTTAGACTCTGACTCCACATGGATTCAGCTCCTATGTATTTACTGTCGTCCACCAATAACATTTACTAACTTTCGTATAGTCTGCTGCATATCCTACATCCCAACAGCTAACTGAGCTAGTGTAGGGTTACCACGTCTAGCCCTAGGAATCTCAACATTAGGAGCCCTGTCAGCCCTTTCACTTCTGCCCTGACCACAATCATGACCACATCCACGACCTCTCTAGGGTGCTTCATAAGGTTAAGTAGAAGCCTTATTAGAAACTACTCGTCCAACAAGTCTAGCCCTGGGTGGCATCCTTACCAAAAGACAAGAACAAAGATTAGGCAAAAGAAAAGAATATTATAGGAAGCTGAAAGGACAAGGCTACACAACAACTCGAACAAGAGACTCCAATTTAACAAGTGGGTGGTTATAGCTTCTTACAAGTAAGTTATGCCCGGGTACACAAGTTACGAACAAGATTCTAAAATTACCCAAGTTTTGTAGCGATTAAGACCTACTAACCCAAAGCTTTGATACTAACTTTGTCATGACCCAATCTTAGGCCGTGACTGATGCACAAGCTACTGATACTCAGCACTCAATTATCCTAGAAAGCCTAACAATACAACATCAAATTAAGAAAATAATTTGAAACTCAGATTAGGGGTACCAAGAATCCGATAGAGTTTCCTCTAAAAATTGGATAATCAACATATTTCAGTCAAATCTGATCAACAATACATATCAAGATCCAACACAAACATAAGCTTTTGGCATAAGTCATAAGTACAAATTGAGCCAGTAATACAGAAGAGACATATCAAAACTTTATGGTCATATATATACACATCAAAAGAAAGAAAATAAACTTTATCTACAATAGTTGCAAAATACTGGAGTCGATGTGTAACACTAGCCACCAACAACAATAAATGCCTACCAAAAGACAAGCACTCCTAGGCAGAATAGCAAATCTCAAGAACCTTCTACTTAACAACCTGTGAATCTGAAGGGAAAGGAATGAGGTGATCACATAAACTCAATAAGAGCATAATAAACATAATGAACAGGAAGAGGAAACAAGTAATAGCACGAATATTTAAGCTTTGGAAAACAATTCAAAACACAATAGTCAAATAAATGAAGTTTATAAATGAAATAACTTGTCACGTGTCTTCCTTTACAGAAGTAAATTTACAATCGTAAAGGAATTCAATTATGCTTAGCATATCTCATCTCATATCCTAAATAAAATCTCTACATCTAATATATGTACATTAGTTGCTACATCTCTTCGCCAAAGAAGGCAAAAATCACGATGTTACATTTCTTCGCCATGACAGGTTGAAAACACGCCGTTATCTCTCTTCGTCACGGCAGGCAGAACACGCCGTTATCTCTTTTCGCCATGACAGGCGGATCACTCATTGTTATCTCTCTTCTCCATAACAGGAAGAACATATGTCATTATATCTCTTCGCTAACGGTGAATGGAGTTTTAACACACAACCCTTATAGCTCAATTCTCATAACAAAAATTCAAAACCATCATAGGCTAGCTGTCTAGAGTAACAACTCAATAGGTCACAAAGTCAATAAAATACAGCTCTAAAAGCATAATCATCATAAAATAAATTCATAAAGTAGCTTAAAGATTTTATTTCCCCAAAATATGAAGCTTGAGACTATAACCAAAGCTATTATAAAGAACTCCAAATTTCTAACTCTTAAAATAATAAAGGAAACTTGGTTTGAAATACTATTAGAAGAAATATAAATATATAACAAGAGGTTTAAATTTCAAAATGTGTCATAATGTAAACTATCCACTCACTGATCTGAAGAACTAACTCAATTAGTCCCCATGACACTCAGAGGAGTAAGCTGTGTAGTGCCCACTGAATTTGGTCATAAACAAATATTTTGACAAGTCAAGATAAATGAAACAATTACTTACAGTAGGAAGCAACCTCAAAGGAAAGCATTAATTTTTTCCTTAAAACTTAGATTTACCCATTAGATATTAGGAATTTAAAACACAAGCACCATGAATAAATAAAATAACTACACTATAATTACAATTTGCAATTGATAAGACTTTATAAATTTCATTTAGAGTTGAACTAACAAAGGGGTAAAGAGATTAGGTAAAATTCCTAATTATAGGGTTTAGGATTTTCAAGAAACTCATGAGAAAAACTAATGTTTGGCTTCCCCATTACCCCTTACTAGAAACCAAGCTCCCACACTCTTAGATTTATAGTTCAAAGCCCCAAAGTATACTCACCCACCATTTTTGAGATAGCAAAACTTGATAGAATATGAGATTTGACACAAAAGAAATAAGAATAAAAGTGTAAAAACTTACCTCAAGCTCTTGGTGCAAGTAAGTACATGGATCTGGTGTCAAAATGAAAGAAAGAAAGAGAAGTGGGTGTGGCTTCAAGTGAAGCCTTTTGCTTCACGAAAATGAAGAAGAAGAGACGATGTCTTTGTCGCTCTCCATCCTTTATTTTTAAAGCCAATTCTGATTTCTTTCTTCTTTTTTTTTTTAACTTAGGAGAAGAAAATGACACAAATGCCCCTAAAAATGAATTAACTCCTACCTTACCTTCCCCTCATCTACGTTGTTACAACCAATTTCTTTAATTTTCTTCTAATCAGTTTTATTTTTTTGTTGAATAAAAAGCAAGTACCTATTTTTGTCTTATTTATAATATAACTATTAAATGGTAGATGATTTTTTCTCAAATGATTTATTATGAAAAAGTGGTTAATTTTATGTTAAGTATTTCTTTTTATGGAATAAGCACTTATGATATGTTATCTCATGAAAATAAGTGAACCAATGTGCAAGAAGATTATTTTGGCCAAGATTTGAAATTTTCCACGGACATTTCAATTAGAAATTATTAAGAAAATTGCCCTTGGTTAGAATTGAGTTTTCACATTTGGTTGAGAATGATGAGGTCAAGGCCCTAACGGTTATTTGAGGAAGGCTTTTTGCCTTAGAAAATGGGATGAGGATAAAATATTGAGAAACTTGCTTCATTGATTATGTTGAAACAAAACTATAAATTTACCTGAAATTATGTAGCATAATATTATGAAATTTTTTTTACTCTTAGATATGATTTTAGAAATTATTCTGGACCGTGGTCCAGAATACCGCCCTTAAAGGCCAAACCCGACATATACGCCACCGGTATCCGGATTACGCCCCTTTGCAATATGTCTATACATTGGTACCAGTCGTATTCCCCAACTAACACTCCATAGGTCTACGCATGACCTCGTATTACCTATAGTGACCTTTATAGTATAGGGACCGTGGTTAGCCACTAACGCGACAGGCCCGAGATTTCAGGGATCTGCTTGGACGATCGTGGGAGGGAAGCACCCTCCGTCAGGGCTCTGCCCGAATGACTGTGGGAAGAGGCACACCCTCTCCGGTCAGGTAACGATCTCCACGTACCTGCACTCGATAACATGCTCAAAGACTTTGCACAGGCAATATAAGTATCAAGAAAACACTACTCTGAAGAGGTAACCCATAATTCTCACAGTGTATACCCCTTTTGTACTTGAGCTAACTTGAGCATTGGAGTCCCTTTGCAGGTACCCAACCCCCTTGTTCAAGACCCTCGGAAGCAGCAACTGCACAAGGAGGAGGAGATCACTGTCCACGTGTTCGCCCGGGCATTCTCTAGTTCTATATCAGAACATTAGCGCCGTCTGTGGGAAATCATAAACTTCTAATCCCACCCAATCATGGTGAACATATGGCAAAACTCAATGAGGGACGTGGCATAAACTTCTGCTAACCACAGGTAGGCTTTTGCTACGCAACCTCCCCCCCACTCTGTCCCACCACATACCAATGGAACCTCTGCCATGAGAAACCAGGCACCTAACGCAGAGTTCCGGCACGAGGGACATTCCGCTTCGATTTCAAACGAGAGTCCCAACCCCTCTTGTAGGATCTCGGTAAGGGATAGACTTGGAACCCAAGGTCAAGGGGGAAATCCCAACACCCAAAAATACAGAATTCTAGTACGTCAACGCTTGGGGATGCCAAATGGCGATGCCAGCAACCGAGTGTCTCACTTTGAGCATGGGAGCCAGTCCCATATGTTCTAACGTCAATTTCAGGACATGCTACAATAACACGTGGCCATGCTGAACGAGCAATATCAGAGGCTGTAAGACATGCAGAGAGCCATGCATGAAAACTAGCCTAGGTCGAACCGTACTGATGGAGGACGTAATGAGGAGAACAACTAAAAGAGGGGTCAGGCTGAAGCCACGTCATCCAACGTTGGGAACAACAACTTAAACTGCTGCATCTAAGAGCATCCCTTCTCTGACTAACTGATGGAATACCGAGTCCCAAGGAACTTCAAGTTCCCCACTAACCTGGAGATTTATGATGGAACCACAGACCCCCAGGAACACATTTGAGCAATCTATGTGCTTCTATGGCAGATCCATAGAGCTCCTGTGCTGTGTTTTCCCCCCTCCCTAAAAAAAGGAGCCCTTAAATGGTTCTCTGGTCTGCTACGTAAATCCATGGTAGACTGGTCAGACCTGAAACAATGGTTCCTGCTCCAACACACCACCAGTAAGGAGCAACCTAAGTCCATCGAATCCCTGGCCAAGATCCGACAGGGGTGAGATGAACCCCTTCGCGATTACGTAAGACGGTTCATGGCGACATATACCAATGTAGAAAGTTTTGATGACAAGATCGCCCTTCACTATGCCAGAAGTGATCTTCGTGTGGGGTCCGAATTCTTTGCATCTCTCGTAAAGAAGAAGCCTGAGAACTTGGATGAATTCCAGAGACGTTCTCAAAAGTACGTTAACCTGGAGGAGACAACGGAAGACCAGAGGAGATGGGATAAAGATGAGCGCACTCATCAAAAGCCCAATCACAATTCCTCACGGTCTTGGCATCCCAAAGGTAGTCCACCACGGAGAAGGTTTTCTGATTATACCCCTCTAAACGTCCCACTAGAGACGATCTTGAGGGAGGTGATGCAGACCAAATTCCAGAATATTCGGAGACCGCCCCCTATTACAAAGCACAAATAAAAAGACCACTCCAAACACTGTGCATGGCATAAAGGCTACGGACACGACACTGAAGATTGCTATCAATTACGCGATACCATTGAGTTTTTGATCAAGGCAGGACTGTTGCAGCAATACGTCCTCCGTGCCTAAAATGATGAACATCGCGGTAGGCGCAGGGAGGATATGGGACGGAATCCATCTCCTCCATGTAGGAGGAGAAATCAAATTCCGAGGAGAAGATCCCGGACCCCCCCCCCCCGCGTCGGAACGACAACGACCGGTAGGGGAGGAATAAGGACTCCTCACCCAATGACAATAACGATCGTCGTCTCGAACCAAACAGAACGATCAATACCATTGTGGGAGGATTCGCAGAAGGAGGGCCGTCAACAGGGCGTGAAAAAAAGCATGAAGAATAGTGGTCTTCAGCGTCTCCCATTCTGAGTCCAAACCCAATACGGCAGAAAGAAAGACACCATACATTACCTTTTCGGGCGAAGACTACGGTGGAATCATCCCAGATCATGATGATCCTCTTGTGATCTCCGGGGTAATTTCCAATGCCGAGGTCAGCCGAATTTTCATGATCAAGGAAGCTCGGTAGATATTATATTCCTGGACCTCTACTAGAAGTTAGAACTCCCGCGATCGGACTTGACCCCTTATGACAGGGAACTCACAGGGTTCACGGGTGAGAAGATCACCCTGATTGGGTACTACAAAACCCATTTGACCCTAGGTTCCTCGAAGCTTTTCAGAATAGTCAAGGTGAAGTTCTTGGTCGTAGACTTCCCTTCGACTTACAATATCATCCTTGGTCGTCCTTCCCTAAATGCCCTTAGCGCCGTAGTGTCCACCACCTACCTTGTCATGAAATTCCCCAATAAACACAACAAGGTGGTCACTGTCAATGGCGATCAAGTTGCTATCAGGAAATGCTACAACGAAAGTTTGAAAATCTGCAAGGCCCCGAAAAGAGGAAAATTCGTCAATTTTGGCCAAGTCCTGGATTAGGTCAACATATTAATGACCGAGTTGGATGATAGAGAAGAACTTCGCGACATCAGACCCCAACCAGAGGGCGAGTTGCAGACTCTCCAACTTGGAGCCAGGCCGGATCAGATCACTAAAATCGGAGCTCAGTTGGAAGAAGGCAAAAAATAACAATTGATCGAGTTATTGTTAAAGAATAAGGACTTGTTTGCCTAGACGCCGTCCGACATGCCAGGACTCCACCCTTCCTTCATCTGCCACCACTTGTCCATTAGCAAGGATATGAAGTCGGTCGCTTAGAAAAATAGGAAGGTCGGTCCTGAAAGGCAGCAGGTCATTGAGGAGTAGGTAAAAGGACTACTTAGTTGCAGGTTCATTAGGGAAATTGCTTATATCACGTGGCTGTCCAACGTGGTCTTAGTGAAAAACCCAACGAAAAGTAGAGAATGTGTGTGGATTACACAGATTTGAACAAAGTTTGTCCAAAAGATCCATATCCATTTCCCAATGTGGACCAATTGGTTGACAACTCTTCAAGCTTTAAGTGACTATCATTCATGGATGCCTACTCCGGGTACAATCAAATTCCGATGTACCCTAGAGATGAAGAAAAAATCGTCTTCATCACTGGAAGGGCGAGCTACTGTTATAGGGTTATACCTTTCGGGCTGAAAAATATAAGAGCCACCTATCAAAAAATGATGAACAAAGTTATCAAGAACCAAGTGAGAAAGATGCTAGAGGTCTACGTTGATGACATGATAGTAAAAATCCCTTAGGCGGATCGCATACGTTGGACCTCGATGAAGTTTTTGCATAAGTTCAGAAGCATAATATGAGATTAAATCCAGAGAAGTGCGTCTTCGAGGTCCATGCCGAAAATTT
Source organism: Ormosia emarginata (assembly GCA_029884605.1). Classification (NCBI taxonomy): domain Eukaryota; kingdom Viridiplantae; phylum Streptophyta; class Magnoliopsida; order Fabales; family Fabaceae; genus Ormosia; species Ormosia emarginata. Next base: position 6,323,573 of record JAQQTP010000064.1, read on the forward strand.
TTTGGGGTTCATGTTAACCCACCGCGGAATTGAAGCCAATCCTAACAAGTGCCAGGCTGTACTCGACATGAGAAGTCCCCGATGTGTCAAGGAGGTGCAACAACTGACAGGAAGGATAGCAGCCCTTACACAGTTCCTCTCCAAAGCGGCCCATAAGTCTCTTCCTCTCTTCAAACTACTCAAGATAGGAAGAAATTTTGAATGGGCCCCAGAGTGCGAGAATGTCTTTTCATCTTTGAAAAAGCTCTTGTCCTCTCCTCCAATCTTGTCAAGGCCGAACAGCGGAGAAATATTTTTCCTGTACCTCTTAGTCCACGAAGAAGCTATAAGCTCAGTGCTAGTCCGGGAGACGGACGAGGGTCAAAAACCAGTCTACTTCGTGAGCAAAGTGCTTCAAGGACCAAAACTCAGGTATTAGAAGGTCAAGAAAGTTACTTTTGCCCTGATCATCATGGTAAGAAGACTGTGGCAATATTTCCAATGCCATCCCATGGTCGTAAGGACGGACCAACCCATCCGCCAAATGTTACACAAACCAAACTTAGTGGGAAGGATGATTGCTTGGTCAATCGAACTTTCTGAGTTTGGAATCGTGTATGAACCATGGCTCGCGATAAAAGGTCAGACATTGTCTGATTTCTTGGTAGAACTTACCTCTGACCCAGAGGACCTAATAAAAACTTCTTGGACTATCTTTGTTGATGGATCCTCAAACCCCAAGGGAAGTAGAGCCGGAGTAATTCTGAAAAATTCAGAAGGACTGACGCTGGAGCATTCCTTGAAGTTCGAGTTCCCTACCTCGAATAACCAAGCCGAATATAAAGCATGCATTGCTTGAAAAACTATGGCAAAGGATATGGGGGCAACCAGAATCACACTTTGTAGCGATTTGCAGTTGGTAACCTTTCAAATTCGACGAGAATACCAAGCCAAGGAACCTTTCTTACAAAAGTACTTAGTTAAAGTACAAGAACTCCTCAAAGGCTTCGAAAAAACTAAGGTTGTGCACATTCCAAGGGAACAAAACTCCAGAGCTGATCTCTTATCTAAATCCGCTATCACCAAAAGCCCTGCAATAACCGATCAGTTATCCGGTAAACTCTCCCTCATCCTGCTATCACGGACAACGTCATCTATCAGGTAGAATAGGATGATACATCTTAGATCACCCCTATCATGGAATATTTGCAGTCCGGAGTCGTTCCCTCAGACCCCAAAGAAGCCTCAAAGCTAAGCAAGACAACGATGAGATATACTATATACGACGATCGTTTGTACCGGTGTGGTTTCTCTTTTCCCCTCCTTAAATGTCTCATCCCGAAAGAAACAGAATATGTTCTAGCCGAGGTGCGTGAAGGAAGTTACGGACACCATTTAGGAGGCAAAGCACTGGCACTAAAAGCACTGAGGGCGAGATACTACTGGCCAACAATGGAAGCCGATTCCCATGCATATGTCCTGATTTGCGACAAGTGCTAGCATCATTCAGACCACTACAAGGCCCCCCTAGAAGAGCTATCTACAATGTTTGTACCCTGGCCATTCTACAGATGGGGAATGGACATCTTGGGCCTATTCCCCCCGGCCCTTGGCCAGTTAAAATACTTGGTAGTGGCAGTAGATTACTTCATAAAGTGGATTGAGGCAGAACCTTTAGCCACAATCACGGTAGCCCAGATCCAGAAATTCACTTGGCGCCACATTATCACCAGGTTTGGGATTCCAGAGTTCATAGTAACAGATAACAAAACTCGGTTTAAAGATAAGAGGTTCGAAGAACTTCTAGCCGGGCTAAAAATAAAACTTCATTGCAGCGCTGTAGAAAATCTTAGGACAAACGGACAAGCAGAGGCCGCCAACAGGGTTATTGTTCGAGGAATCAAAAGGAGACTGGATGAAGCTAAAGGGAATTGGGCTGAACAACTCGACCACGTCCTCTGGGCCTATAAAACCACCCCGACTCCACCACGGGTGAAATCCCTTTCAAACTCACCTATGGAAGCGAAACAATGATTCCGGTGGAGATAGAAGAATAGAGTTGGCGTCACCAACAATTCTCACCTGATAGCAACCCCAGATTGATCAGAGAAGACCTGGACCTATTGGAAGAAAGGAGACGTGTGGCCCATATACTTGACACCGCTCTCAAACAAAGGACGGCGGCCAACTACAATAAAAAAGTGGAATGAAGACGTTTCCAACCAGGAGATCTGGTTCTCAAGAGAGCGGATATCGGAGGGAAAAATGCCTCCCAAGGGAAACTAGCCTCTAACTGGGAAGGAGCCTACACGCTGAAAACCCTAATAGGCAGTCCAATCAAGAATTATTGGAATGCAGATAAACTTGAGAAATACTATAGCTAGATGCCCATAACGGCCTAGTTTTTTGTAGTAAATTCTAAGGTTTGATCTGTCCTGATTCGATTTTGTATAAACCTTTGTCCCCCAATACTTATCAATGAAAAGAGGGATTCAGATACTACTTTTTCGATAAGAAATCAAAAGCCCAGGTCAGGAGGTATAGTACACCCAATTTTGGTAGTAAGCTATAGGGTCAACACCTGACCTCGATACCTGGCATTGACTATTTCAAAGTCCGCAGCATTACGGATCTGATGATCCATGGTTCACCGTTATACTTAAGTTAAGGGGATTCTGTTAAACCAGTGTGGTTAACAAAAGTACCCCAGACAAGGTCTAATAATAAAACATGCCTAAGGCAAAAGGATTCGGAAGCACCAAGCCTTTCAGAATAGAATCCTAAGCTAAAGCGTTATTCCTCACGCCTAAGTTCAAAAATTCCAGAAGTTTAATATTATAAACGATGGATCATGAACCAAGGCGTTTATTCTTGCCTAAGTCCAAAATGCCAAAATACTCATCATTATGGGTAATGGATTATAGACTAAGGCGCCATTCCTACCTAAGTCCAGAAGGATGTTGCATATCCAGTGTTGCGGTTATGAAACTCTGGACCATGGTCCCCATGTTTTTACCAAGAGATCTCCTAAGTCCACAGCATGGTTACAAGGGATACCATAATGAGCGTTGGACCCAAAACAGACCACGAAAAGTAAATACGGAGACAAACAAGCAAGAAGCAAAAGTTCACAAAATTAAAACCCCAACCAAACGGGGCAATTGTCTTTACAAAATAACAAAAGGCAAAAAGAAAAAAGAACTCAGATTTCAACCGCGCTAGTTGCCGGAGTCTGAACAGCTCCTAAGGTATCCTCAGAATCTTCTTGAGGAAGGTCCTCCACCAAGATAAGCTACCCATTATGGAAGACTTTCTCAAAGCTGAGACCTTCTAAGGCGAAGGTGACATCAGGATTGAAGTGCTGGATCTGAGCCACAATATTTTGGAATTAATCCATTCCGATTTTTTTCAGAAATCGCGTCTAGCTCCTCCACGTCCTTCTTTAGCTGAGCCACTTTATCACGGAGGCCAGCATTTGCCTCCTCGGCTTCAATTTTGCCTGATTCAAGCCCTTTCTTATCAGCCTCAGCCTCGACCAATGCCCTCTCTAAATTGGTGATCCGCATCTGTGCATCTTCATTAAGCTTGAGGGCAGTACTAAGCCTCCGTCCGACCTCCTCAATCTCCTCATCCTTGCTCTTCAGGTCAGCCGATGCTTTCTTGTCGAGTTCCTCAATGGTTATCTCGATATAGCGGACATCGACAGTAGCACAGAGTGCCAAAGACTGCAGTTTGGTCAAAGTTCGCACCAATCCTAGCCAGGATATGTGCCTCATTACTTCACCCTTCATAATGTGCTGGTCAATGAACGGTCTGGGGTCAGAATCCCCCGGAATAACAGGCAGGATAGTGACACCATCCTCGGCACTGCCATCCATAGCAACCCTCTTACCCCGGTCAGAAGAATCCTCAGCAGCTTTTCTCTTCCTCGATTAAAGATTTTGAGGAGACCCCGAGTCCCCAGAGACTTCTTCAATAACCACCTCACTAGGTGCTGGGGCAGAAGCGGAAGGGACATTCGAGGACCCCGCCCCCTTTCTCCTAGCCCTTGAAGCACGCAAAGCCGCAATTGAAAGTCCTGACGCCATACCACTCATTGAAATAAAACAAGACAAACAAATCAGAAAACAAGGGATTAAAAGTATACAGGTAAGAACAAACCCACACATAAAGTAATCCATAATACTATACTTCCCACCTAACAAAGTAAAGAGAAAGTCATCATTAGGAGTTTCAAGGACATCTCTAATGTTGATATGCCCGTGTTCGGCGTACCGGGATATGAACTCAACCGTCTTAAGCTCCTCCTGGTTAAGTTCATCCTTCTCTTTCTCCAAAGGCACGGTCGGAACACTCCCAGCATCTGGCGTCCAGTACAAAGGGAATTTTGGTTCCCCATTAGCATTCAAGAAAAAGGGATGAAATCCCTCGACCGCCATAATCTTAAAAAACCTGGTCATAAATCCTTTGAAGTTATCCTGAAAGACATCAAAGGACTTGCGGTCGCTTCTGGACCGAATGGTGAGCCAATTTTTCTGCTTCGACGAACCTTGGGGACTCAGCTGGGTGTAAAAATAGAAAAAAAGGTATTAACTGAACACCTTATCCCGTTCACTCAACAGAACCTCTCGAAGGCTATAATGTAACCCCAACCATTGGGGTGAATCTGGGTCGGAGCCGCTCAAAGAGCACGGAGGATAGCCATTTGAAACTCCGAAAATGGAAGACGGAGCCCCAGCTTCACAAAAAGGGGCTCATAAAGAAATATGAAATACGAGCCCGCCTCCCGAGTTGAGCACACCCTCTCATTCCACTCAGGGCAGATAGCCAGGAACTCCTTATCCCTCTTCTTCTCATCCATCAAGTGGATATAATTTATCGTCTCCCTAAGAACGGCCTCAGACAAAAAATTGGGAAGATGTTTCCAGACATCGGGCCCTACCCATGGATACACCAACCCCGGACCACGACGGATCCGAATTTGGTCAATCTCAGCCAGAGTGAAGTCCTCAGAAGATGACGCCCTGGACCTAACCCCGCCTTCCCCTTTCGCCATAAAAACCTTGAGAACATCGAAAAAAGCTGGTAAGTAATTGTCAGAATCATCCAAGCAAAAGATTCAGACACAGAGACAACGAACCTATGTACCGGCTTCCCTTCCCTCCAAATTTTCAAATTTCAGAAGGACACCTCCACCGTGCACGGCGTGGCGGAGACGGAGTTCTCAGGGGAAAGGAAAAAACTCAAAAGCGCAATAGGAATAAAAAGTATACCCTATTCTACTACCCAGTACTAGTAACCAGAAAAATGAAAAACACCAACAGGATAAGAGAAGAAGTTACCTCGAATAAACATTAAGAGCTGCTGGGAAATGGGTGAAAAATGCCCTGAGACTTGCACAAATCACCTCTCTTCGACGCGAAGCTCTCCAAAGACTACTCAGAAATGGCAGAAAGTGAACAATGAACCCCTAACCCCATTTATAAAGGCCAAAACAGTAGGGGGCTTTTTCGTCCTCAATGTCCAAATTTCGAAAACGTGCTCATCATGGCACGCAAGGCTCTAGGCATGTCCATCTGTTAAAAACGTGCCACGTGGCCATTGCAGTTACAGAAGAGGTTGAAAAGACATTAGTACAGTTGCACAACAATGCAAAACATCGCGCGGTCTTCGAAGCTTTGAGTCATAATTTTTACTTTGGACCCCGGAATAAATCGGGGTAAAACCTTCGGTTTCAGAGTCACTATTCAGAAAACGGCCACCAAAGTCAACGACGAATATAACTCTCCCCGGCATAAATACTCCAGAATAAACAATTATAACTTGTCACTTGCCTTCTCAAGACAAAGCACCAAGTTAGGGGCATGATGACATTACGCCGAGATAAGCGTTGGACTCACCCCAGCTAAGTATGAAAGACCACGGGTAGATTAGAAAAAAGTATCGTCGGAGTAAGCATTAGACTCACCCCAGTCAAACATAAAAAACTTCAAGATAGCGGAAAGAAAAGAACGAAAATAAAAAGAGAAGGTACAAAGATAAGAGTCTTTATCTATAAACTTCATTCTCATTCCATACATCATCTTACAATAGAAAGAGAGGGAAAAGAAAGTATAAAGGCATAAAAACTCTAAAGAAAAGAAAGACATCGGAAGCATCCCGGGCCATGTCGCGTCCACATTTCCTCCGCGGTATGGAGAGTTGTTGCCACCACCACGACTCCCTTTTGAAAAAGTGGATTAGCTTTGAAGGACCTCGACAACGCTGGCATTAGGAGCCAGGATGCTAAACTTCTGCCTTGCCTCCACCAGTAAAGGCCGGGATGCATCCTCTTTCGTTGGACAGGACGCAACTTTTCATGAAGGAGATCGTTCCACCGAAGCCTTAGCCAGTCTTGTGATTCTCCTAAAAGGTGTTTCAAAGCACGGAGCAACTTCAATAGTTTCTCTTGCTTACCCAGGCAAGGAGAGTGAACGCCCCAGCTCCGAAGTACCCCATCCAACACAGATAGCGACTCAAGCCTTCCTAGCGACGGCGAATATCAAATAAGCAATCAAGGTATGCTAGGAAAGTAAGTCGCCCCCTGTAATAACGTTGAGAAAGTAAGCTGCCCTTTAAAAGGGACATCCAGAGAGGGGCCAAAACAACTTCAAACATTTTGGAAAAAATAAGAATATGGCTCTCGCAATAGGCAGAACCCTCTCGGGACACAAATAAAAGGAAAAGAAAGCTATGAAGGAAGAAGTCACTCAAAATGAGGTTGCAGAAGAATGCAACAGAAGAAATGGCCAAAACTTCAGATGAAAGCGCTTCCCTTTTATAGGAGAAGCGAGGTACCCCTATTGGGCCCGAGAACAACGTACCCATCGCATAAGGTTAGCTACCCTTAAATGCTCCTCGATTCTGATTGGGCGAAGGGGAAGCATGCTATTGGGAAACATCAGAAAATTAATGGGTCTTTTAATGCCTAATAAAGTCAGAACAAGCTGTTTCCCAAGGAAACTCAACGTTTCTGCAAAGCACGAAAAAAGGCAAAAGACCCTATGTAATCAGGCATGGGGGCAAGACGAACCCTGAATGACGAGATGGCGGTATATGCCAACCCCGGGGGTACCCCCAGGCAACGAATTTCAGCCTCTAAGGATTCTCACAATGCAACGGACCCCCGTCCTTGGTCTAAATATCTTGACACTTAACTATCCTACTTAAGCGCCAAGTTGGGGGCAACTATTTTGGACCGTGGTTTGGGATACCGTCCTTAAAGGCCAAACCCGGCATATACGCTACCGGTATCTAGATTACGCCCCTCTGCAGTACGTCTATACACGGGTACCAGTCGTACTCCTCAACCAACACTCCATAGGTCTGCGCATGGCCTTGTACTACCTATAGTGACCTTTACAGTGTGGGGACCATGACCACCTGCTATAGTGGTTAGCCACTAACGCGATAGGCCCGAGATTTCAGGGATCTGCCTGGACGATTGTGGGAGGGAGGCACCCTTCGTCAGGGCTCTTCCCGAACGATCATGGGAGGAGGCACACCCTCTCCCGTCAGGTAATGATCTCCACGTACCTGCACTCGGTAACATGCTCAAAGACTCTGCACAGACAATATAAGTATCAGGAAAATACCACTCTGAAGAGGTAACCCATAATTCTCACACTGTATACCCCTTTTGTGTCTGAGCTAACTTGAGCGTTGGAGTCCCTTTGCAAGTACTCAACCCCCCTGTTCAAGACCCTCAGAAGCAGCAACTGCACAAGGAGGAGGAGATCACTGTCCACGTGTCTGCCCGGGCATCCTCTGATTCTATATTAGTACAAAAATAAAGAATTGAAAAGAGTGGAAAATAATTTCCATATACGTGACGGTTAAAATATCATTGGTTCCAAATTTATTTTTGCTTTTATTTTTCTTACTGAATTTTATCTCACTAATTTTTACGTGATATTTCAAAAAATGTCGAGACTGAGGTTGATAGTTGATTTCCGTATGGAGTAGGTTAACATACCAGAGTTGGGTGCATACGTGTTTGCTATCGCCATAGGGGGTCTTTGTATTCTGATCCTAGTACTTGACGACGTGTACGACTAGTATAGTTTGTAGATTAGTAATAGTAGTATCATTCCACAGGCTTTTGATGTTTTTTTTTAGCACCATGTAAAGGCCTATAGTTAAGCCTAACTTTTCACTGCTCAAGTTCTAATATACTATTTGAGAGTGCTACCCTTACTTACTTGATGTATGTATGTACTTAATACTAACTCTGGAAGGGTTTTATCCTCTTTTATGATGTAAGCACCTTGATGAAAATTCCATGATAATATTTTGTGATTAAAAATGTCTTTAAAAAACATATATGTAAGCTTAGATATTTTAAATATGTTTTTAAATCTCTCAAATTAAGACTTTAACAATATAAATTAGAATAGGAATTTGACTTCTTTTCCTTTATGTTCAGCGTAATTTAGTTGTCAATTAGGATAAAAAAAATAGTTTTTTTTAGCATACAACTTTATGATAGATATTGCCACTTCACTTTAGGAAACCATATTCAACTAGAATAATAAAAGGTTTAGTTCTTTTCTTCCATAGTCACCGTAGTTACCTCTTAATAGGAATTAAAATTAGATTTTAAAAATAAATATTGATATTATTGAAGTACTAAAATAGGTAATATCACGTTAAATTATAATTAATTATTAGAATATTTTTAATAGTTAGGATGCAGACACCGATCAAACAAAAGCAAAGTCAATATAATTTTAAGAGAGAATTTATTATAAGTAACGTGTTACTCTAAAAAACCATTTAAAAAACTTATTTAATATCTATAGAAATTAGAGTAGGACGTTATATTGTGGTATTAAAGTCAGGTTACTTAGGCAATGTAGTTTGTGAACCAATATTGCACTTTGATAAAATATTAATAAGTAAAATATTGAAGAGAAGAATATCGAGGTAGAAGAATTATTCCTAACACCGAGGATAGGGTAGACAGGATGATGGACATGCTGGCAGAAATTGCAGCTGCAATGAGAGAATAGACAACTACAACTAATCAGTTCCTGCAATATATGCATGGAGCTCCAGAACAAGGTGTTCCAGTGGCAAATCTAAATTTTCAGAGACTGTCAAAATTTCTAAAAGCTAACTCGCTAACTTTTAAAAAGGAATATGACCTGATTGTTGCAGAAAACTGGCTCATAGAGCTAGAATTTTTTTTTACTACATTAGGATGTACTAACATTCAAAGAGTAACTTTTGTTACTTATATGCTATCTCGAGAGGCAAAATATTGGTGGCGAGGAGACAGAAGACTATCAGAGACCCCAAATGCTCCTATCACATGGGAAGTTTTCCAAACTGCCTTTTTGGATAAGTATTTTCTCGCTAGTGTTAGAAATGAGAAAGAAGTAAAGTTTTTACATTTGCAACAAGGGAATATGATTGTCAAATAGTACGTAGCAAAACTTGAAGAGTTGACTAAATTCTTTTCTTATCTTTAGCTTCACCACAATGAATAATGGAAAGCTGCAAAATTTGAATCTGGATTAAGGCCAAAAATTAAAAAAGGAAGTAAGTAAGTTAGAAATCAAACAATACTCTACACTGGTTAGTAAGTGTAGAATCGTAGAAAGGGATCTTCGAAGGCAAAACAATTTCAGCTCAAAAGAAAGCATGAGGATGACATGAAAAGGGTCGAGAATAATAAGCTTAGACTACATATAAACCAAGGAAAACATATCCAATTAGCAGTAAATTGCCCAAAATGTTGGAGGTTATGTTTGGATAGTGTGTATGCTACACCTGTGGAAAGTCTGGTCATGTATTGAAGGATTGCAGATTCAGTAAGAAAAGAAATCCCTCAACAAAGCCACAAGTTCTTGGAAAGGTCTTTGTTCTTGATTGTCAAGAAGCAAATCAATCTCTAGGTCTGATACAAGGTCAGTGCCTCATAAAAAACACACTTTTAACTATACTATATGATTCATGAACCACACATTCCTTTATATTTATGATTGTGTGGAAAATCTAGAACCACCTGCGACTGAGTTGACATATAATTTGTTGGTGACCACTCTTATAGGAAGTCGAATCCTAACCTCTCATGCATGCCTAAATTGTCTCATTCTTATTGAAAATAAACCTTTTGTTGCAAATTTAATTTGTATTCCTTGACAAAAACTTGATATTATCTTAGGAATGGATTGGTTATTATCCAATCATGTGATACTAAAGTGTCTTGATAAATATGTTTTTTTTCCCTCAAATTCTGATGAAGAAAAATCTCAGTGTAAATTTGTATATGTCATTCAAGTTAGTAGGAGTATGACGGAAAGAGCATAAGGATACCATCAGATTAGGGTCAGGTATGAAGATATTCCAAAAATTGCTTTTAGAATTAGATATGGGCATTATGAATATTTAGTTATGCCTTTTGGACTGAGTAATGCACCTGTTGTATTTATGGATTATATGAGTAGGGTGTTTAGACCATACTTAGACAAGTTTCTAGTAGTTTTCATTGATGATATTCTAATTTACTCAAAGATAGAGGAGGAATATGCAATTTATTTAAGCCTAGTGTTAGAAACTTTGAAAGAAAAACAGTTATATGCAAAATTGGAAAAGTGTGGATTTTGAATGAGAGAAATTAAATTTTTAAGACATGTGGTAAACCAAGAAGGAGTCGTTGTAGATCCTAACAAAGTAGAAGCAGTCATGCATTGGGAGAAACTAAAGACAATAACTGAGATAAAAATTTTCTTGGATTTAGCTGGGTACTATCGTAGATTCATAAAATGATTTTCTCAAATAGCTATGTCATTGACTAGGTTAATCATAAAAAGAACCCCTTTTGTATAGATAAAAGACTGCGAGGATAATTTTCAGGAATTAAAGAAAAAACTCACTATTGCCCCTATATTAATAATTCTTGATCCTTTAGGAAATTTTGTGGTCTATAGTGATACCTCTAAAAAGGGATTAGGATATGTGTTAGCAAGGGGGAAGATAGTAGTCTATGCCTCTAGACAACTTAGAGTCCATGAAGAAAATTGCCCAACACGTGATCTAGAATTAGCAGCAATAGTTTTTGCTTTGACAATTTGGTGACATTATTTGTATAGGGTAAAATTTGAAGTGTACACTGATCATAAGAGTTAAAAATATCTCTTTGATCAGAAGAAGTTGAACATGAGGCAAAGAAGGTGGATTTAATTTCTTAAGGATTATGATGTGGAAATTAAATACTAACTAGGAAAGGCAAATTTTGTAGCTGATGCCTTAAGTAGAAAATTGCTTCAGGGATTTGAATCTCTCAGTAATTCTGGGACTAGATAGAATTTCTTTAAATGCTTTTACATGTTACTTGTGATCTGAGAGCAAAAATCAAATAGGCACAAAAGGAAGACCAGTTTTTGCAAGCTCTCAAGGTAGGGATATCTAAGGGAAAACACCTATATTTTAAATTAATAGATGATGAAGTGGTCATGTACAGAGATAGGCTATGCGTACACAATAATCTAAATTTAAAGACATAAATTCTATAAGAAGCTCACAATAGTAAATATATAGTTCATCAAAGAATTAATAAAATGTATCAGGATCTTAATCAATTTTGGTGGTATGTAATGAATTCTAAAATAGCTAGGTATGTGTCACCTTGATGTGTCAAAAAGTTCATGTAGAACATAAAAAACCCACAGGTTTACTACAACCTTTAGAAATTCCAAAATGGAAATGAGATAGTGTTTCCATGGATTTTGTTGTAGGATTGCCAAAAACTATTTCATGACACGATGCCATATAGGTGATTGTTGATAGATTGACTAAGTCTGCTCATTTTCTCCCCTTTAGGATTAATTGTCCATTGAATAAGCTGGCTCAATTGTACATTATGGAGATTATGAGACTTCATGGTATACCCACTACCATAATTTCTTATAGAGACCCAAGATTTACCTCTAGGTTTTGGGAATCATTATATAAAGCTTTTAGGACAAAGCTATCTTTCAGTACTACCTATCATCCCCAAAAATCGATGGTAAGACTGAGAAAACAATCCAAACCTTAGAAGTTATGCTTAGAGCTTGTGTTCTACATTTCAAGGGAAGTTGGGTTACTTATTTACCATTAATAGAATTTACTTACAACAATAGCCATAATTCCAATATTGGTATGGCCCCATATGAAAGCAATGTATGGTAGAAAATGCCGATCTCCTTTGTGTTAGTTTAAAATTGGAGAAAGAAATTTATTAGGGCCTAATTTGGTACAAAAAACCTCAGACCAAATAAAACTCATCAAAAATAGGATGTTAGCAGCTCTAAGCAAAAAAAAAATTATGCAAATAAAAGGAGGAAGCCATTAAAATTCCAAGAATGAGAACACGAATTCCTTTGATTTACCCCCAACAACTGGAATTGGCAGATCTCTGAAAAAAAAATTGAGTACTAGATACATTGGACCTTTCCAAATCCTCAAATGAGTTGGAACAGTTGCCTATCAAATAGTTTTACCACCTAATCTGTTGAACCTTCATAATCTATTTCATGTTTCTCAACTTCAAAAATATTGTTCTGGTTCTTCACACATCAGAGAGACAGAATTTGTACAGTTAAAAAATAATTCGACATATAAGGTATAACCTATACAAATAGTGAATAAGATTTATAGGGAATTGAGGAATAGAAATATTCTTATGATCAAAGTCTTATGGCAAGGACAGGATATAGAAGACGTTATGTGGGAAGCAGAAGAAGATTTTAAACAAAAAATATCCAGAATTTTTTAGATCAAGTACTAAGTAAATTTTGATGACATAATTTTTTTTAGAGGGGAAGAATGTAACATCCCTATAAATAATAATAACTATTGGTGTGAGTCAATATAATCACAAGAAAATAGAAACATTAGTTGTATGTATCAGATCAACCGTAAGTTTAGCTATCAAATCCCTTAGTTCAAGGGTCAACCGTGAATTTAGCCGTGTATATTGTATGAGTTAAGAATAGGTCCCGAAAATATTTTTTCTTGTATCTATATATATTATGTAAATGGCTCAAAGGGAAATATACAATTTTATAATAAACTTTACTGTCTAACATGTTATCAGAGCATGATCTTCGGCTTCCTTTGGCCTGACAGAGAAAGGGAACCAAACAGCTCAGAATACATAGCTGATTCCACAGAGTTGATACAACCACCAAACACTTCCATCGACTCCATTCTTGACAATCTTACGACCAAAATGACAGTCGATTTGACAAAAGCCCAGGCCACATCACAATCACCTATCATTGATTTCCTCATTAAGTTGGTTGGATCCAACTATGCCTTATGGTCCTAGGGGGCTGAGATGTACATCTCAGGTAAGGACAAACTGGGATATATTAATGGAGACTTCCCTCAGCAGTCTGAAACTAATCCGACATTTCATAAATAGCGCATTGAGAATGCCATAGTGAAAGGATGGTTGATCAACTAAATAGACCCGTCACTTGTCGGGAACTTCATTTGCTTCCCAATGACCAAATAGGTTTGGGACTACATTGCTACTACATATTTTGATGGAACTGATACTTCAAAAGTTTATGACCTTTGATGTAAGATAACTCTGATGTGGGAGAGAGAAGGATCAATAGAAAAATACTACAATGATTTACAAGTGTTGTAGCTTAAGATAGACTTCTGACGTCCTAATCCTTTGAAGTGTGCAGAAGATATACAAAAATACAATTCTTTACTATAGGAGGAAAGAGTTTATATTTTCCTAGGTGGATTAAATGATTGACTCAATAACATTCAGAGTGATATACTCCAACTGAAGCCATTTCCCACAATTGAGCAAGCTTATGTACATGTTCAAAGGGAGGACACTCATTAAGATGTGAGGGCATCTGGGGCAGAGATTATAACCAACGATGCTATTATGGCCACTAAAGGCTTGAAACTTGGCCAACTACCAACGCTGGTGATTGGGAAACATAAATCATCCTCCAAATCAAAGGGCCTATCTGATGGAGGCAAGTGTACACACTGTGGAAATACCAAACACTCTCCTTCAAGTTGCATGGGTATCCCGAGGCATGAGTTGCAAGCTAAGAAGAAAAGAGACACCACAACACTTGAGGAAGACACTAGTAAAGCTGCTATAGTCACAATCGAGTCTTAACTCTCGCCTATTCCTATGCTCAGTTCCTCCATCTTTGTGGAACAAGGTAATTGTAGACAAGTTTTTTGTTGTTCTAATTTTCAGGATACGAGTGCATGGATTATAGACTTTAGGGCTACAGACCATACAACTTTTGATCCCAAGGACTTCTCCTATACAACTCAACCACAGAGGACCTGCATTGCTAATAGAAATAAAGTTGCATATCCAGTCACAAGAGCTGGAACTATATCATTATCACCCTCATTCTCTTTATCTCACACTCTCCTTGTTCCTTCATATCCAATAAATTAATGTCTATGAGTCAAATAACTAAAGAACTCAATTGTTTGGTATTGATCTATTCTACATTTTGTCTTCTTCAGGATGATCTTAGCAAGGAGATTATTGAGCGTGGTACTAAGGGGGGGATTATACTACCTAGATGATTTCAGCAGAGGAACAACACATCATGTGCATCATCAGATCAGTTGCAAAGAACAGGAAATATGGTTATGGCATCGTCGCTTAGGGCATCCATTATTCGGTTATTTAAGACACTTATTTCTGAATTTATTTTTACATTTACAAAATGTTGAGTTTAAATGTGATACTTGTATTTTGGCTAAGAGCCATAGAATCTCTTATCATGTAAGTTTGAATAAAAGTATTATTCATTTTGCTCTAATACATTCTGATGTGTGGGGACCTTCCCCTAGAACTACTCTATCTAGTTATCATTGGTTTGTAATATTTGTCGATGACTGCACCTGAATGACATGGCTTTACTTGATGAAGACCAAAGATGAGGTGTTTCCAATATTTCATACTTTTCATGCCATGATTCAAAATTAATTTTCACCCAAGATTCAAGTTCTTCAATCATATAATGGAGGAGAGTTTCAAAGCATACTTCCACCAGTATGGTCTCCTTCATGAAACCTTATGTTCTTAGACCCCACAACAGAATGGTGTCGCAGAACAAAAAAATCGTCATATCCTAGAGATAGCCCGTGCAAGTGCTCTCCTCTCATGTCTCGTTACCTAATATGTCGATACTCCAACCATGGGTTTTTGGGTGTGTGGTTTTTATTTATCTCCACAAAAACCAATGTACTAAACTTGATCCATGTGTCATTAGGTGCTTGTTTCTGGGCTATTGATTACATAAAAAGGGCTACAAATGCTTTGACCCTACCACTAACAAAACTTATCCCCCCATGGATGCCATATTCCTTGAATTGGAGCCCTTCTTTTATCCCATGGTATCCAATTTAGTCCTTCAGGGGGAGTCCACGAATAAAGAGCTGAATTAATACATGGTAGCTTCAGCTATTGTTGACAAGAGACAAACTAGAGAGCATGAAACTGAAGTTGAAGGAATGAAACATAATGAAACTACAGAGCTGCAACATTTGAACATAGTTGAAGTTAAGAGTGAAAAAGCTCCTCCTGCTAGTGAAGAAGCCCTAGTCAATGATCAAGAGCCCCTTTTCTCCACAGTACCCGACCCTCTCACTAAGAACACGACCCTCTCACTAAGAACAATCCTGAGGTAAGCTCTCCTACTACCCTTCCATATGCTATGACTTCAATGCTCTTGTGGAATATGTGTTGCCATTTAGGCACAACCGAGGAAAGCCACCTAACAGATACTCCTCTGATGTAGAAGAAAGGTGGTCCAAATACCCCATTGTGAATTTTGTGTCCACTCAACATTTATCTGAGCTTATTAAGACCTTCACAAAGACATTATTCTCTTGTCATATTCCAAATAGTGTGGAGGAAGCCTTAGCTGATCCTAAGTGGGCACAAGCCATACAAGAAGAGATGGAAGCTTTACAGAAAAATAATACGTAGAGGTTGATACCACTGCCTTAAGGGAAAAAGATAGTGGGGTTCAAATGGGTGTTCTCAATTAAATACAAAGCTGACAGATCCATTAACCGATACAAGGCAAGGCTGGTGGTGAAATGGATCACACAAACGTACGTTATAGATTATATAGAGACTTTCTCACTGATTGCCAAACTAAATACTATTATAGTTTTTTTTATCTCTTGCAACTAATTTAGATTGGCTACTAATCCAACTTGAAGTGAAGAACACCTTTCTCTATGGAGATGTTAAAGAAGACATTTATATGGATATCCCACCAAGCTATATGTCATCTTCTGGAACCGAGGTTGTATGCAAGCTAGAACAGACATTATATGGATTGACACAATCACCTCAGGCATGGTTTGAGAGATTTAGCTTGGCTATGAGAAGGTATGGTTTTAATCAAAGCAATGTGGATCACACTTTCATCCTAAAGCATTGACAAGGGAATGTGATGACTCTAATTATTGAAGTAGATGACATGATTATTACGGGGGATGATACCGAAGAAATTTTGAGACTACAAGAGCAATTGTCAGCCAAGTTTGAGATGAAGAATCTGGGAGGACTTAGTATTTTTTGGGAATAGAGGTGGCAAGGTCACGGAGAGGCATTTTCTTGTCTCAAAGAAAGTAAGTGCTGGACCTACTGTCTGAGGTGGGGCTACTGGAGTGCAAGCCAATAGATACTCCCATAGCTCAAAATCACAAACTCACAGAATATACGGACCAAGTTCCTGCAGATAAAGGAAGGTACCAGAGATTAGTAAAAACTTATTTATTTGTCATATATTCACCCTGATATTGCCTATGCCGTAAGTATGGTGAGCCAATTTATGCAAAATCCAAGTGAAGAACATATGGATGTAGTGATCCAAATATTTTGCTACTTAAAATCCTCACTAGGAAAGGGGCTGATGTTCTCCAAGAATAATCACTTGAATATTGAAGGGTACACAGATACATATTAGGCAGGGAATGTTCTGGACATAAAATACACTTCAGGCTACTTTACATTCGTGGGAGGGAATTTTATTATGTGGAGAAGTAAAAAGTAAAAGGTAGTGACTATGTCTAGTGCTGAAGCCGAGTTTAAGGGCATGTCAAAAGGGCTTTGTCAATGTTATGGCTTAGAAGGTTACTAATGGAGATTGGCTTTGGTCCCAGCATGGAGATGCACTTGTTTTGTGACAATAAAGCTGCCATCGATATCTCACAAAATTCTGTCTAGCATGATTGAACAAAGCACGTGGAGATAGACAGGCATTTCATTAAGCAAAATCTTATGAGAAGATTATTCAATTTCCTTTTGTCAAGTTGGAAGACCAGCTGGCAGATATACTCACAAAGGCAGTTTCTAGTAAGAACTTCCATAACTCCCTTACAAGTTGGGCATTAAAGACATCTATGCACCAACTTGAGGAGGAGTGTTGGCATGAGTCATTAGAATCATAAGAAAATAGAAACATTAGTTGTATGTATCAAATCAACTGTAGGTATAGCTATCTAATCTGTCGATTATTTTCATATCTTGAATGCTTTATATTTGATTTAATTGGACTCCATATATGCTTAATTATTAACATTTAGCTAAGTTTCTGATATAAAACTTAATCGCATGTTTATTGTGAAACTTTGCTTAACTGTGATTACAAGCACTCATAATTGAATTGTGTTTTTCAGAAGATTTTCAAGTGTGTGAGTTCATTAGCTTCAAACCAAGCCTGTTAATCACTTGAGGAGAGAGCTAAAGACTCAAGGAGATCAATATCACCCCTAGAAGTAAGGAAAAAAGAGAAATCAGGGTTGAATATGAAGAAATTAAGTGACACGGCTCATGTCCCAAGACACAAGGTAGGCTGTGTACTTCTCTGTCATCACAAAAAGAGGTCTAGTTCTGAGTATACCCGAGAACACGACCCGTGTCCCAAGACACGGGGTAGGCCATGTTCCTCTCTACCTTCAAATCTTGTTGGAATTGCATTGACAGACTCAGACACGGGGTAGGTCGTGTCATAAGACACGACTCGTGTCTACGAATCAGGAAATCAGATTTTAATCTGATTGAGGAAGTTGGTATCAAAAGCTATAAATAGGATTGCCTAGGGTCCCAAAAATGAATCTCTAGACTAGAAGCCGTCAAGAAACTGAAGGAAATACGAATAACAAGAAAGAGGGAGATTCAATCAAAGATTAGAAACTACAGTTCGAGCAATCAAAGATTAATCAACCTCATTCCTTGAAAACTAGTTTGATCTTTAGTTTTCTTCTCTTCTTTTATTCTGGATGATGTTTTTCTTCTGTTTTTCTTTTGATTTTGAATTTGTCATGTGTGACTAACTTTCTTATTTGGTTAAGGGAGGATGAAACTCTAGTTTTAATCATGTGAATTATGCATACTTCTTGATTTCAATACAGTTGTGTTTCTATTCATATGTTTTCTAATCTTAATTCAATATAAAGGTTTTTATATTTTCTGCTAATTTTGAAAGTGGTAAAACTAGGATTGCTATGCGCATTTGCGGTGGTAGGACTAGTCAAACATATGATCTAAGTAATTTAATCTCGGTATGTAATCATATTTTAGTGTGATTTATTTTCTAAATCATGATGCTATCATTAGGTAAGTGTAAAAGTGGTTGCTTTACAAATAACTACTTATTAGGAATTGATTTGAGCGGTTACTAAATTAACCAAAACTTAAGAAAAATAGGGAATTAATCTCGCAAACACATAGAAACATAATTGGTCATATTGAGATAAAGGATATGCAGGTTAGTATTATTATTTAAATCTAGCAGTGGATTCCATCTCTTAACTAATATCTTTTAATTGGTAATTCAAATCGTGTTTATTGTTATTACTTTAGATTCAATTTTTGTTTTTAGTTTAACAAACAAAATCCCCTTTTACTATTTACTATTTAAGAGTTTACTATTTAAGAGTTTAAATTAAGAATCAATTTACAGTGTTAATTAAATTAGTTCTCTATGGATCGACCCTTGTTAACTACAACTGGTTGCAAGGTTTTATATATTTTTAGTGGAACTTGACAACTAATTTTGATCTTAATTTTTAACCACAATCGAGACCACACCACTATCAAATCCCTTAGTTCAAGGGTCAATTGTGAATTTAGCCGTGTATATTGTATGAGTTAACAATAGGTCCTGAAAATATTTCTTCTTGTATCTATATATTATGTAAATGGCTCAAAGGGAAATAGACAATTTTACAAGGAACTTTACTATCTGACAATAACAATAACAATAATATTAGGTATATAAAAATATCCATGTGAAAATATTTAGGAATACAAATGAAATAAGACAAAGGGTAGATATTTGTAAGTAATCATAATTATCACTAATTTAAAAAAAAGAGATAAAAATCAAGCTAATTGGTGAGACAAGCACGTTTTGTGCTTCTAAAGAAGACCAACAAAAAATATGATTTGAGAAACAAGTGTCAAGGAATGATTTGAGACCAACAAAAAATATGAGGCTTATTGAATAATTCACTATACTTTATATGACAAAATTGTTTATGTCTTCCTCATCAAAAACACCCACCCAATTAGAAAGAGAACTTTTTCAACAGAAAACACAAAGTGCTATCATAGCTATGTCTTTCTCCACTCAACCGAGATTTTCCAAAGAGGTAGGAAGGGCAAAAAGCCCACTCTTTTCTTCTTTATTTGTTCCACCCATACCTCTCAGTACATTTTCCTCTTCTATTCTTTTAGAGTTTTTGTTCTTATTCTCTTCTCATATATACCTCTTTTTACTCTTTCATGTGTCGATGATGAGTAAAAGATGAGTTCTTGGTGGAGAAATGGATTACATAGTGGCTAAGAATGACTTGAGGGTTAAAGAACCCAAAGACTTCATTTTTATTTACTACTTTTTTCTACTATTATTTTCCTTTAATTTTTTTTTACACCTATTTCTGGGATTTTTCTAGTTGAAGAACATATCCAAAACTATACTGACTGGATTCTTAATTTTCCTCTCCCCTTCATTTTGTTCTTGGCTTGAAGATGGTATTTTTATTATTTAAAGCCTCAAATCTGAGGCATCCAGACTTAGTGATGAACGAAGGAATTGTGGATATAGGTGGGTTTATAGCTTAAACTTTGGAACCTGGTTGAGGCGTACAGTTATACAAGTTGCTAAGGTTTTGATTTGAACTAAGAAAATTAAAGATGTAGTGTTTCAATTTAATTTTTCTTGTTTTTTTTTCCAATCAGTTTTAAATACTTGATTTATAGGATCTAGACAATTCTTGACTATTGGTTGTATGATGATTTCAGTTCACTAATTTCCTTAATTTTTTTCTAATCAGTTTTATTTATTTGTTGAAAGTGGCCTTGATAACTTTCAAGATGATGCTTACAGTATGTGTGTGTATATATATATATGGCATTAGTTGGATTATTATAGTATATTATTGAATAGCTATGTATTATTCTTAAATAAAAAGCAAGTTTCTATTTCTGCCTTATTTATAATATAACTATTAAATGGTAGATGATTTTTTTTTCAAATGATTTATTATAAGAAAGTGGTTATTTTTACGTTAAGCATTTCTTTTTTATGGAGTTAGCACTTATGATATGTTAATCTCATGGAAATAAGTGAATTAATGTGCAAGAAGATAATTTTGGCCAAGAGTAGAAATTATTGAGGAACACCTCGATGATAAATTCTTAAGGAAACTACTCTTGATTAGAATTGATTTTACACATTTAGTTGAGAATGATGGAGTCAAGGCCCTAAAAGTTATTTAAAGAAGGCTTTTTGACTTAGAAAATGGGACGAGGAGAAAACAACGAGATACTTATTCCATTTATTATTTTGAAACAAAACTATAAATTTACTTGAAATTATGTAGCATAATATTATGATTTTTTTATTTTATTTTTATTCCTAAATATTTTTACATAGATATTTTTGTATACCATTATTATTATTATTATTATTATTATTATTATTATTATTATTATTATTATTATTATAGGGATGTTACATTATCTAAAACTGATTGGAAAAAACCAATAAAAATTAAAACACTAGGCAATCCTTTCATCTTTAATTTTTTTAGTTCAAATTGAAACCTTATCAGCTACTATAATCGTGACTCAACCAGGTTCCAAAGTTTAAACCATAAACCCACCTATATCCACCATCCCCTTGTCCATCACTAAGTCTGGATGCCGCATATTTGAGGCTTTAAATAATAAAAATATCATCTTCAAGCCAAGAACAAAACAAAGGGGAGAGGAAAATTTAGAGTCCAGTCAATATAGTTTTGGATGTGTTCTTCAACCAAAAAAATCCCACAAATATGTGTAACAACAATCAAAGGAAAATAAAAGTAGATAAAAGTAGTAAATAAAAATGAAGTCTTTGGATTCTTTAACCCTCAAGTCATTCTTAGTACTCCATTTCTCTGCCAAGAACTCATTTTTTCCTCATCATCAACACTTGAAAGAGTAAACAGAGGTATAGATGAGATGAGAATAAGAACAAAAAATCTAAAAGAATAGAAGAGGAAAATGGACCGAGAGGTATGAGTGGAAGGAATAAAGAAGAAAAGAGTGGGCTTTTTGCCCTTCCTACCTCTTTGAAAAATCTCAGTTGAGTGGAGAAAAGCAGAATTGTGGTTGAACTTTGTGTTTTTTGTTGAAAAAGTGAGGAGCAGTTCATCACTTTTCTCTTTCTAATTGGGTGGGCATTTTTAATGAAGAAGGCGAAAATGATTTTGCCTTATAAAGTGTAGTGGCTTATTCAATAAGCCTCGTGATTTTTTGTTGGTCTCAAATCATTCCTTGACACTTTTTTTTTCCATATGTCTTCTTTAGAAGCACAAAACTTGCTTGTCTTCACAATTAACTAGATTTTTATCTCTTTCCTTTTTTTTAATTAGTGATAATTATGATTACTTACAAACATCTATCCTTTTTTTATTTCATTTTTATTCCAAAATATTTTCACATAGATATTTTTATATACCTAATATTATTATTATTATTGTTGTCAGATAGTAAAGTTTCTTGTAAAATTGTATATTTCCCGTCGAGCCATTTACATAATATATAGATACAAGAAGGAATATTTTTGGGACCTATTCTTAACTCATACAATATACACGACTAAATTCATGGTTGACCCTTGAACTAAGGGATTTGATAGCTAGACCTACGGTTAATCTGATACATGCAACTAATGTTTCTATTTTCTTGTGATTCTAATGACTCACACTAACAATCTCTCTCAAGTTGGTGCATAGATGTCTTTAATGCCCAACTTGTCAAGGGAGTCATGGAAGTTCTTACTAGAAACTGTCTTTGTGAGTATATCTACCAACTGGTCTTCCAACTTGACAAAAGGAAATTCAGTAATCTTCTCCTCAAGATTATGCTTAATGAAATGCTTGTTTATCTCCACGTGCTTTGTTTGATCATGCTGGATAGGATTTTGTGAGATATCGACGACAATTTTACTATCACAAAACAGGTTCATCTCCATGTTGGGACCGAAGATGTTGTAAGGGCTTATAATTTATTCAACTTGATCGAGAGATTTGCCCTTTCTCTAATGTATAAGATAAGATGTTGTGAGGGCTTATATTTTATTCAACTCTTAATGCAATAATATAGGTATAGCACTTTCAATCAAATCCTAAATCTATAAATCTTTTCAATAGCATTATCCTACTTTATTTTTTTATTTATTCTTATTTAATTTAAGTTCTTAAGGCTAATATTAGTTTTGTTAGCATTGCTATTGACTAATTACATTTTATTTACTTGGTTTTTGACTTATATTTTCTTTTCTTTTATTTTTTATTTTATTCTTATTTATTGAATATCCCTATCCTAATAGAACCCTGAATTTATAAAAATCCATTCGATAACATTATTCTACTTTATATTTTATTGCTTCTTATTAAATTTAAGTTCTTATGGCTAATCTTAATTTTAGTAGCATTTGTAATTGGCTATTGGCCTTTGAAAATTTGGTTTTAATGATAATAAACATGAAAATGTTGCAAGATTAAGTCAGACCTTCAGGAATAGTTTTAGGACTTAGATCATTGTGTAAAGGTATAAAAGGATTCACACTAATGCTCTAAAACTTGTTTTTCAAAGAACCCAAGTAGCACACATATTTTCAAGGCTTCAAAATGATTTTTGATTTCCAAAGAAACATCTACTAAGTGCCCTAAAGCTTATAAGATCATTTGGAATCAATTGGCTATGTTTAAAAGTTATATGAAATGTTTTTCAAATGGTTTATTTGAATAAAGGTTTCCTTATTCGAATAACCAAAGTCAAAAAAGTCAAGAATTCCATCTGGTTAAACTTTATTCGAATAAAGTCTTGCTTTATTCAAATAAATTAAGGATTAAAATAACCTTTGACTCATATGGTTTACTCGAATAACCAAGTTGTTATTCGAAGAACATGTTTTCCAGAAACCAAATCTTAAATGATTTATTCGAATAACCAAGTTGTTATTCGAATAACACGTTTAAAAAAAAAACAGGTTTTAAAAGGTTTATTCGAATAATGTAAGTGTTATTTGAATAACACATTCTAGAAAGCTTTTCACTTATGTGCTATTTAAGGATTTATTCGAATAACATCGTTTTCCAGAAAGAAAAATAAATAGTTAGTTTGAAGCATTTAATGCTCCAATCGACCTCTAACGACTCTAATCTTTAATGAGCTATAAATACAAGTTGTTGGTCATTTATGGAGGTTAGGAAATCAATTTGAAAAACTTGATTGAGCATTAATATGAGCTTTCACAGATATTTCACTTAATCCTCTATTTTGAGCTTCAAAGTGTGAATCCATATACCCATTAAGCTTCAATTTGTATTATCCACTTGTGAGAGAGTTTCTTATCATTCATACTTTATTTATCTTGTAAAGAGGGTGAGGTATCCCTCAAAGTTGTAAGGGTGAGGTATCCCTTGAAGTTGAGGCTCAAGCATAAAAGGTGAGGTATCCTAAGGTGTGTTGAGTGCTCTATTGTGTAAAGGTTGCAAGCACCTGTTCAAACTTAAAGTTCTAGTGGAAAATCTCGAGTGATTGCTTAAGGACTGGACGTAGGTCACAAGGAGTGGCTGAAGTAGGATAAATCTTATGTTTGATCTTCTAAACTCTACTCTTTTATTTTTGTGCATTAGTTTATTTGCTTGCTCGAATATTATCTTCTTTGGTTGATTCATTTGTGAGTGAAAGTATTTAATCTTCTTTATCCATTCATCTTTATCAATCAATAACTTCAACGAAAATTGATAATCAAGTGTTTTGCAAAAAATTTGTAAAAATATTTTGTAAACTCAATTCTCCCCCTCTTGAATATTGAGGTCATTTTATAACAAGTGGTATCAGAGCTAGACTCTTGTGTAAAGAGCTTAGCATCTTCAAGAGAAGTGATGGCTTCAAATGATTTTTCTTCTGAAAGTTATTCTATAAATAGACCTCCCTTTTTCAACAGGGATGGTTATGCCCATTGGAAAGAAAAGATGAAAATTTTTATTGAAGCTATTGATCTTGATGTATGGGATGCCGTTGAAAATGGTCCTTTTGTCCTCACACGTATAGTTGATGGTGTAAGAACCAGTACACCAAGAAATGAATGGATTGATGAAGACAAGAAAAATGTCCAATACAATTTGAGAGATAAGAACATCATTACCACTTTCTTGGGGTATGATGAATTCTTTAAGGTGTCAAATTGTAAGACTGCCTAAGAAATATGAGATACTTTACAAGTGACTCATGACGATACAAGTGAAGTAAAAAGATCAAGAATAAATACTATCACTCATGAGTATGAACTTTTTAGAATGAACCAAGAAGAAAGCATTCAAGAAATGCAAAAGAGGTTTACTCATAGTATAAATCATCTTGCTTCATTGGGAAAAACATTTCCTAATGAAAATCTTATTAATAAAGTTTGAGATGTTTGAGCAGGAATTGACTACCCA
This sequence comes from Ormosia emarginata, assembly GCA_029884605.1. Taxonomy (NCBI): domain Eukaryota; kingdom Viridiplantae; phylum Streptophyta; class Magnoliopsida; order Fabales; family Fabaceae; genus Ormosia; species Ormosia emarginata. The sequence continues at coordinate 6,348,599 of JAQQTP010000064.1, forward strand.
AAGTAATGGCTATTGTAGAATTAAGAAATCTATCAACAATGACACTAGTCACTGTTTTTGGGAAGCTCCAAGAGCATGAATTAGAGCTAAATAGACTCAATCAAAATGAGGAGCATGACAAGAAGAAAAAGAAGATTGCACTAATAGGCACCTCCTCCATAATTGAAGATGATGATAAAGATGATGAAGATGACATAAAAAACCTTGAGCTAAATGGGGAGAATCTTAGTCTCCTTGTAAGAAGATTTAAAAAATTCCTTAAGAAGAAGGGAATTCAAAAAAGGCCAATTTTCCCTCTAAAGAGGACCTATTATAAAGGGGAATGAACCTCATATATTCCAACATGATATGAATGCGAAAAATCGAGGCACATGAAGATGAAATGTCCTATGTACCTAAAGAAAACGAAGAAGTTTGAGAAGATACCTTCTAAAGAAATGAAATGAAGCAAAGCCTACATAGCGTGGGAGGACAATGACATAGATTCTACGGATAGTTCAAAAAATGAGGAAGCTCATATATGTCTCATGGCTAGAGGAGGAGAAGAAGAAGAAGAGAGTGACATCGAGGTAACTTCCTCTAACCTAGACTTTTCACCTTCCTATAGTGAATTACAAGATGCTTTTGAAGAATTGCATGATGAATTCATGAGACTCACAAAATTAGTTTCATCTTCCAATAAAACAATCTCTTCATTGGAAAACAAAATTTCTATTTTAAACAAGGAGATTGAAGAACTCAAAATTGAGAATGAGACTCTAGGATTAATTAATGCTAACTCATCATGCATGACTTATTCTTCACATGAAAATGCATCAACATCCTCATCTTGCACATCATGTAAAGCTTTTGAAAAAGAAATTGAGGATTTGAAAAATACTCTTTCAAAATTCACCTTTGGAAGAGATAACTTGAACATATTGCTAGGGAAACAAAGATGTGTTTTCCAAAAGGCCGGTTTAGGGTATAATTCCAAAAACCAATAAAAACTTTATAAAAATTTCTTTGTTCCCTACTTCAAGTAGTCCTTTTATCAAATGCTTTCATTGTGGAAAGAAGGGGCATAGTGCTTCAACATGTAATGTAAGGAAGGACATCAACACCAAGGTTGGAACTAAGAGGGTTTGGGTCCCCAAGGGCACCTTGCCCAAAGATAACACACAAGGATCCAAGAAAATTTAGGTACCAAAGATTAAAATCTAAATGTGTGTTGTATGTGTGCTTGAAGGCCAAGAGCTCGAGTTGGTATCTTGATAGTGGGTGCTCCAAGCACATGATCAGAGATGACTCTAAGTTTTCCTTCCTTGTCCCCAAGAAGAATGGACATGTAACATATGGTGACAATAACAAAGGAAAGATCCTTGGAGTTGACAAAGTTAGTAAAATCCCTTCCTCTTCCATTGATAATGTTTTACTTGTTGAAGGGCTTAAACATAACTTGCTTAACATTAGTCAATTATGTGATAAAAGAAATAAAGTTATATTTGATTCTAATTATTACATAATTGAAGGAAAAGATAATAGGCAAGTTAAGTTTGTTGGTCACAAGGTCAATAATATATATATACCTTGATGATATATCCTCAAATGATGCTAAATATTTTATAAGTAAGGAAGATGATGCATAGTTATAGCATAGAAGGATTGTTCAAATTCACATAGATCACTTAAATAAATTAGTCTCAAAAGAGCTAGTAATTAGACTTTCCAAGCTCAAATTTGAAAAAAGATAAATTATATGATGCATGTCAAAAGGAAAAATAAGTAAATGTCTCTTTTAAAGCCAAAAATATTATTTCAACTACTAGACTTTTACAACATTTGCACATGAATCTTTTTGGTCCCTCTAGAACTGAGTTTTAGTAGAAATTACTATGCATTAGTGATTGTAGATGATGTTTCTAGGTTTAAATGGACATTATTCTTATCTCACAAAAATGATGCTTTTCAATCATTTAAAAGGCTTGCCAAAGTTATCCAAAATGAAAAAGGCTTTTGCATTGCATCCATAAGAAGTAATCATGGTGGTGAGTTTGAAAATCATGAGTTTGAAATCTTTTGTGATAAATATGGTATTAAGCATAATTTTTCTGTCCCTAGATCTCCTCAACAAAATGGAGTTATAGAAAGAAAAAATCGATCTTTAGAAGAAATGATAAGAATTATGCTCAACGGGGCTAACCTTCCTAAGTACTTTTGGACAGATGCAATAAGTACTACTTGTTATGTTATGAATAGGGCCTTAATAAGGTTAATCTTAAGAAAACCTTCCATGAGTTGTACAAGGGAAAGACGTAAAATGTCTCACACTTTCATGTCTTTGGATGTAAATGTTTTGTTTTGAACAATGGAAAAGATAATTTGGGGAAGTTTGATGCTAAGTCTGATGAATGAATATTTATTGGTTATTCTATACATATTAAAGCTTTTAGAGTTTACAATAAAAGAACTATCTATGACCATAGAAAAGTCAATATATGTTACTTTTGATGAAACTAACCCAAATGGTCCGAGAAACGATTTAGTTGATGATGTTGCAGAAATCTTAGCAAGAACACACTTGTAAAATAAAGAAAAAGAAGCCAACAAGCAAGAAGAGAGTTTCTTTGATCCCTCAAGGCAAGAGGATTCACAAATCATAGACCTTCCCAAGGAATAGAGGACATTAAGATATCATCTACTTGACAAGGTGATAGGTGATGTATCAAAAGGTGTAACTACTCATAACTCTCTTAAAGATGTAATCATATGACTTTTGTCTCTCAAGTTGAGCCTAAAGATATATATAAGGTCATTAATGATGAATATTGGATCTTAACTATGCAAGATGAACTAAACCAATTTGAGAGAAATCAAGTTTGAGAATTAGTTCCAAGGCTCAATGATCATCCCATAATTGGCACCAAATGGGTCTTTAGGAACAAACTTGATGAAACAGACTTAATAATAAGAAACAAAGCTAGGCTTATAGCTAGAGGTTATAATAAAAAAGAAGACATAGATTATGAGAAAACATATGCACCGGTAGCAAAATTAGAGGCCACAAGAATGCTACTTGCATATGCATACATCATAAATTTCAAACTTTATCAAATAGATGTCAAAAGTGCTTTCTTAAATGGTTTTATATAAGAAGAGGTGTATGTGGAACAAGCTCCTGGTTTTGAAGATTATGAATTGCTTAATAATGTTTTTAAATTGAAAAAGGTCTTGTATGACTTGAACCAAGCTCCTAGAGGTTGGTACGAAAGGTTGAGCAAGTTCCTTTTGGAAAAAAGCTTTACAAAAAAAAAGGTTGACACTACTCTCTTTATTAAAAAAAAGTGCATGACATTCTCCTTGTACAAATATATGTTGATGACATAATTTTTTGTGCTTCTAATGAGTTGCTTTGTAAAGATTTTGTCAATACTATGCAAGTGAATTTGAAATGTCAATAATGGGTTAGCTCAACTTATTCCTTGGACTCCAAATTAAGTAAACAATGGATGAAATTTTTATAAGTCCATCCAAATATTGCATGGAGCTGCTCAAAAAGTTTGGAATGGACAACATTAAGTATATGGCTACACCTATAGGCACTTTTTATTATTTAGAAAAGGATGAATGAGGTAAACCCATTGAAATCACTAAATATAGAGGTATGATTAATTCATTCCTTTATCTTACTGCTGGTAGGCCTGAAATTATGTTCAATGTGAGCATATGTGCTAGATATCAAGTTAATCTTAGAGAATCACACTTAAGTGCAGTAAAAAGAATAATGACATATCTTGTTGACACTTCACAAATAGGATTATGGAACCGCAAAGGTGCCTCTTGTAGTCTAATTGGTTATTTTAATTCTAATTTTATTGGATGCAAATTGGATAAGAAGAGCACTAATGGGACATGCCACTTGCTTGGAAGCTCTTTAGTTTCTTGGCATAGCAAGAAGCAAAATAATGTGACATTGTCTACAGCTGAAGCTGAACACATTGCAGCTGGGAGTTGTTGTGCTCAAATTCTTTGAATGAAACAATAACTTCTAGACTATGGACTTCAGCTTGATCACATTTTTATAAGTTTGATAATACTAGTGCAATCAATTTGTCTAAAAATATTATCTTGCACTCAAGGACTAAGCACATTGAAATTAGGCACCACTTTATAAGAGATCGTGTATAAAAAAGAGATTGCATGCTAGAATTTATTGAAACAACTAAACAACTTACAGATATCTTCACTAAGTCTTTAGCAAAAAAAAGTATTCTTTTACATTAGAAGAAAATTGGGCATTATTGATCATTCATGCATATAAATGAAATCTTGTACTCATTGCTTTATCATTGATTTATTTCTCTTGAATTATTACTGACTTAAGCATCGGAGGTATCTAAAAATTTGTTTTGCAGGTACTCTATGATTGGGTAAGAATTCTCCTCTTAAATTGATGTTTTAATGTGTTTACTGATGCATTTCTTTTAGTTTTATTTGAATAACACTTATCTTATTCAGATAACGTAACCCATAAGCCCACAACAATTTGTTATTTCATATGTCTTATTCGAATAAGGAATACCTTATTCGAATAACGCTTGACAGAAGCGTTCTCAAATTCTAGTCTTTGTTGTGTTATTCGAATAACCATATAGTTATTCGAATAAAGCTTGGCAGTAAGTCAAGTCTCCTAGTTTTTACATTTTATTCAAATAACATTCTTGTTATTCGAATAATGCTTGGTAGAAAGCCAATTCAGTGCGCATTGTTATTCGAATAATGCAAACGTTATTCGAATAACGTTTGGCAAAAGGTCAAAACATTTGAGTTACGACGTTTTTATTCGAATAATGTGGTTGTCATTCGAATAAAATGTGACCTATAAGTAGCTAACACGCATTCCCTCCCTCATTTCAGCTTTCTCCTCTCTCTATGTTTCTCGTCTTCCTCCTTTTCTTTGAACCTCATGCACCTCCATCTCCCAAACCTCCATTTTTGCACCTTGCTAACCCCCAAACACATGGCTTCCTCCTCTAAACGTCAACGCACCAAAACTGCTCCCATTAACAATCCATTAGACCTTCAAAGACTCTCTTTCAACGAGGTTGATCTGGGCCACTTCAAAACTCACATCTGGGGAAGGAATCTTGTGCAACCTAAGCACATTGGTTTGGCGTTCTTTGAAGCAGAAGGTGGGTTCGAGTTTTTGGACCTTTTGAATCATCAAAGGGTGCAAAAGCTATGCTGCTACAAGGACATCATCTTCCCGGACCTCGTGAAGATGTTCTAATGCAATCTAAAGCTAGATGGCCCTAACATCATCTCTGAGGTCAAAGATCAGTAATTTGTGATCATTCCTGCTGACTGGGTGGAGCTTTTCAACTTGAAAGATAAGGGCCCTTCCATTGAAGAAGATAATGGACCATATGTCAAGGAGTTCAAAAGGATACATGCTGTTGAAGACATTCTGAAGCGAAGCCTAGTTGTTCCAAAAAATGAGGTCAAATGAGGTATGTTGAATAGCCAAGACAGGCTCCTACATCATGCTTATGTGCATATCCTAGCTCTTAGAGGAGACAACTATGCCTACCTCAGTGAGGACGAAATCTTTATGCTATGGATCCTACGAAAGGGATATAAGATCAACTGGCCCAACTTCATTGGGAAACATATGATGAAGGCTAAGGGAAATGAGAGATTTGAACAACCTTATGGACTCCTAATCACAGTCTTCCTCAAGAAGTACCCTTAAGTCACGGAAACAGAGCGCCTAACAAAGCTGACTTATTTCAACATCTTCGAGTCCTACACCTTGAAGAAAATGAAAATAGTTCAAGATGATGATGGCAACTGGGTGTACTCGGACGAGCTTGAAGAAATTAGAGTTGATGAAGAAGCTGAAGGAGCTCCTGCTGCTACCCTTTCTACTGTTGCCCCTACTGCTGTTGATGGTGATGCTGGTCCAATCACCAATGAACAACTGATGGCAACCCTACTAGACAACCGTGCATACATGAAGAACACTTTTTTTATTTTGTTTGACAAAATAGAAGGTGTAGAGTGCGAGCAGGTTGCCTTACGAGCCTTGTTGACTGATAGAGCTCCAAACTCTCCTCCTCCTCCATTGGACGCGTACTTCTAGGATTCATAGTTTTTAGGACCTTTGTGTTGATGTTTTTGCTATATATTGGTTGTTTTTTTATTGCAAATGTACATGTATTGGCCAATTGAATGAATAAAATAACTATGTTTCTGCATTTCTTTCTCTTGTGTCTCAACTGTTTCGTAGCATGTTATATTTGAATATATCTTGCTAAAACTGACCTAAGTAGAATGTTGGACTTAAATGAATATCAATTGCTTACTTTGGCTTTCTTTTGCCCCATCTTTTTTATCATGACAAAAGGGGGAGAAAAGTTAGAGTTCTCACGTTTTGAGAATGTTTTTGAGAAAAGACAGGAAAATATAAATCAGATCTTAGGATTCCCAAAATAAGGGGGAGTTGCGCATATCTCTAAATTAAATTAACCTCTTTGAAAAAAGGGAGAGTAAGTCTCTGTAATGACCCTGTGAATTCTAATTTATTTCAACTAACTCTTTTCTCAATGTTTATTTGTCATCATCAAAAAGAGAGAGAATGTAATTGGCTATTAACCTTTGAAGACTTTGTTTTAATTATAACAAATGTGAAGATGTTGCAAGATCAAGTCCAAGACCTTTAAGAATAGTTTTAGGACTTAGATCATTGTGTAAAGGTATAAAATGGTTCACACTAATGTTCTTAAACTTATTTTTCAAAGAACCCAAATAACATACATGTTTTCAAGGTTTCAAAATGGTTTCTGATTTTCAAAGAAACATCTATTAAGTGCCCAAAAACTTAGAAGATCATTTGGAATCAATTAACAATGTTTAAAAGCTATATGAAATATTTTGCAAATGGTTTATTCAAATAAAGGTTTCCTTCTTTGAATAACCAAAGTCAAAGACGCCAAGAATTCTATCTAGTTAAGCTTTATTCGAATAAAGGATTAAAATAAGCCTTGACACGTATAATTTATTCGAATAACTAAGTTGTTATTTGAATAACACGTTTTTTTTTTCAAAAAATAGGTTTTAAAATGTTTATTCGAATAACACCAGTGTTATTCGAATACCACATTCCAGAAAGCTTTCCACTTATGTGCTATTTAAGGCTTTATTCGAATAACATTTCTGTTATTCCAATAACAGTGTTTTCCAGAAACAGAAATAAACGGCTAGTTTGAAGCATTTAATGCTCCAACCAACCTCCAATAGCTCTAATCTTTAATGGGCTGTAAATACAAGTTGTTGGGCATTTATGGAGGTTAGGAAATCAATCTGAAAAACTTGGTTGAGCATTAATACGAGCTTTCACAGCCATTTCACTTAATCCTCTATTTTGAGCTTCAAAGTGTGAATCCATTATACCCATTAAGCTTTAGTTTGTATTATCCACTATTGAGAGAGCTTCTTATCATTCATACCCTGTTTATCTTGTACAGAGGGTGAGGTATCCCTCAAAGTTGTAAGGGTGAGGTATCCCTTGAAGTTGAGGCTCAAGCACAAAGAGTGAGGTATCCCAAGATGTGTTGAGTGCTCTATTGTGTAGAGGTTGCAAGCACTTATTCAAACTTAAATTTCTAGTGGAAAATCTCGAGTGATTGCTTGAGGACTGGACGTAGGTCACAAGAAGTGGCTGAACCAGAATAAATCTTGTGTTTGATCTTCTAAACTCTACTCCTTTACTTTTGTGCATTAGTTTATTTGTTTTCTTGAATATTATCTTCTTTGGTTGATTCATTTGTGAGTGAAAGTATTCAATTTTCTCTATCCATTCATCTCTATCAATCAATAGCTTAAATGAAAATTGATAATCAAGTGCTTTGAGAAAGATTTGTGAAAATATTTTATAAACTCAATTCACCTGCACTCTTGAGTATTGAGGCCACTTGGGAACAACATTGATGTTGATTAATTATTAATTATATTTTATTTGAATTTTTCCATCAACTCAATTATAATTGAATCCTAGATTTATACGAATTCCTTAAATTGCATGATCATACTTTATTTTTAATCTTTTCTTATTAAATTCAATTTGTTAATGCTAATCTTAAATATATATATATATATATATATATATATATATATATATATATATATATATATATATATAAAAGACTACAAATCACTTGTGAATATGAATCGGATTCAACATACATAAGCAAAAATAATATAATAACAAATATAATCACATGACACATGTTCAACTAATAAGATCATCTACCTCTGGTCTCTTAATGAATACCTTCTTTATATAATTACCATGTAATCCAATCATGATAGGTAAATGTTGTGTCAAAATATGTATTTTAGGTTAATTCTATAACAAAAAGTACCAAACATTAAGTAAAAAATATTTATGGAGCAAGTGATAAAAAGAAGTTTTGAATACACAAAAATTGAGAGATGTCAATTTGAAATTTTAACCTACCTACAACAAATTGTTTTTAATTAACTAACAATTATAATCACTAGCCATAATTTATTATTGCATGCATTTGAGTAAGTTGTGATCATGCATTCAAGCCCCAAGAATACAAAAAATATTAGTAAGAAAAGAACACTACAAATCAATTGTGAATATGAGTTACCTTTCATCTTTCATCTCTAATGTGATAAACATGTTGCTATAGATAAAAATTGTGAAGGGATTTGAGCAAGCTCTTTCTCTTTCTCTTTCTCTTTCTTTGATGTTGTGAACTCTTCTATTTCATTCAATTTGAATTTATAGTTCAAGCATATGAGTATTTCAATTTCAATTGAATCATAAATTTGTACAAATCTTTTTAATAGTATTATTCTAATTTGATTTTTTTTAATAACATTATCCTACTCAATAACTCAATTAGCATATGAGTAAGCCAAATTTTGTCAAATCTTGAATTTATACGATTTATTTTAAGACAAAACTTAAATCTATTTCTTTATATTCATTACATCCATTCCACAAATCAAATTATGACATGTGTTCATTAATATTTTTCTCTTACTCTCTTTTAAAAAAAAATACACAAATATCATAGCTTAATTAGTGAACTGAGTGTAATAGATATAAAGAAATAAACTTAAATTTTTTATTTTATTTTAATAATAAATAATTTATGTTTTGTCTCAATAACCTTATATCCTACTTTATAGTTCAAGCATATGAGTATTTCAATTCCATTTAAATACTATTTTATTAAATTAAAGTTCTTAATGTTGTTAGCATCATCCTGCTTTATTTTTTTATCTCAATAATAAATTAAGATTCTTAATTTTATTAGACTATCTTATTTTTTTATTTTCTTTAAATTAAAGTTATTAATTTTATTAGCATTATCTTTCTTTTTTATTTATTTTAGTCACAAAGTTTTTTTATAATGACATGTGTCACTTTCCTTATTTTCGCACTTATATTTATGGAGCAAGCTATAAAAGATAAGTTTTGAATACACAAAAATTGAAGACGTCGATTTGAAATTTTAAAATGCCTATATTTAAATTGTTTTTGATTAACTAATAATTATAATCAATAGTCATAATTTATTATTGCACGTGTTTTAGTAAGTTGTGATAATGCATGCCCTAAGAGTAGAAAGATAATACATGAAAATGTACAAAAAAATATTAGTAAGAAAAGAGCACTACAGTTTTCAAAAAAAGAAAAAAGAAAAAAGAAAAGAGCACTACAAATCAATTGTGAATATAAATTATCTTAATCTCTGATGTGATATTAAACATGTTGCTACAGATTAAAAATGTAAAGGAATTTGAGAAAGTTCTTTCTCTCTCTCTTTCTCTTCTTTGATGTTATCAATCAACTCTTCTATTTCATTCAATTTATAGTCAAGCATATGAATATCACAATTTCAATTGAATCATAAATTTATACAAATTCTTTTTAATTAATAGTATCATTCTAATTTGATTTTTGTTTTAATGGCATTATCTTACTTTATAACTCAAGTATATGAGTATGTCAATTTTAATCGAATCCTAAATTTATAAGAATTATTTTAACAATATTATTCTAATTTATCTTTTGTTTTAATAACATTATATCATAATTAAAGTTAATTTGAATACTACTTTATTAAATTAAAGTTCTTAATTTTGTTAGCATTTTCCTATTTTATTTTCTTATCTCTTATTAACAAATTAAAGTTCTTAATTTTGTAAGCATTATCCTACTTTTTTATTTTTACTTTAAATTAAAGCTCTTAGTTTTGTTAGCATTATCTTTCTTTTTTATTTTTTATTTTTTATTTTTGAAAATTTTCTCGTAATTACATGTATCACTTTCCTTATATTTGCACTTCTACTTTTTATAATATATATTTATTATAGATAAATAGATTGATAGATTGGGAGGGATAAATTGACGCCGATATAAGACTTGACACACCTACATCACTTAATAACATTTTATAGAAAATAGTTTTTATCGATTCAATTGTTGAATAATATATATCCATAATCTTAATCATTCATGTTAAATTTAAAAAAAAATGAACATTAATAAGAGTGCTATCAAATAGCTCTTGTTTTCATATATTTCAAAAGTATATAATACGTTAATCTTGAAATATATCAATGAAGTATTAAATAATTTTGGATTAATATGAAATTTTATAGATATAATCTACATAATAGAAACTGCATATTTAATAGTAGATTTTGTGAAAAAGTTATTCAGATGTAATAGTGATTGTGATTCACACTAGTGTCAATTGATTCATCTCCTATATGGCGCTGTCTAAGATACACCTTCAACTTTGGGGTGTATCATGCACCTAAAGCCTCCAACCATTGATTTATTCATTAAAAAAATCAAGGGTGAGATTGAGTGACTGAGAAACTACTAAAGAGGTAATCATTATAATTTTTGCTTAAATAATTAAAGAAAAACATGATTTCCTCCTCCAACAAAGGGCATAACCTTCCTCTGGCAGCCAACCGATCAAAATCGTCCCTCAGCATCTTCCTTACCAAGCTCGTCCTTATCAGAAATGATCCAACAAGAGATCCATGGAGCTCTTCCTTACCGGAAACGACGAAGTTGAAGGCTGGTACTACCCCTATCAATTCTTGGCACTCACCGAGAACAGTTCATTCGTTATCGCCACGACGTTGTTCTTGCCTTCCACCGGGAAGGCAACTGTTGTTCAAATATGCAACAACGAAGTTAAAATCTAGAGCTGTCGTGTTTCAGTGCTTGATATCGACGTTCCAACGATTCCTTCGTACGATCGAGTCTGGATCTGGAGTAACTGCGGTTCAGTCTCCACGTCGGCGTTCTAGTGCTGGGTTTTGGTTTGTGGAAAGAGAGAGGGAGAGCACGATCGGTGGCTTCCTGGAGGGCTTCATCTCATGCTCCACCTTTGAGATCTATCATAGTTCTGACCCGAAATTGCATACACAGTCATCTCCGCCGCCACTCGGCTCCATTGCGTGCATCGTCGTCTCCGCCACTGCTCGCAGTCTCCAGAAAGCCTTGCCATTGCTCGCACGTCCTTGCCGCCACCTAGGTTGGGTTGGGGTCGAAGAGGAAAAGGGAGGAAGGGCAGTGGTGGTGGCGGTGGGAGTTGGGAGAAGATTGAGTGTGTAAGAGAAGAAAAAAAATTAAAAGAAAACCGGCCAACTGGTTATTTTCGGTAAAAAAATTTGGTGCATGGTACACCAAAATATATTCAGTGTACCATAGCATTTGCCATCCTATATATCTATACTTACTGTTATAAAGGCGATTCTCCACTTTAGTGTCCAATTTTTGTTTTCCCGAAAATAGACCAGCCAGTGCATCTTAAGAAGAACTTCTGACTTATCAGCCTGTGCATATGCAATGTGGTCTACAAGGTCATCACGAAAGTTGTAACACCCTAGTACAATAATCTCAATATAACTTATATATATAGATACAAAGCAATAAAGCGTTAGTTCTAATTTTCTTATTTTGCTAATCCCATATAATTAAAACAATTATAATGGAGAGCCAAAACTAAAAAAGTCATACACGTATACATCAATTATCACAACGGCAAGGAATTATACAAACAATTTTTAGACATTCTCAAAGCTAATATAAACAAATACATCAACTTTGTCTATGAAAGAAACAAATAAAACTAAACTACACTAGTTCTTTTGTTTCTTTATCATCTTACCCTTTGAAAGGCCTTGACCTGCTTTTACCATAGAAACATAGAAAAGAGTGAGAACATAAAAAGTCTCAGTAATATTCATATATTTCATGGCATTCACTAATATAAAATCTCATATCAACATTATACATTTGCTCATACAACTGTATAACGTAACAAAGTTGTCTCACATCTACTTAACCTTATGATACTCGAGCTTAATCACAATAGATTATGGTTGCTACTAAATATTAAATCTATATTTAATATTATTAGAACATTCACATACTACTGTTATGTAAAAGTTCACTACACACAACTCATAATCTATAAGCCTAAGCTCCTCACTCATATGATAAGAACAACTATCTGCACAATTATAACATACCACTACTAGTTCATTCATAAACTGGTTATAAGTACTGCATATATATCCTTCTTCTACAAATAGACTTACTAACTTAAGATTTAGGATTTGCAACAGGTAAAGGAGTCTTTACTTGACACCACTAGAATATTTACATTTCCTTACTTTATGTAAACATTCACTAAGCCAATTCACTAAATCAATCCATAATCTTAAATTCACATATAGAACTATCAATGATATCGAATAACCGCTCATACAATTATAAAATATCATCAATACTAGGCAACTGCATATACAATTACCAAGGATCAGGAAATGAATATGGATACAATATGCTCGCGTGTAATCAATGTTCGGGAATGATGAGTATGAGATGTTACGTGATTGTGTAAGTGTTGAATTGTGTATGTGTTGAATTGTGTATGTGTCACTTGCATATTCTACGTTCTCTTTAAAATTGTAGTTAGGAAGACTAAATCTTCAAACTATCTGGTAATGAGTAGCCTAGCTCCTACTCATACTATGAGAGAGTACTGACTCCACTGCATAAGAACTAGTAACCTTGACCCTTTGAGAAACTAAGGCTAAATCCTCACTCAAAGAAACTTTTGGGACTTTCCTATTTACCTCCTTTGGCCAAATGATTATACATCATTAAAGATTACTCTGCTTAGGAATTAACAAGTACAGAAAATCATGCAGCATTATGTATAACTCATACAAAATCGCTACATTAACTCGTCATATGATTCTCTTTAATCAAGTGAAGAACTACATTTTAGTAACATGTACTCCCAGCTCACTAACTCATAAAGGAGCATATTCCATGTTTCTAGTTAAGTAATCATACTTATGATACTTGCATCTAACTTACCTCATTATCATACCACAAATGGTAAACTATGCTACCCTAGTGTACCCAAGGTCTTAGATACCTACTTTAGGCAATTCCTAACTTATGGAATGCTTAAAGCCTCAAACTTTTTCATATATGCAAGGTAATCATTTTCTCAATGAAATACCCCTACTAGTGTGTCAATACACTTTACTAGGCATATACAAGGGATTCTAGCAAGTAGGAAAATCCTCTTTCCTAAAATAAACTTTCCAGGCAACTACTTTGGGCACCCAGAAAGACTGATTTTCAAAAATGTACAAAATGTACATCCTAACTTCTAAAATTCTAAAATTTTATAAGCAAATAGTCTTATCTCATATCTTTCAACTGCCATAAACCTCACCTCATTTGACTTAGTGTAGCCAAAGTTATGCAACAAAATGCAGAGGCTGAAATAGTGCACTTACTGTTTTTTTAGAATCGGACCTGACTTTAAACTGAAACTGGGAACAAACTAAAAATGGTAAAATTCTAAAATTTTACAAGTAAGAAACCTTACATATTAACTTCAAAATGCCATTGGTCTTTTGTCAATACGATATCGGAGCAAAAAATTATGCAATTTGGTTTACTAGCTGCCAGAATGCCTTTTCTATAGAATCTACCTCAGATTCAAACAGAAACTGGTACTGATTGACTTGCTCTAAAATTCTGAAATTTTTACTACATGAAATCTTATGTCTTAGTTTTCAAATGTCATTGGAATCAGGTCAATACGTTGTTTGTATCTCAAGTTATGCAACTAAAACCACAAGCTGTCAGGGTGCTTCCCCTGTTTTGCGTTCTACTGGTCTTTGAGTAGAACACTAGAAAAACGATATGCAGAAGCTATTTTCTGCATAATTGGTGTTCCAACCAATTCTAACACTTCTAAAACATTTCCTAGATGATTTCTAACATCATTCAAGGTCTCTAATCATGTTGTAACTCACATACAACTTCTAGAACATCTAATATGAATTAATGGTTAAAAACATAATCTAAGCTCTATGTTCCAAATTGAGGAACTCATTGGTTTTTGTCCAAAGACAAAGTCATCTATCTTGAATCCATTAAGTTGAAAATACTCATTTCAATCAATGAAAACAAGAACTGAAAAAGAAAACAGATTCTTGCATCTCAAATTCATTTTCTCAATCTAAGAGAACTAACCTCAACCATGGAATGGATGGAGGAAGGAGATGAGTTTCAAGGTTAAAACCCTACCTCTTGTAGACAACTTGATCTTGAAGCTTTAATCTTGCTTTTGGATCCTTTCCTTTACTTTCCTTTTCTTTCTCTTCTTTCCCACGACTGCCTCCTTCTTTTCTCTCTTCCATTCTCCTCTTTTATGCTATCTGCCGTGAAAACAAAAGAAAAGAAGTCTATTTTGAATTCTTAAAGGATTATCACTAATGTGGTACTGATATTCCCGATCAGCTATGAACACTTAGATTCCTACAAATCAAGGTTCCTAACTTCCAACAGACTCAAAATAAATCCTAAGATTCGTTAAAAATCATGTTGCATTTTTCTCTATTTTTTCATATCTGCTAGGGGTCAATCCAACATTAAAACATACAATTAGTATGCCTAAAAATACCAAACTAACTATGATTATTTTTAAATTTTAACTACACCATATTCAACCTCTTTGCAACTTAGAAACAAATCCTCTAGCCTTATTTCCCTCAACTTTGCAACTTATGATACTATCTGAGTCATTTTAAGCTACTTTTCAATTTCTGGATTGCAACTAAGTGCCTAAATGAAACTCATTTTGTCACAAAATTTTACTGATATGTCAAGCAAATATAATGGTACCTCTAAGACCATATACAAGACTAACATATTTTTTGAAATGTTACAAAAGTCCTTGTTAACAAGTTAAGACCCTTTCTGGACGATATGGTTGGACCTCTTCAAAGTGCTTTTATTCCTAGTCATGTACTTCTGATAACTCTATTCTTGCCCAAGAAGTTCTTCATTTCATGCACAAAACTAAGATAAAAAAAAAAGGGTGTGGTGGCTTTTAAGATTGACTTAGAGAAGGCTTATGATCAAGTCAATTAGAACTTTCTCCGACAAACGCTTGTGGATTTTGGCTTTCCTAGCATTATTTTGAAGCTTATCATGTCCTGTGTGTGCTCTTCTAGTTTCTCGATTCATTGGAATAGGTCTAAACTTGAGAATTTCTCTCCTTCTAGAGGCTTCAAACAAGGTGATCCTATCTCGTTTTATCTCTTTGTCTTATGTATGGAGAAGTTGGCCCTTTTAATTCAACAAAGAGTGGATAGTAAGGATTGGCTTCTTATTAATGTTTCCAAAGGTGGTCAGGCTATTTCTCATCTATTTTTTGCCGATAATGTCCTTATTTTTTGCAAAGCTAAAAGTTCCCAAGTTCGATTGGTGACTTCTATCCTTAATGATTTCTATCTTGCTTTAAGTTTGAAGGTCAATTTTGATAAGTCCAGTGCCATGTGCTCTTCTAATGTCTCTAGAAGAAGGAAGGAGATTTTTACCAGTATTTCCACTATTCATTTAGCCAATGATTTAGGTAAGTACTTGGGCTTCCCCCTCATCCAAGGGAGGGTTAAAAAGTCTTTGTTTGACCCCATCATTGAGAAAATTCAGAAAAGATGCTTCTTGGAAGGGTAGACTTCTAAACAAAGTTGGCAGAATTTGTTTGGCTAAGTCAGTGATCTCTTCAATCTCGATTTACACCATGTAATGTTACTGGCTTCCACAAGCCACTGTTTCTGCTATTGATCGTTTCACACGAAATTTTATTTGGAGTAACAAGGGTGTAACCCATAGCCTAAGCCTCGTCAACTGGAATGTTATTACTAGCCCCAAGCAATTTGGTGGGCTTGGTATTAGGGATACTCGTTTGTCTAATATTGCTCTTCTTTGTAAATTAGCTTGGAAAATGTTACATGAGGAGAATAAATTTTGGGTCAATGTTCTTTCCCATAGATACTTAAAGGAGTAGTCTCTTATGGATCTTTCCAAGACTAGGGATACCTCTCCAGTTTGGAGGAGCTTAGTTAAAGCTCTCTCGGTCTTGCAAGATGGGTTTAATATCAAGATTGGTAATGGGGACAACTTGCTATGGTATGATAGATGGTTGTGCAGTGGTCTTCTCTGTGATTCAGTGGACTTTGTACATATTGCTGATTTTGATCTTAAGCTAAAAGATGTGTGGTCTCAAGGGTTTAGGGTTTTGATATTCTGGTGACTCTTATTCCAGATGACATGAAAACTCATCTTTCAAAGATTTTAATTCCTTCCTTTAGTCTCTTGGATAATTGTTGGGTGTGGAATGGGAATCTACTTGGTGAATATTCAGCTTCTTATGGGTACTTTTGGCTTTTGCAGAGATCGAGAATTTGGAATTCTAACTCGTCGTGGAATTGGCTTTGGAAAATTAAGGCCCCTGAAAAAGTTAAATTGCTTCTCTGGCTTATTCTCCATGAGCCCTTGCCTTGCAATTCTTTTAGGGCTCAACGTGGCTTAACATCCTCTTCTCTCTGCACCAGGTGTTTTGGCCTTAAGGGAAACATCCTCCATTGTTTTCAAGATTGTGCCAATTCTCGTGAAGTTTGGCTTAGAGTTGGATTAATGTATACTACTGATTTTTGTACTCTGGGCCTATCTCATTGGGTGTTAACCTTGTTTAAGAGTGAATACAGCAATCTATTTTTTGCCCCCATTTGGTGGATTTGGTGTTGGAGGAATAACATGATTTTTAGGATAAGCATTGGGACATTTACAGAGTAGTGCGCGATATCATTCACAGTGCCTAGAAATACATTCTTTATCTCCATAATGCTTCTTCTCATACTACAGGATCTAGGGAAGTGTCGTGATCTAGACCTCCTTTTGGTTTTGTTAAAATCAATGTTGATGGGAGCTTCCATGCCAATACTCATAAAGCTGTATATGGAGGTCTTATTCGTTCAGCTGATGGTGAATGGATTCTAGGTTTCTATAGCTCAACTGGGCACATGGACATTCTGTTTGCAGAGCTATTTGCCATTAAAATTGGCCTTCTTCAATCTTGGAATTTGGGATTCAGGCGTGTTCATCTTGAGTCGGATTCCGTGGAAGCGTTTCGGCTGGTGACTTCCCCAACTTTGTCCAAGTTTCATCTTTATGGTGCTTGCTGACATTGTCCACTTTCTTGGTAGATCTTGTTTTGCTCAAGTTAAGCATGTCTTGAGAGAAGCAAACTCTGTTGTTGATTTTCTTGCTAAGGTGATGCTCTAGGCATCGTTTTTATTCGTTAGTTTCTTTTCTTTTGGCCAACGTACCCAAAAAAAAGTTATCCTTTTAGCTTTTACGCATGACATCCAACGCTTTAACAAGTCTTATAAAATATTATTTTTAATGAAAATTTGTCTTTTGATAACAATTATTTAAATTTAATAAAATTAAAAAATATATATTTTTTGCCAACAATTATCTAATTCATTATTAATAAAATTAAAAAAGAGAAAGAGAAAATTTTTATATGTTTTATCTTATAAAAAATTACTTAACGTGTTAAAATAAATTAAAATGACCTTTTTTTACTTTTTTTACTCAAATTTTACACAAAATATTTCTACAAATAAACAAAAAAAAATCGGTTCATATAATTATTAAATTTTATATATGAGTTTGAAGAGTAAAATAATTATTTTAATTTATTTATTTTATAATTAATTATTATTCAAAAGTTATATGATAACAATGTATTTTATTCAATTTATAATCCTCTCACTAGGCTTCTTAAGGTTTAATTAAGCTTAATTAAGTTGATTTTGCCACATTTTATGAAATTGAGCTTAATTGGATTATTGAAGAAATTATTACTTGAATTATCATTAATTTGAGTTATTACATTCTTAAGTAAAGTGACCATAATTTGAGTTGCAATTATCTGATTAATGTGATTCTGGTCTTGTTGAAAAGTTAAGATAATTCTCTAATAACTATTCACTTGATAGCAAGAGCCACATTAATAGCAATATATTGCATTCATTGTATAATCTTCTCACTTAGCTTTTTCAATAAACTGGTTGTAATTTGAGTTACAAATATCCAATGGATGTGATTTTAGTCTTGTTTTAAAACTAAGACAAATTTCTACAATTTTCATGAAGACCTCAAGACCAGGAACACACGTTTGAATAACTCAAATTGGAGTTGAAGCAAAATCTAGAGTTTTGAACCAGACAGCTTGACCTCTATGCACTCATTAGGCTATATCTCGGGCTATAGGAGTTCAACAACTCTGAAATTTTGACAGTAGAAGTTTAAGACTCATATATACAACTTTCATGAGAACATAAGAGCCAAATCAAAAGTCTTGAAGGTGATATTGAGCTTGGAAGTCAGAATAAAGGAGCTAAAGTTGGGCCTGACCCATGAGCAATAATTGGGTCATATTTCGGGTTGTATGTGATGGATTTGGATGAAACCGGCAGCTATAGAAAGCTAAGACAATTTCTTAAAACTTTCAAGAAGACCACTTGATGGGGAAATGACGCATGCCATGAACTTAGAGCAGAAACATTTCGGAGACAAGAATCTTTATAATTTCAGCTCATTCATCATCATCAAGCAACTATTTTGGCATTTACTTCTCATCATCAAGCAACTCTTTTGTCTTCTTGTACTCCTTAAGCTCTATAAAAGGGAGCTTGAGTACTCATTCAAATCATCTTTGATCTTAGTTTAGTTTATACTATTGTGCTATTTGTTTTTCTTGTTGTAGTTTTCTTTGTTCTAAATTGAAATTATGTTTATCTTTTTCTTCTTTTCTCTTTCTTTCTTCTTATCTATGAGTAATTAATTTTCATTTTGCTTAGGTAAAAGGGTGAAGCTTTTGGTAATATGTTGAGGTTAGATTAATTTCCTTCTTGTGCTTAAATGATATATTTTTAAGTGATCATTATATGTGTTGTATGTTGTTTCCAATTAATTTAGAAACCCTTCTTGTATATTGAAGAACTTGATTCATTGTAGACAAAACGTTGGCACAGTAGATGCTTGAGACCATTTACAAGTGTTGGTGGACAATTAAAGGAACTATAATATGATTACATATATAATCTTAATTGAACTTTGAATGCTAAGTTTTTCAATTGGAACTTTTATTGTGTATGATTTCAATTGAATTATTAAAAGAAATAATATTGTCTTTAATTTATTACCAAGAGTGGATCTCCTAACTCAAGTAAACCATTTTTCATTTATGAACAACTTATATCATCTTTATTATTGTGATAAATCTTTTCTTTACCTCAAAAAATTTTTCCTTATCAATTCCCTGTGGATCGACCTCGGACTCCCGAAAATATATTACTTGAAACAATCTGCACTTGAGTTTAAAACTTTTAATTCCCATCATTATATTTAAAATATATTGATTATAAGTTTTTCTTAAAGAAAAACAAGTAAGTTCTAAAATCAAGGATTAATTAATTTATTCCTTTAAATGTATAGTAAACTAACATTTAGGATTGACATTAATTTAGTTCCTGAAAGATATTAGGTATCAATTTAGTCTCTCAATAATAGAAATTGACATCAAAATCATCTTTCTATGCATAAATCACGTGATTGAGAAACTAAATTGATGTAATTTTTTATTACTGAACGACTAAAATAATGTCAATTGTTATAATTGAAAGACTAAATTAATGTGATTTTTCTATTATTATAAGACTAATTTAATGTCAATATCTTTATATAACTAAATTGATGTCACTTTTTATCAATGATAAACTAAATTAATATCAATTATCTTTAAGAGATCAAATTAATGTTAGCCTTATCTTTCACGGACTACAACGATATAGTTTATTCAGTAGACCAATGTGGAGGGTGTGCATCCTTAAAATTGTCTGAGTCGAATACTTAGTCTCAAATGATGCAAAAGATTGCCAAAAACAAAAGTAAAATAAGTTAATTCATTCATGTACTAGATATTTTTTTTATTAAATTAAAAACTCAGTTATAGATATGAAATTTAAAACAACCCGTGCAATACATGGGTAAAATAACTAGTGCTATTGTATTATTGTATTATGATCTCATGATAATCTTTTAAATTTTGAACGCACTAGATCCACATGATTCACACATTACAGTTGAATTATATATATCTCATTATTTCATCAAGATATATAATTTTTCCTTTTCTCTTTTTTTTTTACTGGTATTTCATCAAGATAATTATCATATAGTTTAAGAAGCTAAGTTATGTATAGGAATTCAAATTTTCAAAATAAGATAACTATTAATAATAAAAATTAATGAAAGTTAAGATTAAGAGTTACAAATACGGCATAGGAAAGAATCTGGTCAAAGAGAACCTAATTGCTAAATGATTATCGTGTTTTGCCATTCCATCCGTTCTTACTCCTTCATCTATAATCAAACATCTGTGTACATTTCTTACCATAGTTGAAGTCACAAAAATATAGTGAAGATAAATCAAGGATTCCAATTCTAAGTCATATTTATTTTTGTCCTTTATGAGTTGGCTATATCTAATTGGATTACTCTATCCACCAAAATTAAATTAAAAATTAAGGAACATTATCTTCGATTGCTTCAATATCAAGCAATTTTTCAGTGTTCACTTACCCATTCAATATATTGACACAGATAAATTTTTACTTAAATTTAGAGTATTTAAATTAGATATATCAAATTAATTAATACTTAATATTTTTATAAATTTTTATATTTTTAATTATATGATACAAAATTTTATAAAAATATTAAATGATAATTCACCTAATGCACCTAATTAAATGTATTAAATTTATGAAAGAATCTATCTGACACAACACTCACTAACAACGTTTTCTGTTGATTCACCGTAACGTACTAACATTCACCATATTCTCTATACAACACAAACTCTTCAACTTTCGTTGCAGAACCGTTCTGCAATGGCCAAAGAATCTTCAGACGGTGGTGGAAACAATAAGGTACCCAAAAGAGTTTATTCCTTTGCTCAACTCTTCGCGGTTTCTCGCCAAATGATATCACACGTGTCTCGGTCTACCAGCACCACCAACAAGGATGTTTTGGATTCTCTTACCAAGAAGAGAAAGAGGGTGGAGATTGAAGGCTATTCGGGCTTCAACTGCACAAGGGAAACCCATTATAGCAAAAGCAAAATGGTTCTTGAGGCTGCAACAGGGTATCCAAGAACTGCTTTGGGAATGGTGGAGGAGGCACGAGAAAAGAAGAAAAAAAGGATATTGGAAATTGATCATTTTAAGAAGACGCAGTGTTTTGTGACTTTGAAAAGGTTAATGGTACACGCAGATGGGTGGTCTTTTCAAGAAACCTGTGGATGGAAATGCTTTGGCGATTCGTGATTATTCTGATATTGAATCGAAGCCGCTGGTGGATTTGGAGACTGTTAATTGGAAACTGGAGAAGGGTTTATACATGAAAACTGATGAGTTTGCACGTGATATCAGGATTATGTTTTGCAATGCTATGTTGTATTATCGTGTGAGCCATGAAATTCATAAAATAGCAATGAAACTTAGTGAGCTTTTTGAGACCAAGTGGAAATCTTTGGAGGAAAGGTGGGCAGCTGAGAGAGCAAAGAAGCCTTTGGAAAAGGTTTGTGGAGCATATGTATCTTAATGACATCTAAAGCAGGAAAGAAAAGGAAATTAATGTCTGAATATGTATCTTAATGACATCTAATGCAGCAAAGAAAAGGAAATTAATGTCTGAATTGAGTAGTGAAGAGAACACGTGCCCCAATTCTATGTGTCAAGCTCCCATCGTGGGTTCTGCCTTAGATGCAAAAGGTCACGAGTATTGTGATGCCAAATGTTGTCTTTAGAATAAATAAAAATAAAAAATAACTTAATTTAATTTAATTTAATTTAAATTGATTTGATTTAAAAATTAAATTTTATGTTTAAAATATTTAAAAAAATGATTTAAATTGATTTAAAAATTAATTTTTGTATTTAAAATTTATTAAAATGAGAATTGATTTGATTTTATTATTTTATATTTTAACCTTTATGAGAAGTGGTTAAAGGTAATTACTAAAGATAAAATAGTCTATTCATTTTAAATCAAATCAAATCTTAATAAATCCTATCAAATTTGATAAAATTTCGAAAACAAAAAGAATGAAATCCATAAGATTTTAGAAATCAAATCATTTATTATTTTTTAACATTTCAAACACAAAATTTAATTTAATTTGATTTGATTTACAAATCAAATTATTTTATATTTTTTTACATTCCAAACATACTCAAGCAAATATATTTTCTAGATTTAGATCATCTCAAATTTTTTTCTCTTAATTGGTCAAGTAGAAAGAGAGATAAATACAAAAAATTATTAATGGGACCTGATTATAATGTGTGAAATTTTTTTTATAACTTTTGTGTCTATCTCTCTCTTCCACTTGACTACTTGAGAGAAAAAAAAAATTGAGATGATCAAAATCCATATTTTCTAGATACCATCTTGGCTGGATAGAGTATACTCTTTGGTTGTAATGTTGACTTGCAAAGGAAGAAGGAAAGGGAAGCTGCACAATTGTTTAGTTGCAATGTTGACTTGCAAAGGAAGAGGGATAAGGAAGCTGCTCGAGTGATGGTACAAAAGATAGAGAGAACCGTTTTTATTAATGATAATTTGAAGTCTTTTGAAGAGCTGGAAGGACTGTGTGGTCTTTCACTGACAGACTTCAAAAGGGCAAATCCATTGAAGGATATTCTGGGTTTGGTCCATGTTTTGGACTGTGGTCCGGGATCCCATTCAGAAAGATTGATCCGACACACGAACCACTGGACTCCACCATTAACACCCCGGCCTAGGCCTTGTGACCTCGGACCACAGCATCGGACTATAACGATCGTCGGATCCATACAGATTCTCACAACTGCCGATTATAATCTTAAATGTGGGGACTATAACGACCTACAATAAGGATTGGCCACTAAGGAGACAGCCTCGACAAATCATAGATGGACCTCAACGATCGTGGGGTAGTCTTGACAGGTCAGATATGGACCTCAATGATTGTGGGCTGAAAACCTCTGCTAAGGCACGATCATAATGTACCTTCATCCTATACGGATTGCATGAGGATTCTAGTCACGTTCTATATATACTAGGCCAAGTTAACCTAATAAGGTATTTATTATTTCATTGCATAAACCCTACTTGTGCACTGTCTGACTTGAGCATTGGAGTCCATTTGCAGGTACCCATCCCCTTGACTCAACATGCTTAGCAGTAGCTGTGTAAGGAGAAAACCACCATACACGTACCTATCTCAGGTACATTCTGAATTCATTTTAGAACATTGACACCATATGTGGGAATCTGATAAACTTTCATTCCCGCGTTAACTATGGTGAGCATGAGACATAACTAGAGGAAGAGAAGCACTGCACATGCTGCCATGGCCAAACACAAGGCCCAACGGTATAGCGCGACCCTCCTTTAGTCACACCACCAGAAACCTCTGCCGCTAGAAGCAGGCCTGTTATGGTGGAAACTCTCAACGATGGACATGAGACTTCAGTTTCTGCTGAAAGCCCTACTCCATCTCGAAGGGTTTTAATCCGTAACAAGCTTGTCTTTCCTCATGGTGGAGCAAACAATACTAACCATGGAGCAAACCATGGAGCATCCCCCCCATGGAGCTAGGATCCCTGCGCATACTCGCTTGGGAACCTCCCACAACGATGTAGACCATGCGTCTCACTATGAAGGCAATGCTCAATCCGAAACGACGAAAAATGGCCTTCGAGAGTTGTTGCGCCAACAAACAGTGCTCATCGAGGGTCAGCGGCGTCAACTGGAAGAACAACGTTGTTGGTTAGAGAATCTTGAAAGATTGGTGAGGACGGACAATGACAACGGAGAGCAGGATGTAGCTCGTAATGAGCACACCGTCCAATGTGCTAGCGCCGGGGATTTTGGAAACCATATCGCGAGCCCCGACCATCAACAATAATTCTCAGATGCCCTAATGGCATATAGGGTCCCGAGGAACTTCAAGCCCCCGAGCAATTTGGAAGCTTATGATGGGACGACAAATTCCCAAGAGCACTTAGATGCTTACACCTAGTCCATGTAGCTCTACGAGTATACCCCAGAACTGCTATGCCGAGCTTTTCTCCTCTTTCTAAAGAAGGACGCCCTCTATTGGTTTGTCACCCTATGAACAAAGATCACAGGGTGGGAAGACCTGACGTAACGTTTCTTGCAACACTACACCACAACAAATGAGCGACCAAAGTCGATTGACTCCCTTTCTGGGATCCGCCAGGGAAGTTCTGAATCATTGTGCAAGTATGTCAAAAGGTTCAATCAGGCCTGTGTGGGCATTGAAAACTCGGACGACAGGATAGCCCTCCATTACGCTAGAAATGGACTCCGAACTGACTCGAGCTTCTTCATGTCATTGGCAAAAAAGAAGCCGGCGAGCCTAGATGAGTTTCACTTACGGGCGGATAAGTACGTCAAGCTGAATGAAGTCACCAGAGCCAAAGAGAATCTGGAGAAAGGTGACCAGAAAAAGAACCAAACCTCCAACCAACCCTGTGACTCCTCCAAGAGCGAGCGGTATCGGCCCAAGTATCTTGAGTATACTCCTTTGAACACCCATCGAGAGACAATCTTGAAGGAGGTCCTTCAAACCGAATTCCAGGATATCAAGAGGCCACCACCCATAAAGAAGCAATTTCAGAGGGACCATTTGAAACATTGCAAGTGGCACAAGAGCTATGGCCACGAGACGGAAGACCGTTACCAACTTCGAGATGTTATCGAGACCCTGATCAAAGAGGGACGACTAAAAAAGTACATCAGCGGTCTCCAAGGAGACGAGGACCGCAAAAGACGCAAGGATCGGAGATGAAAACGTAGCCCCCGGCGAAGTCCAAACCAACATCCAAGAAGAAGCCAAAGTCCTGCTAGAAGATCCCGAACCCCGCCACGCTGTAATGTTGAAAATAGGCAGGATCTGGAATGGGATACTAAAGGTGGGGTAACAGGAAAGACAGACTCATTAGTACCATCTCAGGAGGATTTGCAGGGGGCGGCCTGTCCATCAATTCTCATAAAAAAGGCACTCCAGACAGCGGTCTTAAGTGTATCTGGTTCCTCGCAAAGACCCCATGTTGAGAACAAGGACACGCCATCCATCTCCTTCTCCGACAATGACTACGGCGACAATATCCGAGATCATGACAACCCTCTAGTCATATCCGAAATAATATCTAATGTCGAAGTCTATCGTATCTTTGTAGACCAGGGGAGTTCAGCAGACATCATGTTCATGGATGCCTTTGAAAGACTGGAGTTCCCTCTGTCTGCACTCACACCATATGAAGGAGAACTGGCCGGTTTCTCTGGAGAAAAAGTTACCACGGTCGGTTACTTTGAAACTTTCTTGACCCTGGGTAACGACAACACGTACAAGATGATTACAACATCATCCTAAGCCGTCCTACGCTAAATAGCATTACTGTTGTAGTCTCTACCGCTCACCAGGCCATGAAGTTCCTCAACAGGAACAATGAAGTGGTCACGGTCAAGGGCGACTAGATTGTAGCCCGCAAATGCTATAATGAAAGTTTGAAGATCAGTAGGGCTTCCAGGAAAACAAAGGCACGAACATCCAACTCTGCCCACGATCAAGTCAACATTCTGATGACCGAGTTGGATGTCCGTGAGGAAATCTGAGGCACAAGACCCCAGCTTGAAGGAGAATTGATCCCACTCCAACTGGGTGATAAGCCCGACCAAGTCATCAAGATAAGAGCAAATCTCGAAGAGCAAGAAAAGATCTAGTTGATAGAGCTTTTACAGAAAAATAAGGATTTTTTCGCTTGGACATCCACTAACATGCCTGGGATCGACCCCGCTTTCATCTGCCATCATTTATCTATTAAACGAGATGCAAAGCCAGACTCCTAGAAGAAAAGAAAAGTTAGCCTCGAAAGGCAACAGGCCATTGAGGAGCAAGTCAAGGAATTACTAAATGCCGGCTTCGTCAAGGAGATCTCGTACACCACTTGGCTCTCGAATGTTATCCTGGTAAAAAAGTCAAATGAGAAATTGAGGATGTGTGTGGACTATGTGGTGTCCCAGGGCCGACGAGGGCGGGGAGTGGAGCCGGTGCAAGAAAAGCACGTACAAGGAGCGGCTCCTGGCAGGCTTTTAGGCGAAGGGTCCCATGAATGAACTAAATACGCACCAGAATGAGAAGGATTCAGAGACTGTGCAGGTATGGGACTGCATAGTTGAAGATGGCTTAAAGGAATTGATTAGGCGTAGTCATATCAACAAGTTGCAATTTCTTTTCGGGAGCCTAGAATATAAGAACTCCAAGGTTAAGCGTGCTTGACTTGGAGTAATTGTGAGATGGGTAACCTCCTGGGAAGTTTCCTAGGATACGTGTGAGTGAGGACAAAACACGTTGAAAAGACTCGTGTTGGTTTGTGGAGACACTCGTCAATCTTGCAGGCAGTCCCGGGATGTTACAGATGGTATCAGAGATGGGACATCTCCCAGTACGGTGTGGTTCGGGGACGAACCAAGCGGAAGTTGGTGGGCATGTGGTGTCCCAGGGCCGACGAGGGCGGGGAGCGGATGCCGGTGCAAGAAAAACACATACAAGGAGCAGCTCCTGGCAGGCTTCTAGGCGAAGGGTCCCATGAATGAATTGAATACGCACCAGAATGAGAGGGATTCAGAGACTGTGCAGGTATGGGACTGCATAGTTGAGGATGGCTTAAAGGAATTGATTAGGCGTAGCCATATCAACAAGTTGCAACTTCTTTTCGGGAGCCTAGAACATAAGAACTCTAAGGTTAAGCGTGCTTGACTTGGAGCAATTGTGAGATGGGTAACCTCCTGGGAAGTTTCCTAGGATACGTGTGAGTGAGGACAAAACACGCTGAAAAGACTCGTGTTGGTTTGTGGAGACACTCGTCAATCCTACAGACAGTCCCGGGATGTTATAGATGGTATCAGAGACGGGACCTCTCCCAGTACGGTATGGTTCGGGGACGAACCAAGCGAAAGTTGGTGGGCATGTGGTGTCCCAGGGCCGACGAGGGCGGGGAGTGGACGCCGGTACAAGAAAAGCACGTACAAGGAGCAGCTCCTGGCAGGCTTCTAGGCGAAGGGTCCCATGAATGAACTGAATACGTACCAGAATGAGAGGGATTCGAGAGGCGTAAGGGGTATGGATTTTCGCATAGTTGAGGATGACTTAAAGGAATTGATTAGGCGTAGCCATATCAACAAGTTGTAACTTTTTTCTAGAGCCTAGAATATAAGAACTCCAAGGTTAAGCGTGCTTGACTTGGAGCAATTGTGGGATGGGTGACCTCTAAGGAAGTTTCCTAGGATACATGTGAGTGAGGACAAAATACGCTGAAAAAACTCGTGTTGGTTTGTGGAGACACTCGTCAATCCTGCAAGCAGTCTCGGGATGTTACAGACTACACCGACTTGAACAAAGTGTGTCCTAAAGATCCATACCCCCTTCCAAATGTTGACAAGCTAGTTGATAGCTCCTCCGGGTACAATCAGATTCCGATGTACCTCGGAGACCAAGATAAAATGACCTTCATCACCAAAATAGCAAGTTACTGGTATAAGGTAATGTCTTTCGGGTTGAAAAATGTTGGGGCCACCTACCAGAGGATGATGAATAAGGTCTTTAAAGAACAGATGGGGAGAATGCTAGATGTCTACATCAACAATATGATAGTCAAGGCCCCATCATCAGGATCACACACTTCGGACCTCGAAGAAGTGTTTGCATAGTTAAGAAAGCACGACATGAGACTCAATCCAGAAAAATGCGCATTCGGAGTCCAAGCTGAAAAATTCTTGGGATTCTTGTGGCTCTCACCAGATTCCTAGCTAAAGCCGCTCACAAATCCCTCCTTCTCTTCAAGGTATTGAAAAAAGGGACATGATTCAAGTGGACTCAAGAATGTGAAGACGCTTTCGCATCTCTGAAGAACATTTTGGCATCCCCTCCCATCCTTACAAGGCTAGAGTCAGGAGAAATACTTTACATGTACCTCTCTATTCACGAGGAGGCTGTGAGTTTGGTACTCATCAGAGAAACACCAGAAGGACAGAAATCAGTTTATTTCGTGAGCAAAGTACTGCAAGGCCCCGAACTCATATATCAAAAGATAGAGAAGGTCGTCTTTGCACTCATCATCACGGCCAGGAGACTAAGACAGTACTTCCAGTGCCATCCTGTGGTAGTAATGACAGATCAACCCATCCGATAGATACTGCATAAACCGGACTTAGCAGGGAGGATGATTGCCTGGTCCATTGAGCTTTCCGAGTTCGGGATAGCCTACAAACCCAAAGTAACACTCAAGGCACAGGCACTCTCGGATTTCCTGGTTGAACTTACTTCAGACTCCGGTTATACCAAAGAGATATCTTGGACCGTGTTCATGGATGGGTCCTCAAACCCGAAAGGAAGCAGTGCCGGGGTAATTTTGAAAAACTCCAAAGGAGTGACTGTTGAGAATTCACTAAGGTTCAAATTTCCCACCTCGAACAATCAGGCAAAATATGAGACATGCATCACCGGACTGGCAATGGCCAGAGACTTGGGGGTCGCAAAGATTCGACTTTGTAGTGACTCCCAGCTCGTGACCTCCCATATCTAAGGCGAATATCAAGCCAAAGAGCCCTTTATGCAGAAATACCTAGCAAGAATGCAAGAACTCCTCACAAACTTTCAGTTCGTTAAAGTGGAGCACATACCCCGGGAACAAAACTCTAGGGCCGACCTCTTATCAAAGTTGGCTAGTACCAAGAGTCCGAGCAACAACCGCTCGGTGATCCAGGAAACCATCTCGCACCCCGCAGTTTCCAACATAGTTGTTTTCCAGGTCAACGAATAAGAACATACCTGGATCACGCCACTATTGGAGTACTTACAGTCTGGTAGCCTCCCCGAGGATTCAAAAGAATATGCTAAATTAAAAAAAGTCGCGGTCAGATACACCATCTTCGATGGGCAGTTATACCGGCGCGAATTTTCTTCACCCCTCTTCAAATGCCTCACGCTAAAAGAAGCTGAATACGTCCTGGCCGAAGTACATGAAAGAAGTTGTGGGTACCATCTAGGAGATAAGGCTGTAGCATTAAAGGCACTCAGGGCAGGCTACTATTGGCCCTGACTCCCTTGCGCACGTCCAAGTGTGTGATAAATGCCAACGGCATTCTGACCACTACCACGCCCCGCTAGAGGAACTGTCCACAACATCTATACCCTGGTCTATCTATTAATGGGGCATGGATATCTTGGGTCCTTTCCCTCAAGCGCCTGGGCAACTGAAGTTTTTGGTTGTAGCTGTGGACTACTTTACCAAGTGGATAGAAGCAGAGCCCTTGGTCACCATCACCTTGGTCCATATTCAAAGATTCACTTGGCACCATATTATTACCAGATTTGGGGTCCCGGAATCCATCGTGTAGACAACGGAACGCAGTTCAAAGACAAGGGATTCGAAGAACTACTCAACGGGCTAAAGATAAAGCATCACTACAGTGCTGTAGAAAACTCTCGTACAAACGGGCAGGCTGAGGCAGCCTACCATGTTATCATCAGGGGGTTAAAGAGAAGACTAGACAAAGCCAAAGGAAATTGGGCCAAACAGTTAGACCACGTCCTTTGGGCTTACCGAACCACTCCTCACTCCACAACGGGTGAAACCCCATTCAAGCTAACCTATGGATGTGAAACAATGATCCCGGTAGAGATAGGGGAACCAAGATGGCGTCTCCAGAACTTTTCACCTAATAATAACCCCGGACTAATCAAGGAAGACTTGGATCTGTTAGAGGAAAGAAGGTGCATCGCACACATACGCGATGCCGCGATCAAGCAAAGAACGGCAGCCCGATACAACCTGAAGGTCATTCCTAGAAAGTTCCAGCCAGGTGATCTAGTACTCAGCAGGGCTGACATCGGTAGAAGGAACACCTCCCAAGGGAAATTAGCCCTTAATTGGGAAGACCCCTACCGTATCGTAATCAGTACCGACAACGGAGCTTACACTCTAGAGACATTGACGGGCAAACCAGTGAAGAACTTTTGGAATGCATACAAACTCAGAAACTACTACAGTTAAGTGCCTTTTAAGGCCTAGTCTCCTAGTCTACTTTATGTTTGATCTGCCTAAATTGTTATATGGACCTTAGTCCGTCAAGATATTTAATGAAACATCGATCATGGAGTTAGTGCAATTTGTTAAATGAAATTTTTAAAGACCAGCCACGACGTCCCAAGACTCATCGTACCAACCAAGAAGTTGTTTTGTACTAGATAGGTCGTGCAGTAGAAAAATCCCGACCTCGAAAAATTCTCGCACCAAACCATAAGCACAAAAGACTCATGATACCAATCGGAAAGTTGTATTGTGCTAGATAGGTCATGCAGTAGAAAAATCCCGACCTGAGAAAATTCTCGCACCAAACCATAAGCACGA
This sequence comes from Ormosia emarginata, assembly GCA_029884605.1. Lineage (NCBI taxonomy): Eukaryota > Viridiplantae > Streptophyta > Magnoliopsida > Fabales > Fabaceae > Ormosia > Ormosia emarginata. Next base: position 6,379,574 of record JAQQTP010000064.1, read on the forward strand.
AAGACCCCGGCAAGGACCAGTCTTAAACCAAAGTCACGCGGCATCCTAAATACCAAAACGATCTGTAATGGACCCCGGACAAGGTTTCTATACCAAAGTTACGAGGCATCCTGAACACCAAAGCAGATGGTAATGGACCCCAGACAAGGTTTCTTACCTTAGGCACAGATCCCAAATGTCAATCCACTTTGGACATCGGATCCTAAGCCAAGGTATCTAAATTTCTTACCACGCGAAGTCCTAAAGGGGACCATAAGCGCTCAACAGTAATGGGCGTTGGACCTGGACGGCGGTCTTTCCTCATCGAAATCACAAAGCCAAGACCAACGAAGAACGTTGCTGCAAGTCAAAAGACCCGTGAACCACACTCGAGGGCAACAGGAGGAAAACCTCAGAACAAGGAATGGTGATGTAGGCAAGGACCCACTGTGGTCTCCAACTACATCCCGACCTTCGGAGTACCCCGTACTCAATGATGGGCCTTGGCCTCAATACAAGACACCGCAAAACATGGCTTCACAGCTAGGGCATAGTCTGTGGCGAGCATGATAATCCTATACTTTGACACTTTGGTCTTATCCTAGCGCCAAGCTGAGGGCAATTGTTCTGGACCGTGATCCGAGATCCCATCCGGAAGGATCGACCTGACACACGAACCACCAAACTCCACCATTAACACCCCGGCCTAGGCCTTGTGACCTCGGACCATGGCATCGAACTATAACGATCGTCGGACCCATACAAATTCTCACAACTGCCAGTTATAACCCTAAATGTGGGAACCATAACTGCCTACAATAAGGATTGACCACTAAGGAGACAGCCCTAACAGGTCAAAGACGGACCTCAACGATCGTGGGCTGAAAACCTCTGCTAAAGCACGATCTTAATGTACCATTGTCCTATACGGATTGTATGAAGATTCCAGTCACGCTCTATATATACCAGGCCAAGTTAACTTAATAAGGTATCTATTATTCTATTGTATGAACCCTACTTGTGGACTGTCTGACTTGAGCGTTGGAGTCCCTTTGCAAGTACTCACCCCTCTGACTCAACACGCTTAGTAGTAGTGTAAAGAAGAAACTATCATACGCGTGTCTATATCAGGTACATTCTGAATCCATTTAGAATAGTGCTGAAGGGTGAATTTATGACACTAAGAGATTTGGATGAGGAGAAGTTCTTTAGCAAAGATTGGGAGGAAGGAGAAATAGTCTATTTCAATTGAACAATATTTGACTGTGCTCTTTAGTTTTTTTTTCCTCGAGTTTTTGTACCTATATTCTATTAGGGGATGACTGGAGCCAATTGTAAATATATTTTTTTCATCAATTATTTAAATGGTATGTATATTCATCTATGCTAACCTCCTTCAGCTTTTGTAGTGCCAAAACTATTCATGTTCTGGATCTTGTCCTCCACTTACACGTGAATTATATAATTACTTCTTTCGTTTCATTATTTTTACTTGATGTTGAATACTTATGATACTTACAGTTACTTAAAAAATAAAAATCATTGCTGTCAAAAAAAAAAAATCATTACCCTTCTTCTGAACAAGTGTACTGATTGTACTAATTGTAGAAAGTTAAAATGACAGTAACTAAATAAAAGAAAAAAAAAACAAGTCCATCTGTGAAATTGATCATCTATAGTATCAGGCATGTTGATAATTTAATCTTGGCGGTTTAAATTTTGGTTGAAGTTCTTTCTTATAGATAAGTCTATTTCTACGGACTATGAGATCTGATTTGTTGTTGACAAGTAGGTCTTGTAGTCACATGGTGTCTTACATCTGTTTATTCCTTTTTGTTTCTAATCTAAATTTTAAAATTAAGTAGTCTCAATTATTAATTTTCTCTTTTTATTTTCTTTTGTCAGCTTAGAAATTTCATTTACACTTAAGAATTATTGATATAAATTGTAATTAGTTGCGAGGAGAGTTAGGTTATTAATTAGTTGTCGTAATTGGCTTAAATGGCAGGGATTTATTTTTTGATGTGAATTTCACTTTTGGGTGTTTTTGTTTCAAGGATTCTCAAGTTTTCATGCGAGAGTGAACTTTGAGAATATGACATTCTCATGTTTGGTATAAACTTTTTAAAAAAAGATTCCCAGATATTATTGATTTCTAGAGAAGTGACATTATCATGTTTTGCATTATTTTTATTCCTATAATAATGAGGGTTGGGTATATTATTTTCTGTGACATAAGAAAGGAAGTTATCTTATAATCTAGTGCGTAAATTGGTTTGCAGTTGAAAATTTAAGTTTGATTAAAAATATATTTGTAAATTTTAATTTAATTAAAAGTGAGTTTATAATAATATGATTTATATTTAAAAATTTTTGTCTCAAAAATGAGTTTAACAAAATGAATATTATTTTGATGTAAATAATCTAAATCACTTTTAAATGTGTAATTATTAAAAAAAGTATAAGTTTATACTACAATATTAATATTACATTTTATTTCATTTCATTATTTTTAAGTGTGCATGAACAAATTATATAAACATTATTATTTTTTTTTTACTTTTAATGGTATAGTTAAATTAAAATAAAAATTTATAACAAAATGTTAAATTATATGCATAATTGAATAAACTATATAAATGTTTTTTTTTTTTACTTTGGTGATAGAGTTAAATTATAAATAAAAAAAATTGCAACGAAGGAAATAAATTATACACATAAATGAAGGTAACTAAAGCTTTAATACATCAAGGCAAATAGATTGATCCAATTTAAAATACAAAATAATAGTAAAGGATAGAGGAAAATGTAATGCAAATTTGAAATAAAAATATAAATACACTACTAATTAAATTGCATGTGCTCAATAACTTGATTCTGAATTGAGTCTCGAACAATATCCATCTCTGATGAAGAGACTGTGGTTAAATTTGGGGATAAAACATCACCAACAACATTATTATCCTCATTTTCATGTTCAACTATATTTTCATCTTCATAATGATTGAATTCAGAATCTGTTTTAGAATTTCTTCTAATAAAGTTATGTATAGCCATTGTTGAACTAACTATTTGAACTTGTGTTTCAATTTTGAACTTAGGCATGTGACGCAAAATAGCAAACCTATTCTTCCATACTCAAAAAGTTCTTTCTATTGTGCACCTTAGACTTGAGTGATAATAATTGAACACCTCATTGTGGTTTACAAATCTAGATGAACGCCTAAAATCAGAAAGGTAATAGCATTCATATGGACCAATATATCCAATTGGTGTTGGATAACTAGCATCCACCAAATAATATTTACCTGATAAATAATGAAACTAGTATCATATATATTATAATTTTAATGCAAATGTAAATTAATTATAGATATGACAAAGAACAAACCTGTAGGTGGATGTGGGAAATTCATGCTAGGAGTTGTAATGGCATTGTCAAAAATACGAGCATCATGGGCGGTGCCTTCCCATCCAGGCAATGCAAAAATGAAGCACATGTTCCAATCACATACAGCCATTACATTTTGTGTTGGATGTCTCTTTCTTCCAATGAATTTTGGTTGTTCACTAAGACTAACCACACATGGGACATGAGTAGCATGAATTGCTCTTATAGCATTCTTGAAAAATGGCCAGTATCGTCTATCATTTTGAATTTTGGTTTGAATATCTCGAAACGTACGATCTTGTAGCTTAAGATATTTGAAAAACAGCCAAAGATAGGCAACCAATACTTTATGGAAATGCCAACTTACAGGTTCGTCTGAGTGTTGAAACCTTTCTTGTATCATCCTGTTGCCTGCCCCATGGCCAACCATGTTTAAGAATATTGCAACCATCTCTTGAATCCCCATTCGTTTAGTGCATGTTCAACCAATTCAGTGCAAAACCGAAAGAAGACATGTTTTTCCATCTGAAACATCTCATAACAACGAATAGGATGTCCTCGCAAAACTTCTTGCACCCATGAATGACTTGTTTGCTCACTAGTTCTGCATGGCTCTTTACATAAATATTTTATCACATACTCACTATTTAATGTACTCACATCTTCATTTTCCTTCATATCATCATCTATAATAGAAAGTATTTTAGATTATTCATCTCAATCCTTTGCATTCCAATCCTCCATTAATTTTTAAACTTGTACAATGCAAAATGAAATTGAGCAGGACATAAATGCACATGGGTCTTGGATATGAATATAATGCATAGCACATTGTACATATAGGTAGAAACATAAGTAGTACAAAGTCATACATGAGTCACTTAAATACAAAGTCATACATAAGTCACTTAAATAAGTCACTTAAACACATCCAACATACATGCTTCACTTAAATACATCACTTATACAGTCTGCTAACTAATTTTGCATGAATGGCAGTGGGTTATAAGTTGCATGCTTTAGCCAATCCGACAATCTCTCCTGAAATCCTTTCAAGGAGACAAACATTTCTCTTACAAGCCTGAACATCATGAGTTGACAGCATTGAGAATGTCAATCTGAAGCTCAACCATCACTTTATCAATAGATGAACTAGGTACTATGAGTGTGTTTACAACAGCTAAGCGTGACTCAAATGCGGATACAATTTTACTTATTGCACCAGCTATCATTCTTGAGGCTGGAACTTTGGCCTTTCTTTTCCTTTCGCTCATTTCACTAGGCCCAACCATCTTCCTCTTCCTATTTTCGTTTTGGCTACTGTTTCATTTGGAAGTACTTAAATTCATATATTGGAATTCAACATTGACTCCAACACTAGTTCGAACACTAGCACTTGCACCTGCACTAAAAGATTCTTCACTACTTCCTGAACCTTCCTCTAGATTGACACCATTCTCAAAGCATGGACGGTATCCATCATCATCCTCATTTGTCACATCGGGTAATATTCCAGATATGGGCACCCAAGCAAATTTTCCTGTAGTCATCACATCCTTGAACAATATGGTTAATTCATGGGCAAAAGGAAGCCCTTTGTACCTAAATTTTCCATAATCACGATTTTCCTACATATATACAACTTATCAACACAACACATTACACAGAATAAATCTACAACTTATAACTTCATATCTATTTACTACATACAATTTGCTTTTTCACCCACCACTCGTCTGGTGCTTCTACAGTATTCTTTGCGTTGTCCCATCCTAAACCTATCTTTTTGGCAAACAACTTGTACCATAGTCCCTAGTCTTTCTTAAGGTTATCACACTTACGTCTTAACTGCATCTTGTCATATTATTTTTCACTTCTCTCATTAAATTGGGACATAACAACTTTTCACTCTTTCTTTGTAAGGGTGGTTGTATTATGTTCCTCCTTATAGACTTAGTCCAAGCATGCTTGGATAAAATGCTCAGTTGTCTTTGGATCCCATGTATCGTTTGGCTTATGAGCTTCATTGTCTATTGAAGGGGCTTCCACAATGCATTTCCTCTTGTTGTTATTCATTGATCTATTACAAAATAAAAACTAAATGTGTTATTTTTTCTATTAAAGACTTCATTGCACATGACATATACAATCAATCTTGTAGGTGAATAAACAATGCATGCCAATAGAAAAATCAACAACTGACAAGAAACAGATAAAATTTCAATCAAAATGGTAAAGATCCACAAACAGATAAAGTCCCTCCTTCCAAAAAAGACAATTGCCAAGAGGATTCTAGTTGATGACACATAAGTTCCAATGGGGGACTTTTAGGTGAATTTACTACATATGTAGTCATGCAACATTTCTTTTGTGCTAATATAAATCCCCCACAGGTTCTTTCTCTCTCTCACACACACACACATGTGCTCGAGCACAACTGCACTTACAACATCTAATGTATTAGCTTGCAATCTATATAAATTTTACTTAATGTAGAGATGTAGTGTATTTTAATTTTTTTTCAAAAACTAATCATTTTTTTCAAATAAAGTATCTTAAAATTTTATATCCATATTAAAGTAACATTAGAGCTCACATTTCCAAATGAAAGGTGGCCCTGCAGATTTACAATAATTGCAAGATGACAAGTTAATGTGAGATTTAGACACTAATAATTAGTGCATAATGATAATGTAATTAATTATTCATTAGTTGTTACCAATTTTATATGTTATTCCTTCGAAACTAGTTTATTCCTTTAAATAAAATTTTCTTTCAAGTGAGGCAAGTTTTTGCTCACCCCAATCATGCCTCACACTTCTAACTGCCCCAACCTCACCCTTATCAAGTGTTTGAGTAACCAAGTATAGACAACAAATAATAAATACTTTACAACTAATCAAACATCCACATTATATATTTATATGCTGGTCATTGAGAAATTATTGAATTTTTCATCATTAAAATTAAAATGGTTTAATAGATGACTATCGCACCATAACATTCATTTCCAAAATGGTCTAATAGGTTGTTGTTAGCTTCAACATTCCAAAGACTTTTTCTTTTTGAGGAAATGAAAACCTTCCTAACACCAATTACTATAATTGGAAGATATTCATACAGGTTTTACTATTTATTGACATGTCATTTGTTATGAGATAAAGACCTCACAGTCCTCACCCTCACACTCAGTCAATTAATTGCTAAGAAAAAGGTTTCATGTCTCTAATAAACAAATAACATAGTAGAATCAAATGCAAATGTTATGAGATAAAGACCTCACAGTCCTCACCCTTTGAAACTAGTTTATTCCTTTAAATAAAATTTTCTTTCAAGTGAGGCAAGTTTTTGCTCACCCCAATCTTGCCTCACACTTCTAACTGCCCCAACCTCACCGTTATCAAGTGTTTGAGTAACCAAGTATAGACAACAAATAATAAATACTTTACAACTAATCAAACATCCACATTATATATTTATATGCTGGTCATTGAGAAATTATTGAATATTTCATCATTAAAATTAAAATGGTTTAATAGATGAATATCGCACCATAGCATTCATTTCCAAAATGGTCTAATAGGTTGTTGTTAGCTTCAACATTCCAAAGACTTTTTCTTTTTGAGGAAATGAAAACCTTCGTAACACCAATTACTATAATTGCAAGATATTCATACAGGTTTTACTATTTATTGACATGTCATTTGTTATGAGATAAAGACCTCACAGTCCTCACCCTCACACTCACAGTCAATTAATTGCTAAGAAAAAGGTTTCATGTCTCTAATAAACAAATAACATAGTAGAATCAAATGCAAATGGTTTATTTAGCTACAGGGGATGGGATTAGGAGCAATAGGTTCCCTAAGAGATGATTTTAAAATTTGTATAGTGAAGTTTAGTGAAATTAGGAGTAGTCAATTAATTGTTTAGTGAAATTCTATCTGTAAAGTTCAATTATTCGAGCTATCAGTGTTGACTGTTCAGTGACATTTGAGATTTTATTGATTCAGTTCATTAGATTTTCTTTAGCCAACTGCTTCTTTTCTTGTGTGTCAAGATATATACATGTAATTTTAGGAAAATTGTAGGAGTTAGTGTTTGGGCCAAGGAAATACATTTAAAAATTAGTTTCTAGGCCTTTTCTCTTTAAATGGTTTGTATATTCACCATATGCTTTTAGATTAGTGAAAGGAGTGTGATTCAAATAAGGATAAGAAGATAGATCAGTTGAAAGATGTACATTTTTCCTGTAGTCCTTTATTTGATATTTGCTTAAAGTGATTTGAGTTGATGCTTTAATAACTAATCTAAGAATTGGCTCATACAGGTACTTGGGAATGCTAAAGGGACTATAGTAGTAGTAGTTTCAATTCTAATATTTAGAAACCCAGTGTCAGTCACTAGAATTATAGGTTATTCACTCACAGTCCTTGGAGTTGAACTTTATAATGAAGCCAAAAAGAGAAGCAAGTGATAATGATACATCATTCTTGGGAAGTCAGCAGTGAATTCCCTAAATTTTGTTTTCATCGTTGTGCGACAACCTCAAGATTCCATGAGGCAAATTTGTTAGTATGCTTATTATCATAATCCGGAGGTTTCTGACTCTAGATACAATTTTTTTGGCCACACATGGAAAGCCTCATTGAATAGGTTCCACATTGTATTAGAAATTGTGCAGAAATAGCCCCCCAGTAGAAAGTTCCAATAAGTGACTGATCACTCTATTATACCCATGTTGACATAAATAAAATGAAAAAGATAACGGATCTGGAGGACTACAAGAAAAAAGCTACAATAATAGTGGACGAATACAGAGCGGGAGTCAAAAATGGAAAAGACAACGGATCTGGAGAATGAATACACATAAAAAGTAGGAAAATGTATAAAAAGAGCCAACAGATCATAGATCTGACAATGAAAAAAGGAGAAATCAGAAACAAAATAGGATGCAACTATGAATGCCAAATTACAAGCTCGCACCTGGACTGACGAGCGAGACTAACGCGTAGCGGCAGTGAGCTGGTGACTGACGAGCAACAACGGTGAGCAGGTGACTGTCGAGGTCGAACTTGGAGCAGTCAGCACGCAATATGAACAAGAGACAACGGCTGTGATGAATTGAACATTCTGAAGAAGAAAAGAGAGAATGTTAAAAATGGGATAAATTAGTTGGGAACCATTCAATTTTGCATTCAATTATCTCAACGGACAAAAATTCAACATTAAAGCAAGAAAATCTTGCCTTTCGCTGAACGTGGGTTAGAGGAGAAAGTTATGTTGGAGCAAATGCGGTTGTCAAATGCCAAACGAATCTTGAGCCGTTCGAGGAAGAAGGCAACATCCATTCAGAGTTACCAACTGCGAACCAAACAATTTTTTAAATCTTTTTTCCACATTCTTTCTTCCATCATTTAATTTTTTTTTTGTAAATCAAACAAATTTTGAAAAACAATCCCAAAAATATTAAATGCTAACTAAACGTGTTTTTAAATTTACCTAGAAATAGCATTCCCAATCATAGTATTTCTCTGAAAATGTCATTTATGAGAATGTAATAAAATACCTTGAAACGAACGCTTGTGGCATGAGTTCAAATCTATTAAACCAAACCGTTTTATGTTAAATTTAATGAGACTATTCAACAAAACACGTGCATGTCTTATTGCAACAATACATATCTATCACTAATTTTCCTAAACACGGATGAGTGGAAGTGTGGAACTATGCATTATAGTCTCTTTATTCATGAAAAAAAAGGGTTCATTAAAAAAAATAAAGAAATCAACTGTGTTTCTTTTTGGGAACGGAATCTGGACACTCATAAAATCTAAGTACTAAAGTTTATAGTGATCATGGCAAAACTTTAAACTAGCTGCATATATACTTCTTACATTATTATATTTGTTGTAATTACTAATCATAATGCAGCTGCATTAGATGATTTACTGGGTGAATATTCATGAAATTAGATTAATCGATAATTCAAAACCCTTTGTTATTGTTTAATATTTTTCAACTTTCAATATTACATTTGCCTATGTTATTTCTTTTAACTTGATGTGCATGCAGCATGGGCCAAAACTATATATATGAAGGAAGGGTCGAGAAGACAATAGTTAGGAGGGTTTCTTAATCACAATAATGTGCGAGAGTTAGTCTCACAAAAATGCCTGTGAGATACCTAGTCAAAGATTATTACTAACTTTTGGCATGCCTAATTGAAGATTGCCTCACTGATTTTGATTATATATATCATGCTTAAATTCTTAAACATGACGAAACTTGACTATTTAGCAGCAGTCGTGATCAGAAGCCTTCATTGAATTGATCTTATTCGCATTTAGCCAAATAAGTTTTTAAAAACAAGAAAAGGGACAGATAACCTTGTGTCCTGTTCCTGTTCTACTCTTGTTTGGTCTACTTTCGTTTTATAAAATTAATTCCATCAACAAGTCCACTGCAAACAAATGCCACACGAAAATGTAAGAAAAATGACTTTGCTTACTCAACATCATTTGTCTTCTACGAAAAGAATGGTGATTATGTAGGATGCTTTTATGTAATGATTTGCATTAAACTAAACAAATGGTCCCCCACTCCCTTCTCACATGTGTAGTAAGAGCAAATGTTCAAAATATAAAAATGGAGAAAGGAAACTAATACTTCAAATGTATCTTGATAACGTGTCCTGGTAGACTGTCAAGTTTTTTTTATTATTCCTATTTTGTTCACTATTATTTTGGTGCTATTGAGGGCAAAAGCCCTAAGAAAGAAACTAAAACTTAAGAAATTAAACAGGGTAAGGTAGCCCCAACATCAGCATGAATAATTGCACCTTAACTAAGTATATAAATGAGTAGGGCCTAATTACTTTTCTACTAACGTCTTGATTAAATGCACCATTTGGGGTTCTTATTTGTTTAACAAAAACTGCACATGCGATGTTAGACTAGATTCTCAGTAGGTTTATAAAAGAAACTAAAACTTAAGAATTTAAACAGGGTAAGGTTGCCCCAACATCAGCATGAATAATTGCACCTTAACTAAGTATATAAATGAGTAGGACCTAATTACTTTTCTACTAACGTCTTGATTAAATGTACCATTTGGGGTTTTTATTTGTTAACAAAAACTGCACATGCGATGTTAGACTAGATTCTCAGTAGGTTTATAAAAGAAAGTAAAACTTAAGAAATCAAACAGGGTAAGGTAGCCCCAACATCAGCATGAATAACTGCACCTTAACTAAGTATATAAATGAGTAGGACCTAATTACTTTCCTACTAACATCTTGATTAAGTGTACCATTTGGGCTTCTTATTTATTAACAAAAACTGCACATGCGATGTTAGACTAGATTCTCAGTAGGTTTATAAGAAAGCATTAGGTAAGTACCAATTTTCAATTAAGAAATCCAATTAGACAGAAGGAAATATTTAAGACCACAGAATGAATATTTCTGCATACCCTTTCACTTCAACAATGACTTCCAGAAAAACAGAAACCTAAGCTCTGAAGAGCATCCCACAAAGGCACAAATTGCCAGAGTCCAAAGAACCAGTAAATGCCACAGTAAAAAGAAAACTGAAAAATGGATCCAAGAAAGTTTTCCTTATCCGTTTGACAAGATATAAGAAGCTTATCTGCATTTACATATGAAAGAATGCAAAAGTACACATAAGCTAACACAAACAACAATAAGTCACTATTATAATGTACCAAGAAAAAAAAATTACTGTTATAATTGGCATTACTCTTTACATATAGCCATAGATAAAGTACATGGGTGCTAGGAGCAAGGCCTCCCTAGAGCAGGTACATTAACAATTCTTTTGTCATCAATTGCAGTACGGTATTCTCTTGGAGTTAACAAAAGAGAAAACAAAAATAGTATGCCTCAAAATCTTATGAAGATTCAAGAAGATGGATAACCATATAGTAGTAGTCCAAAGTTCAAACAAAAATAAAGGTACATTTTTATGTTAGTGAGTAGTGACTGATCTTATCTGACCCTACCGAATCTAAAATTCTCAGCTTATGGCGTGTTTAACTCAATCATCACTTTTCTTTTCGTCATTATCATCTTCTTTATGTCCTTGGTCTCCATCATCTTGCCGCTTCCTCTGCTGTTCCTCTTTATCCTTGGACTCCTGTTCCCTCTTTTTAGCCTCGAGTTCCTGATTTTCTTTCTTCTTTTTAAGAAAATCAACTAGCTCTTTAAGAGTAGTTTCAATGTCGCTGCTCTTCAGAAGCTGCTCCGCCACTTCAGCTGGAGTCACCTGTGTTTTCTGAATTGCCTCCCCAATCTCTCCGAAGAGGAAGTGTTCTTTGATGCCAAGGTAACTGTCAGCTAGCTGCCTAAAACCACAAGGGGTGCAATAGGACATGTGGATATGAACATCCATGCGACCAGGGCGCAGCAACGCTGAGTCAAGCTTGTCTTTGTGGTTTGTTGTGAACACTATAATCCTCTCATCCCCACAACTTGACCATAGCCCGTCAATGAAATTCAGCAGCCCCGATAGAGTCACCTGTAGGTGTAACAGAAATGGTAAGGGTGAACATAATGCATAATACTTTGATACTGCAAAAATTCAAAAATAATTGAAAGATGTATAGACGAAAAATATCTAAAAATATGTATCGAATATATGTATCAGATACCGACAACTATTTTAAAATATCAGTGTTACATAAATTTATGAATGCACTAATCACAATGCGTGATTAGTAACACCTGAACCAACTACCATGGCGACCCAGTTCACGTCTAAATCAAGTGAAATTAGGCTCAATAGTTTCTTATTTCGATTTGAAAAATATACGGATATAAATTGATAAAAATAATTATATTAATAGCATAAGATATTTATCTAATATCTTAGGGGTTCGAACCTACGTGAAAAAACTTGTTAGAAGGATAATATTACTATCTTAAGTGAGAATTAGTTTTACATTTAAAGAGTGTGATGAAACATCATAAGATTAAAAAAAATTATCTAATATATAATATTAATCAATATGAAAATTATATTTAAAATTTAACAAATCTTGTTTCTCTAACTACCTTAAATAAATAATAAGGTTGGTTAAGATATAGAGAGTAAAAGTGACTTTGACTTCTTGCTCTGTTCTGATTCATATGAGTAATTGTGCTTTTGATCATGGCACGACTTTGATGTTTCTTTTAAATAAGACCGTGTTTGGTTTAATGAAATTATTTTTTATGGAATGAGAACAACAACATGAATGAGAGTAAGACTGAAATGAAATATTCATTGTTATGTTTTGTTGGGTATAAACAAGATAATGACTTTATTTTATTTTTATGTTTGGTATGTCAAAAATATAATAAAAATTAATTTATGATATTTTTGGTCAACATATATGATTTTTAAGTTCAATAGACATTACCCGATTTGAGCAAACAGGCCTAAGAAGATCCAGGCTAATTTTTTAGGCCTAAAAAATGGGTTGAACTAGTTTTTACACATGTATTATGATGAAATGAAATGAGAATCCCATTAATGGATTTGCCTATTCCCACAATTTTAAGAAAACTCATTCCACATTACAATTACCTAACCAAACATTGGAAATGAAAATAACTTATTCCTATTTCATTTTATTCTGTTCTGTTTAACTTATTCCAGTATATCCAATAAAACATGCCTAACTGGCTTTGCAGTTCATGATTCGAATCCCTCCGGGACAAGGTTTTCAATTTTCACGGATAACGAAAGATCAAAATAAAAAATAATTGACATGCCCAGTCCTGACCTCACTCAGCTATTCAACTTTATTAAATTAAGGTTGAATATAAGGGGTATTTTGGTAAGTTTAAAAAAAGTAATTATAAAATCATATAAATAAATGTTATGCTCTGTGGATCTCAAATTAATTTAGCTAGTTAAAAGTTAGTTACTATTAGCTAAGTGATAGATGGTTTGTTGTATAGGTAGTTAGTTTGTTGAAACCGGTTGTAACTAACTCCCTTTCTTATGATCTAAGCCATTTATATAAAGCCTTAACTAGGTGTTTGTATAAACAATCAAATAGAGAGAATATCTCAGTGGTGAAATGCTGTGATTGAGAGCATAGAGTGCAAATGAGAGATCATCTTGATCTGAAAAAATTCTTGTATTAGCTTTGATCAATAAAACCAGACCCGAAAGCATTTGAAGAGTGAATGTAGGAGTTTGCACACTACAACTCTGAACCACTATACTTTCTTGTGTGTTTTTCTCATCTTTTTCCATTTCAATTAATATCAGAGCTGGGTTTGAAGCGCACAAAATTTGGCGAAATTACAGCTATGTGTACACTGCTTAAATGGCAAACAGAAAAGGGTTAAGTTCTCAACTTCCACACACACAACAAAAGGCATATTGGATTATGTTCATTCAGATATTTGGGGACTAGCCAAGACTCCTACATTAGGAGGTGCAAGATATTTTATCACCTTCATTGCTGATTGGTCAAGGAAGGTGTGGATTTACTTGCTAAAACATAAAAATCAAGCTTTTAAATGTTTTAAACAATGGAAGGCTTTGGTTGAAAAGCAAACAAGTAGGGACAATGGTCTTGAGTATGAGTGATGAATTCAATGAATTTTGCAAGGATAGTGCCATACAAAGGCACAAGACAGTTAAGTCTACACCTCAGCAAAATGGATTGGCTGAGAGGATGAACAGAACTCTCTTGGAGAGAATCAGGTGCATGTTATCAAATGCAAATCTCAGTAAATGTTTTTGGGGTGAGGCTGCCAATACAGCATGCTATTTGATCAATAGGTCTCCATGTTCAGCCATAGAATTCAAGACTCCTGAAGAACTATGGACAGGAAAGACACCAAGCTTCAAACATCTCAGAATATTTGGGTGCACTGCTTATATACATGTCAATGAAGGCAAGTTGAAAAACAGATCTAAGAAAGGGATTTTCCTCGGGTATCCAGAAGGTGTGAAAGGATACAAGGTCTGGTTAACTAGTTCAGGGGCAGGAAAGGCAGTGATCAGTAGAGATGTGGTTTTCAATGAAGATAATGTGCTTGGCAAAGATAACAAGGGATCAGAACAGTCAGTAGAAGACAAGGAAGCTGGTAATGAAGTTCAATTGCAAGTGGAGAAAACAGAATCAAAAGGAAATGCAGAACTAATCAGCAGGTCAAATACTGATGAAGAAAGCAGTCAAAGGTAAACTGATTTGTCAACATATCAGTTAGCTAGAGATAGAGAGAGGAGGGAAACAAGACCTCCTGAAAGGTATGGATCTGCTGATTTCATAGCATATGCTCTCAACATAGAAATTGAAGATCAAGGCATAGATCCAATTAGTTTCAAAGAAGCTGTTTCTGGGCCTGATAGTGACAACTGGAAGGTAGCAATGAAGGAAGAGTTTGATTCACTCATGAAGAACAACACCTGGGAACTGGTAGAGAAGCCTACTGGTCAGAGAACCATAGGTTGCAAATGGATTTTTAAGAAGAAATCTGAGGTTCCAAGAGGTAAAGCGATAAAGTTTAAGGCAAGATTGGTTGCCAAAGGTTTTTCCCAAAAGGAAGGGATAGATTTCAATGAAATCTTCTCTCTTGTGGTGAAACACTCCAGCATTAGAGTAATTCTTTCTCTAGTTGTTGTATACAATCTTGAGCTTGAACAAATGGATGTTAAGACAACTTTTTTGCATGGTAATTTGGATGAGAAGATTTATATGAATCATCCTAAAGGTTATGTGGTAAAGGGCAAAGAGCAATTGGTTTATTTGTTGAAAAGATCATTGTATGGACTCAAGCAATCCCCAAGACAATGGTATAAAAGGTTTGACAGCTTTGTGATGGCAAATGGATATCATAGAAGCTCTTATGATAGATGTGTCTACTTCAAAAGGGAAAGAACTAGTCAGTACATATATCTACTTCTTTATGTAGATGATATGTTAATTGCTAGTGATGATATAGAAGCTATTAGCAAGCTGAAACAGCTTTTGAGCTCAGAATTCGAAATGAAGGATCTAGGAGCTGCAAAGAAAATACTTGGTATGGAAATAATTAGAAAGAGCTCAGAAGGAACTTTGTTTCTCACTCAATCGAATTATGTTCAGAAGGTACTCAAGAGGTTCAACATGGTGGATGCCAAACCTGTAACTACACCAATTGCTGGTCATTTCAAATTGTCATCAAGTCAGTCACCAAAAACAGATGAGGAATGCAACCTGATGAGGACAATACCCTACTCAAATGCCACTGGTAGCTTAATGTATGCAATGATCTGCACCAGGCCAGATCTTGCATATGCTGCTAGCTTGGTAAGCAGATTTATGGGAAATCCTGGCAAGGAGCATTGGATGGCAGTAAAGTGGATTTTCATATACCTAAATGGCACTAAACAAGTTGGCTTGAAATTCTGCAAATCCAATTCTCAAGTTAGTGAGGTAATTGGATATGTAGATGCAGACTTTGCTGGTGATCTTGACAAGAGAAGATCATTGACAGGTTACTTATTCACCTTGTATGGTAACTTGGTCAGCTGGAAAGCAAATCTGCAGCCAATTGTAGCTCTCTCTACTACTGAGTCAGAATACATTGCTCTTACAGAAGCAGTTAAAGAAGCAATCTGGTTGAAGGGCTTTGTGAATGAGCTAGAAGGCAGGACTGTTCCTATTTCAGTCCTATGTGACAGCCAAAGTGCTATATGCTTGTCCAAAAATCAAGTGTTCCATGAAAGGACAAAGCACATAGACACTAGGCTACATTTCATCCGAGACATTATTGCTCAAGGAATAGTTGAGGTGAAGAAGGTAGCAAGTGAAGACAACCCTGCTGATATGTTGACAAAGGTGGTTCCTACTTCCAAGTTTAGTCACTGCTTGAATTTGGTAAAGGTGGGAAATTGTTCCAAGTGAATTCTATTGAAGGTTTGAAGAACTTCTAACTATGGTCTTGGATTTGAAGATCCAAGGTGGAGAATTGTTATGCTCTGTGGATCTCAAATTAGTTAAGTTAGTTAGAAGTTAGTTACTATCAGCTAAGTGATAGATGATTTATTGTATAGGTAGTTAGTTTGTTGAAACCAGTTGTAACTAACTCTCTTTCTTATAATCTAAGCCATCTATATAAAGTCTTAGTTAGGTGCTTGTATACACAATCAGATAGAGAGAATATCTCAGTGATGAAATGTTGTGATTGAGAGCATAGAGTACAAGTGAGAGATCATCTTGATCTGAAAAGATTCTTGTATTGGCTCTGATCAATAAAACCAGACCCGAAAGCATTTGAAGAGTGAATGTAAGAGTTTGTATACTGCAACTCTGAACCACTATACTTTTTTGTGTGTTTTTCTCATCTTTTTCCATTTCAATAAATGAATATTTTTAAATTTTTTATAAAAAGTA
Source organism: Ormosia emarginata (assembly GCA_029884605.1). Taxonomy (NCBI): domain Eukaryota; kingdom Viridiplantae; phylum Streptophyta; class Magnoliopsida; order Fabales; family Fabaceae; genus Ormosia; species Ormosia emarginata. Next base: position 6,396,342 of record JAQQTP010000064.1, read on the forward strand.
TAAGTTATTTTACATTTGAATACAATTATAAAAAGTATTTTTATTTTCTCTCTCTTTTATTAAATCTCTTTATAATTAATTATTTTTAAAAATAACTCATTTTTAAAAAGTAGAAAATTATTTTTAAAATTTTATCCAAATAAATATCCATGTTTCAGAATTATTTTTTAGTAAAAAACTTTTTATTAAAAGATACAAACAAATTAGAGACAACTTTACTTAGAAGATGAGTTTCTCACGTAACAAAAGCCAGAGAAACTGCCAGCAAGAGCAAGCTGACTTTGTCATCATCAGTCATGACCCAATTTGCAAGGAACCTTTTTTTCTTTCGAATAATGGTAAACTCATTGACCTATTCTCTAATTCTAAGTTTTATATTATAATCAAAACAAAAAAATTCTAAATTTTATATTTATTTTATTTTACTTTATGTGTATTTTTATTTATAAAAAATATAATAAGAGCAATGTATATAAAAATATTCGTTTGATAAAAATTAAACAAAACTCCTCTTTTGCAGCACTAATTTGGCATATATCTATGGTATGGCATGCAAACAAGCAGGATGCAGAATTGAGTGTTTTTTAGGGCATAGAGTGTTCTGGCACTAACATTATTCATGCATATGAGTTTATTTCCATGTATTTTTTTTAAAAACAAAAGGCAAACAGGCATAAATACAATATAATTGAATATATGATAAAAGCAATTATCTAATATAATACTAAGACATTTCAAGTAATTTTTAACAGGATTGTATTACCACATTACTCAGCTGTTATCAATCTAGTGAACAGGAACAATTTTAGAAAGACAACTTAGGGAGGAAGTAATCGGTTGTAAACAAATGATAAAACAAAACTTATGCGATTATTAATAGAACACCACCCAGGTGACAAGTGCTTTAAAAGATAAATAAATTACTAGCATTTTCAGGATTCATTTAAGACCAAAACCGTCCCTCTCTAACATGCATTAAATTAAAACGCTTTCACAACTTCATTAGTATTTTGATATTTTCTATTTTCTTTATACTATTGAAATTTTTACTTTTACACATTGTAGGAGGCAATTATTCTTGTTTTCTATATCAAGAATAAACTTTCACCATTGACCATTTTTAATTAGCACAAACAAAGAAAAACAATTCTTGGTGCATATTATTCAAGATAAAAGAAGAAATAAAGCAAAGAAAAAAAGTTAAATTAAAGTTTTTTTTGTGCTTATTAAATTAAAGTTTTGGTCCTTATAATTTATTCTCATTTTCATGTTATTAATTTTTATTTTAACACCATTAATTTAATCTTTAATAAGTATCTTACCAAAAAAATATTTAGAAGAGTGTACTTATTAAATAAAAGAATTTTTATTGAGAAGAAATAAGTAATTATTAGAGTGAATAAATATCTTATTTGATATTTTACAAATAAAATAATTATTTAAATAATTTTTATTAAATAAAAAAACACTTATTTTTTAGTTAACTAATAATATTATAATAGTACTATAACATATATTAATTGATGATGACTATTTTGAAAATTTTTATAAATACAAAGATTAATTTAAAAAAAAAAGTTATAAGAATTGAATTAAAAATAAATATAAACTATAAACATTAAAAATTTAATTCAACCAAAAAGAAATGTCATAGAAAAAAAAGTAGTAACCTGTTTGTCGTTGCTTCCGGTAGCAGCTCGTGATTCCGCCATGCGATCCTGGAACTCAATGGTGCAATCAATGTCCTCCACCACAAGAATGGACCTATTAGCCATCGCAATCAGCAACCGCCTCAGCTCCGAGTTATACTGCAACTCCGTGAGCTCCAAATCATAGATATCAAAATGCAAGTAATTAGCCATAGCAGCAATAAGGCTAGATTTCCCAGTACCCGGTGGCCCATACAGCAAGTACCCTCTCTTCCACGCCTTTCCAACCTTCCTATAATACTCCTTTCTCCTCACAAACCTCTCCAAATCCGACACCACAAACTCCTTCACATCCGTGTCCAACGCCAGCGTCTCAAATGTTGCCGGGTGGTCGAGATTGGTCCCCACCCAAGCATCGTTCGGGTTGTACATGTTCTGGTAATCCACGGTGAAGATCCGCAGCGCCTTGTATTGGGTAGTATAACAGAAAGGAGAAAAATGAGACAAGTCATAAATTTGGATTTCATTGAAGGGTGAGAAGTAATGTAAATTACAGAGAATAATAGAGAATAATTAACTAATAAGTAACTTATTCAAATCAATCTAACTAACACTTATGAAGGAGACACAGACACGAAAATACAAATTTTAGGACACATACATATATATATATATATATATATATATATTATTAAAAATTGATTAAAAACAGATCAACCTCTATCTGTTTTTTTTTTTTCAAATATTAAGAGCATGTCTGTAAATGCTTTTTTTTTCTATGGAAACAGTTTTTTTTTTTTTTGTAAAAAAATTATTTTAATAGTGTTATAATATATTTGATAAAATTAACTTTAATATTTTATATAAAATTTAATATATTATAAAAAAATTATAACATTAAAATTTTAACTTATAATTTTAAATTATAAATTATTTTTTATACTTTAAGATATAATATCTTCTATTAAATAATTTTTTTAATTATTTTATACTTATTTTAATAATTTAATACATAAAAATAATTTTTTTATATTATTCAAACAAAATAAATTAATTTATAATCACTATAGATTAATTTATAATCATTTTTTAACCTACGTTGCACATAAGTGCAGTACGGTGCATTCGGTATTCGGATATGGGATACGTGTAGGGTACCAAAATTTTTAAAAATTAGGATACGGATACGTCATATACATATATAAAATAAATAAATAAATAATATATATATGTATATATATATATAAAATAAATTAAAATCTCATACAATAAAATATGACAACATAATATAAAAATTAAAACACAAACTCATACCTAAATGAATAATTAGTGTTAAAAGAATGTGTTAATCACTAATAATATGCACAGAACAAATTAAAAAAAAATATAAGATCGAAGAGACAAATGAAAATAAAATGTTAATATATTTAATAAAAATAAGAAAAAGAAAAGAAGGAAGTGGGTTCTGGTCGCCTGATTTTTGCGTAGATGAGAAGCAGGAGAAGCAGAGAGGGGACTGAAGACTGAAACAGAGAGGAGAAGCAGTCGAATGAGGAGAAGCAGGGGAAGCAGTCGATCGTGGCTCTAGTCGCCTTTGAGGAAGCAGTCGAATGGCCGCCTTCGGAGTTGCAGTCGCTGATCTAAAGAATCAAAGGTTTAGGGCTACACTTCAAATGGGGGAGGAAAAATGGTGGAGCCATCGGAGTTACAGTCACCGGAGACTCAGGTAGAAGGAGAATGAAGAGCAGCTGAAGGTCGACTCTCGAATTCGAAACTAGGAGTTCTGAAACTGAAGCAAAATACCCCTTTCTTTACGTTAAACGACTGTGCTTTTGGAGAAAAAGTGACTCAGCCGTCATCGAAGCTGCACCGAGCCGTATCCAACTGCCTGGGAGCCGTACCCAAAATACAAAAACAAAAAACAAATATTAGGTACGTACCCAGTACGTACCTACCGCATACCCGTATCCGGTACTCCCTAAAAAGAGTATCATATTTAATTTTTAACTAATATATTTAAACATAAAATTAATTATATTATAATCTATTATAAAAAAATTATATAATAATTAATTATTAAAATAATTAAATTTTTATAATTATCTCAAACATATATTAAATGACTGTGTAACCATGCTTTACATTATCCTAGCACTGTCAAAATCAATTTTTTTAAAAAAAATTAACCGTTGTTGGTACAAGTGTTAGGGTCGCGACACAGATCCAAAAATGGCGTGACTGTAATTTTATAGACTAACTCTAACCATTTTTTAAAAATATGTTTGAGAGTTAGAGTTTTAAAAAAAAATTAAAAAAATAATTTAATTTTTATTTTGAATAAATATTTTTTATATTTGATATTTTTAAAAAATAAATAAATAAAATAAAAAATAATCATATAACATTTTACTAATTTTTTATTTATTTTTATAAATATTTTATAATTCTCTTTATTTAAAAATAAAAAATATACCTTTTTTTTTCCTTTCTCTCTAAAACCTTCTTCCATCTAATCGTAACAGTGCATATATACCTTGGCCTCTTGTTTCATCGACTTCGCTTCGTTCAGAATGAAGGGCAGGTAGGTCTTGAGCACCATGTCCTTGTGCTTCTTGTGGAACGTGAGCTCCAACGACCGAACCTCGGAGCGGAGGGTCGAGTTCAGGTCACGCGGGTTGTGGAAGTTTCTGGACTCGACTTGCCGGCAGATCAGGACCCAATCGAATTTCACGCCGTCGAAAGTGTCGGTTATGGCCTCGTCGCGTTCCACGGTGAGGGTGAAGTTTTTCTCGGTGTCGGGTTTGCTGACTTTGAGTCTGTGAGTGGAGGGTGAGATTTTGGTGCCGAGATAGGTCTCTGCGGCCTCGTAGATTTGGTTGCTGACGAGGCCGTCGAACTCGTCGATGACCATGGTGAGCTGGGAGGAGAAGCGGGAGAAGATGCGGCGGATTCCGGCGAAGAAGTAGTCGTGGATTTCGCCAGGGAGGAATTCGTTGGCCAAAGAGCGGACTACCATTGCGGTGGCGGCCACGGAGGCGGCCGCTGAGAGGACAGTCTTGGCCGTGGCCAGGTGGGACTCGGAGGAGGAGGAAGTAAAGAAGGACATTTTTTTTTTGGTCTGTGGTGAGAATAGGGGAAAAATGAAATGTTTATGCAGTAGGGGTGGTGTTGTGGTTCTTTAATATATTGGGATTTGGTAGTAGATTGTGATTTTGATTGCCTTGGGAGTTAAAATTGAAGGCCTGGGTGTGGATTGCAATTTTTCAATCAAAGAGAATAGTGTTGAATTAGAATATATAAATTTAAATTTGAGTTAATTTAATTTTATAAATTAAAATTTGGTTATAAATAAATTTATATTACAGTAATTTATGTTTTAAAATTTTTATTTTAAAAATAAATTTAATAAAATAAATATTATTTAATGAAATATTAAAATTATTTTTGAAACAAAATTTAAAAAAAATATTCATCAATATTTCTAACTTAGTTTTGCTTAACAAAAAAAATTACTTTTCCTCAAATTGAGATTAAAAGTCTAAATTCTATTAAAATAATTGAAGGAGTAGGTGTGGAATGCAATTTTCCAATCAAAGAGAATAGTTTATTTGAATCAGAATTTATAAATTTAAATTTAAATTAATTTAATTTTATAAATTTAAATTTAATTGTAAATAAATTTATAGTAATATAATTTATATTTTAAAATTTTTATTTTAAAAATAAATTTGATAAAATAAATATTATTTTAATAAAATATTAAAATAATTTTTGAAAAAAAATTGAAAAGAAAATTATCCATCGATATTTTTAACTTAGTTTTGCTTAACAAAAAACAAAAAAAATTACTTTTCTTCAAATTGAGAATAAAAGTTTAAATTATATTAAAATAATATAAATAAAAAGATAATCAAATCATATTTGATAAAATTTGACTCTAATTTTAAAAAAATTATTTTCTTTTAATTTTTTTAATTTATTATCATATATTTATTAATTTAATTAAATAATATAAATAAATTATAAAATAAACACATAATAATAAGTTAAAAAAATAATTCCTTCATAAATTAGAGTCAATTTTTCTCCATAATATTTTACCAGCATTCTAATAAGTCCAACGGACGTATGACGCTTCTAACCTCCAACCAAACTCACTCGAAGAAGCATCGAAGGTGCTTCTGACTGGCGCAGCGTATTTTGACCAGTTAGACTTGCAAAAGCTATATAATCACAGACACAGACACACACTAACAGCCCTTCGCTTTATTTCCTTTTCTTCGAATGTTTATAAACCTTTTTTGGTAACAGAGTAACAGACGCTTCAGTTTCTTTAACATTAACAGACCCTTCAGTTTCTTTAACAAGTGTTACAATTATCAGTTTTACTATATTCTCATAAAATATATTTTTAATAATATTTTATGATTTAATAAAAAATTGAATATAATTAACATTTTAAAAACATAAAAATATTTAATATTTTTTATTTAATAATTAAAATATAAGAAATGGACGCCAGAATAAGAGAAGATCGCAGGGCTGAATCAGAGAATGTTGATATCTTTTTTGATGTATGTATCACTATTATAAAAAAAAAAAAATGGTTTAGTTTATTAGCCTAGAGATCTTGTTCTTAATTTATCCGAAGACTAAATGGATTGACTGGACTGAAGCACTGAAGGCTTCTTCTACCTCGAGTGAAGGACAAGGTTGACTAGACTAACTTGGGTTGGGCCTGTCACGGTTGACAGAAACGAAATTTGGTAAATTCTAACCATAAGGCACGCATTTACGAAATTGGTTAGAAATCGCAATACTGACAATAGTCATTTATTCAACTATTTTAACCATTGACTAAATTTCATGAACGAAAACAAGGTTGGGCCTCTCGAAATAGGGCAAATTTAATGCACTTTCTCTGAGGTTTGAAGAAATTATACCCGATATCTATTTATTTTGCACTCCTACACTAGCTTTCTTTAATGTGGACATTGTAAGAGTTTGTTTGTCAAACTTGTTTATCCCGTAATTGCCACTGCCATTAAGGGTCAGGAAAAGCTCTACCAAGTTAGCAACCGATCATAATATAAGCCTATTTCTGCGAGGTTCAATCTGCCTATATTCAAATGAGTAATGATTCGATAAATACGTAGTTAATACAACTCATCAACATATATAACGATCATACATCATAATGACTATACATAACGTTTTTGCGTCATAATAATCAGATATAACGGTCTTACGTCATAATGACTATATATAACGTCTTTGCACCATAATAACTAAACATAATATTCAGAATCCTAAATGGTCTGAACGGAAGATATTTGAAGAATCAATCATCCGGATTTCTATATAAATCGGCTTAGTAGCCTAGGGCAAACGTATTCATTTTTCTCTATCTATGCTTTCACTGTATTGACTCCAAAACTGATTAGTTAGAGTATCTTTGTAGACATTTCACCGTGTCTCTAACCAACTGCTGAACGATCGGCCTAGGACTCTCTGGCGACCACCTTTCAGGTAGAAGACAGAACATCTGGCGTCATCTGTGAAAACTTGATAAAACGATTCCCATTCCACAACCAAAAGCTACTCTCTATTTCTCTTTGAAGAAAATTCTTCCTCTACAACGACTATTTTTTAGCATGCTCAGAGCCTTGCAATTGTTCTTGAAAACTAAAACAAGGGCCGTGACTCGTGGACGAGGATGAAATAATAAAGAAATTCATTTTACTTTAAACCACCACCACGTAGTTAACTTTGAAAAAAATATTTGCTTGTATTTTCTATTTCACTTTTTTAGGTTCAAGATCAAACTGCGAGTCCTTTGCATTGCAATCAGGATGTTACGACAAGTCACCGATCATTGACATTATACTCAAACTGTGGGAAATGCCACTCATGTAGCATGTATGGTATTTAAATGCCCATCAATGGCGTTGACGAACCATGAAAGGAAAAATGCTATATCATTTAATTGCATTACTACTCCTTGTCGTTAAGTTGTTGGATTTTCTTTGTTGGCTTGATCAATTGAGAAGGACGCGATTTGTTATCTTGATGTGTACATGAAAATCTACAAGCGTGACAGGCCTCTTAATTTACACGTGGATACTACCTGCAATGGTAACGATTAGCATTAACCTCTTTTAATTGACATGGTTATAATTAGTTTTAAATTTTTTAAACTTAATTACCATCAAATGTTGCTAGCCTGCTTATGCCTTTAACCAATTATTTTTCTTCCTATGTTTATTTGGTGTTATTTCTTTTCTTTCTTTATTCAAATCATTCTTTTACTTGGCATTCACTTACATAAGCAACCACAGTTATAATATGAGTGTAATTTTCCTTTAATTTTTGCACATACACATTCTTCTGCTTGTACTTCTGCATTATCTCAAATATCGTGTCTCCAATTTGTTGCCCTTATAAAATGACGCATAAACAATATAAAATTTCATAGTTTATTTCTATGTATACTTACATTTATGTCATTACCCTTAATCGTTGCCACATTAGGAAGTTACTAGAATGGGTCTCTTAATGACCGTTACATATAATTAAAAAAGTATTGTCCTTTAAGATTGTTGTCATACGCTTAAATTCCTCCATATTATTGTGCTTTATTTCTCCAAATGCCAATTCATAATATTTTTGTCAAATTTGATCTTATTTATTGCATTAATTAGGAAATTTATTTAAAGTGTTGAATGGAAGACTTTGTTTTCTCTATGAATGGTTTAACCATGGGACCTCTAATAGGAAAGTCTCCTCACGGTATAGGAGGGTTGGTGCAAAAGAATGGCTTAGGTAAGCTTGCTATTTCCTTTAGAGATAAGGTAACAGGTAACAAACAACCACCACCGCCACCAAGAGAGAAGATAGATTTGATAAGAAAGAACTTAGTACGTGTGAAGTTTGAAGATGGCAATAGGCTAAAGGCTAAGGTGTTCTTGGATGCTCAAGTCTTTCAGGACTCTGTCAACCATGGCATGATGCTTTAGTGATTAAGCTTCTAGGTAAGAACATCGGTTTTCTTACGATGAGGGACCAAATTAAGGCGTTATGGAAGCTTTCGGGAGGGTTTGAATTGATGGATATAGGTAATAGTTTTTTCATGGTGAATTTTGATTTGAAGGTGGATAAGATAAAGGTCATGGAAGGGGGTCCATGGATGCTTTTTGATCACTACTTGGTTGTGCAGACTTGGACACTTGACTTTGTCTCTCCTACAACCCAAATTGATTGTACCTTGGTATGGATTAGTTTTCCAGGATTGAATCTTATTTTTTATGATGAAAGTTTGTTAATGACTCTAGCTTCAGTAGTAGGGGTTCCAATAAAAGTGTACATGAACACTTTAAATGTTACAAAAGGAAGATTTACTCGAGTTCACGTTGAGGTTGATTTAACTAAACTAGTTATTAGTAAGGTTTGGTTGAAAGGCCATTGGTATCAAGTGGAATATTAGGGTCTTCATCTCATGTGTTCATCATGTGGTCATTATGGGCATCTCGGTAGAGAATGTAGTTCTTCTATTCATAAAGAGTCTGTTGATGGTGGTTCAGGCAAGTAAGTCCATCCTTCTGCCCCACTGGCTGGCGTAGGTAGCGAATTTGCTCCAGTACAAGGGGTTGGTTCAAGTCATATCCAAAAGCATAATGTTGTAGCAGAAAGCTCTCTGGATACTCTGCATAGGGAATGGCTTGTTGTCTCCCGAAAGAAGCATAATGGTAAGGAGAAAATTAAAGACCGCATTCAACAACATGTTAAAATCAAGGCTAATGGTGCGGCTGTTACATTTAATGTTAATGGGAATTTGAAGAATCAGCACGTGGAAGCATTGTCCACTTTTAGTTTGAGAAATAGGCCTCCTAAAAAGGTTGATAGCATTGAAGGGCAAGGCCCGCGTGGGGCTCCAGTCTTGTCTAGGAAAAAAAGGCTTTATAAGGATGCCTCTTTGGTTAATTCCAATTCCACCCCTCAATTGTATCCCCTTGTTGAAAGTAAAGTTGTTGTTATCTCCACCTCTGTTTAGAAACGCAAGGGCAAAAATCAAGCTAAGCCATCCATGATGGCTAAGCTTATTTGCGACGGAGGAGGGACGAAGTCCATGATGGACTTGGTCGTGATGTCGTAGATGCACGATAATCAAGTGGACGCCTCCATATCAGAACCTTTAGACCGTGGTCGTACCACCATTGTTATTGTTACAAGTCCTGTGGCGGAAGGGGTTATGGACAAAATTGACTTTATGGAAATTGTGGTTGAAACTCCCACGAATGAAGGTGAGTGTACTTAAAGTGCTAGCCATAAAGCAATGGAAACATTGTCTTCCTAGGCCAGCGTTGTTGTATACTCTTCCTTCCTTATGATTAAGTTCAAAGAAATGTCTATTCTCTCCTCGAACATCAAGGGAGCTACTAATAACACTGCCAAGAGGCAAATTCGCCAATTGGTGTTGAAACACAAGCCAAGTTTATTTTTTATTTTGGAAACTCATGTTGCTTTTTCCAAGGTGGAGCATTTTTTGCAGCGTTTGGGTTATAATCCAATTGCAATTGAGGAAGCTCGTGGTCATGCTGGTGGTATTTGGATTCTTGCAGCCCATGGTGGTTATTCCTATAGTGTTTTTGCAAAGACTACTCAATCAATAATTGTGAAAATTGGTCTGACTCAAAGGGAATGGTTCTGTTCTGCCATTTATGCGAGTCCAATTCCTGCTGCTCGTAGCTTTCTTTAGGATCATCTTGTTCAGTTGAGAAATCAAATTCAGTTGCCCTGGCTGTTGTTGAGAGATTTTAATGAAGTTCTGTTGCCTTCTGAAATCATAGGTGGAGCTTTTGTTTTCTCTCAGGCTTCCCAGTTTTTCTGAAGTCCTTGAGAAGTGAAATTTAGCTGATTTAGGTGCAATTGGAAGTAAATTTACATGGATTAGGAACTGCAAGGGTAATAATCGAGTCTCTAAAAGGTTGGATCGTGGAGTTACTGATTGTGACTGACGCCTTAAATTTCCTGAGGCTTTTGTGGAGCACTTGTGCAAAGTCTATTCTGATCATAATCCTATTCTTCTTCGTTGTGGGGAATCTTACTTACATGCCGGTGATCGTCCTTTCAAGTTTGTTGCAGCTTGGTCTATACATCCTGCCTATCATAATATACTATATCATGCTAGGAGAAATACTTATCCTTTTGTTGCTAAAAAACTTAAGCTAATGAAAAATGCTTCCATTAAGTTTAATAGGGAGGTCTTTGGGAATATTTTCAGAAAAAAGCATCACTTAGAAGCTAGATTAAAGGGAATTCAGCAGCAAATTGAAATCTCCTATTCGTCTGATCTTTTTCTTTTTGAAAGAAATCTCTAGAAGGATTATCAAGAGGTTTTGAGACAAGAAAAGTTGTTATGATTCCAAAAATCTCATAAGAAATGGGTGAAGTTTGGCGACCGTAACAGTAAGTTTTTCATGCTCAAACTATTATTCGGAGACGCAATAATCATATCAATGGACTTTTTATTGATTGATAAGCCTATATTTTATAGCCATAAAGCGGATGATTTATGATGATTTGATTGTGGTTATTGATGGATTTTGAATGAATTTTTATGAATTATCTTCGTTTTTACAAAATAAGAGAGATTTAACACATTTAAAGTGAAAGCAGAGGAAAATATCTCATTTTCAAAGCAAAAGAGGGCAATTTTGGCTTAGACAGGACCCTGTGTCAACTCAGAAGCGATTTGGAGGTTGACACAACCCTGTCTAACTTGAGAAAAACTTTTGACTAAGAGACACGGTCGTGTCTCTTAGTCACACGGTCGTGTCTCCCCTAACGTTGAAGTTACGCAATTCTGGCACAAGACACGGTCCTATTTTAACCTCATGAAGCTTCTGACTTTGAGACACAGTCGTGTCTCATTGTCACACGGTCGTGTCTCACTTAAAGTCCAATTACGCAGTTTTCAAAGGACACGGCTGTGTCGAAGGGAGACACAGCCGTGTGAGTCCTCCAGACGTGAAAAAAAGAAAATTTTGCCCCAAAACGTTATAAATTAGGCAAAAACACCAACCCAAAGGAGACTTTTGGCTAGAGACTTGTGTGATAGCAGGTTTCGAGAGGAGAAGCGCAAAGATTCAAAAGCAAAGGCTTTGAAGGCAAGAGCAAGACTCCTTGAAGATCAACCGTTGAAGTTTTTTTCTCCATTTCCACCTTCCCATCTTTGCTTTTTGTTTATCAATCATGGTTGTTTCTTTAATCCTTGTTCTTGTTAGTTTTACGATGGCCATGAGCGGTTAAACCCTTTTTCTAGGATTAGGATGAAACTCTTTATTTTCCTATTATGAATTATTAATTTGATTCTTTGTTAATGCAATTATTGTTCTTGATTCATTCTTGGTATGCTTAATACTTATGATATGTTGTATGTCATATTTACATGATCTTAGGCTTTAGGTGAAGGATCGAAAAATGAAATCTAATTACTTGATAATCCAAGAATTGAACTTAGGAATTAAGACCTAGACATAAGGTTAAATCATTCGAGGGTTAAACAATTGTCATGAATCTTAATAGGTTAGAACTTGGATTAATTGCCATGAGAATGAGGTTAGTAAAGTTTTAGTGCCAAAAAATTGGGCTTTAAATAATTTAGGACAAATCGCCTTCAAGAACATAATTGAACATTAACAAAGATAAAATTACAATTTATCGTATGGGGTAAAGTAGTGGATTCTGAGTCCTAGGCTTTTAATCATTGTTGAATCTCATGTTTTCTAGTTTCAATTGTCTACTTTACTGCTTTGTTCTTCGTACTGATTTTATTTGACCCATTTGCTATTGATTTCATTCGCTTAAATAATCAAAATAGTCGTAAGAGTTAGCAATCAATCGATCCTCATGGGAACGATCTTATTTTACTACTTGTATGACCTGTGCGCTTGCGAAAAATCCACAACATTGATGATACTTGATATCTTGATGATGAAACTCTAAGAAGGGAGGCTCATGGTTATTTCAAATATCTTTTTTATTCAAATTAGAGATGCCAGTCGAATGCAATGAAACTTCCTCTTATTTCACGTCTTAACTCTACTGCTTGAAATGATTTACTGAAGCTAGTTACTAAGAAAAATGTCTTTGATGTTTTATCTGGCATGGACTCTTACAAGGCTCCGGGTTCGAATAAGTTCCAACCTTTTTTCTTTAAACAATATTGGGATGTGGTGGGAGATGATATTTGGATAATGGTCAAGGAAGCCTTTGTCACGAGAACTTTTGACTCTAGGCTTTCTGAGACTTTAATTGCTCTAATTCCTAAGGTGGAGCCACCAACATGCCTAAAAGAACTTAGACCAATTAGCCTTTTTAATGTTATGTTCAAGCTAATAACCAAGGTTCTGGTCAATAGATTGTGTCCTTTCTTGGAAGAGATTATTGGTCCCCTCTAGAGTAGCTTTATCCCAGGAAGAAAAACTTTTGAGAATGTTATTATTGCCTAAGAAGTTATTCATTACATGCAACATGCTAAAGATAAAAAAAGGTACTCTTCTTTTTAAAATGAATCTTGAAAAAGCTTACGATGGAGTTAATTGGGACTTCTTGTGCATCACCTTACATGATTTTGGATTCCCTAATGTTAGTATCAATCTTATTATGCACTGTGTTATGTCGTTTTCTTTATCCATGGTGTGGAATGGCTTTATGTTGTTGGCCTTTGCCCCTAATAGAGGGTTACGGTAAGGTGACCCCATCTCCCCTTATTTATTTGTCTTGTGTATGGAAAAACTTGCTTTATTAATTTTTGAGAAAGTTTTTTTCTAATGCTTGGTTTCCTGTGAAGATATTGAAAAAGGGTCCCGCTATATCTCATATATTTTTTGCTGATGATTTCTTACTGTTTGTTAAGGCTAAAGTTTCTCAGGTCCATCTTGTTACAAATGTTCTTCATAAGTTTTGTCTTGCTTCTGGCCTTAGAATGAATCTTGAGAAATCTAAAGCTAAGAGTTCTAGGAATGTTTCTAGAAGAAAGTGTGAAAAATTCACGGCCATCTCGTCTGTTCAGTTTACCACAAATCTGGGAAAGTACCTTCGTTTTTCCTTTATTGACAGGTAGAGTCATGAAGCATGACCTCGCTTATATTATTAAGAAGTTGCACTCTAGATTGGCGGGCTGGAAAAGTCTGTTATTAAACAAGGCTGGTCGTCTCACTTTGATTAACTCAGTTCTTACTACAGTGCCTAGTTACCTGATGTAAATTATGTGAATTCCTAATGGTATTTGTGATGTTATTGAACCTACTGTTTGCAGGTTCCTCTGGCAAAAGAATTCAGATTAGACGCGTAGCTTTCCTTTGGTGAAATGGGATATAGTTACCCAGCTTAAGAAAATGGGGGGTCTTGGTATTCGTAGAGCTCGGTTATGTAATCTTTCTCTTCTTGGCAAACTGGTTTGGAATCTTTTTTGTAAGAAAGAAAAACTTTGGATTCAAATCCTCTCTAACAAATATCTTAGAGGATCCTTTGTTCCTTATACAATGGGTAGAAATGAAGATTCTTATACTTAGAGATCTATAAGCAAGACAATAGGAGTGTTTAAGGATGGTTACCAGTATAGAGTGGGCCACAGGTCCATCTCATTATGGTTTGATAGATGGTTAGAGGAGGGTCGTTTGTGTGATCAAGTTCCCTTTGTTGACATTCAAGATACTCATCTTCTGATCTCTGATGTGTTTGACAACCAGACTTGGCAACTTAACAAGTTAGCTATAGTGATTCCTCATAATCTTGCCTCTTTGATCCAAGTAACTCTGATGGCTCACAATTGTAGCATCCATGATACAATTGTATGGGCCGCAGATACTACAAGTATTTATACTATGAAGTCAGGTTATCTTGGCTCCTTTACCAAAATAACATAATTCATCCTGAGCATGAGAATTGGAGTTGGATGTGGAAGATTCATGCTCCGAAAAAGTTGCGTTATTTTCTTTAATTGATCTGGCATGACGTTCTCCCCACAAGTTCCATGAGAGAGCGAAGGAAGTTGACTATTGATCCTACTTGTGGTCGTTGTGCTTGCCCATTTGAAGATGTTTTTCACTGCTCTCATGACTGTCCAAAAGCTAGGAGGATCTAGGATTGGTTGGGTCTCTCTATAGTAGATCTTTTATGTTCCTCCAATATAAAAGAGTAGGTTCGTCCCTTTATTCATTGTTCATATTCCAGTATTTTTCTTGTTGGTATTTGGTGGATTTGGAGAGCCCGTAACGATGAACTCTTATCTACTAGTACATGGATTGAGTATAAGCTTATCAAGAAAATTATTATGATGATGGAGGACTTGCGATAAGGTCTCTGTAATTCCGAGTTTATTCAATATCGTAATATGTGCCTGATTTGTTGGGAAAAACCTCCTTACAATTTCTTTAAGTTGAATGTTGATGGTAGTTCACAGGGTAATCTAGGGAGGGCTAGTTGCGGTAGGCTGATCAGAAATAGTGATGTTGAATGGATTTGCAATTTCTTTTTTCCTTTATAGGGATCATGTCAAATCTTCATGCTGAACTTCTTGCTATATTTAAAGGCCTCCATTTAGCTTCGGAACAAGGGTGTAGATTGCTTATTTGTCACTCAGATTCTCAATAGGTTCTCAATTTGATAGCTAATGAACATCTTTATTCTACAAATATGCTTGCATAATCGAGGATATTAAACTCTTATTATCTAAGGACTGGTCTGTGAAGATGGAACATACTTTGAGGAAGAGCAATTTTTGTGCTGATTGGTTTGCTAAGGATGGTTCAGAGAATGATGACATTTTCAAGATCTGGGCACTACCTTTTCGGGAGATAAGTCCAATGCTTCTCGCAGATGCCATGAGTATCCCTTTCATTATAACTTAGTTCTATTTCATCTTTATTTGTTTATTTTCAGATGTACCAAAAAAAAAGAGTAATTGCATCTGTGAAATAATTAAGTGACAAGTGTTTGAAATGAAATTAATGGGGTAATCATTTGTGCACTGTAGTTACGTGAATTTGGTTGGAGGATCGTTCGAGTTATTTGGACTTGGTGGAGTTATAGCAATGTTTGGGTAGTGACACATTGATTAAGGAATACATTTTGGTTTGAGGAATTGATTTTTGAATTTGAATGACAGTTGTAGTGTTGGTTTTAAGCATAATCTTAGCGCACCAATAATAACCATTAAATGACAATGCATTTATAGGCATTTACTACTTTTGGGTAGTAAACTTTACATTGGCCAGTATTAATTGTTTTAATTGATACTATAGACGGATCTAGAAAATATTTAGTGAATGGGTTGAAAATCATGAATCATATTATTAAATATAAAAAAAAATTAAAGTTAGCAAATAAAGATGTATTCATCTTTAAATTATTTAGTGAGTTAAGATCAAAATATACTATTTTAAATTAAGGGTAAATATACTCTTGTTTGTTCACTTTAGAAGAGTATTTTTATTTCATTATATAGGAAAATTTATGAAAAAAGTGACAAAAAAAAAAAGTATTTATATATATATATATATATATATATATATATATATATATATATATATATATAAACTATACACCAAGTATAAGTCTTTTTTGCTTATAAATCATGATGTAAATGGTTAAAAAAGGATAACTACTATTGTGATATATATATATAAAGGGAAGAGAGTGAAGAGTGAAGTTAAAAGTGAGAGGAACTAATAAATTTATTATATAGAGATTAAAAATTAATAGAAAGATGAGTTTAAATTATAATATCAATGTATATAAAATAATCGTGAATCACATATCAAATACATATCAAGTATAAACTCTTTTGACTTCATCATTTTTATCTTTGGTATAATTATATTAACCTCTCTTGAGGTTAGTGCTTATAATATTGATACCTTTTTTGTTTGAAAAATTATTCATACTTTCCTTGCTTTGTATTTTCAATGGGACTTTGTCTAATATTTGTACATAAAGTAAATGAGGTATATATAATTTTGTAAACAAAGAAAGATGTTAGATTGTAATAACAATATATAAAATTAAATATGTGTATATAATTTTTAAATAAGAGTGTTAATATAATAAATATTAACTTTATAAAAGATCCATATAATTATTTTTTAATTAATTTAATTTAATTATTAATACTTAAAAGAAATTAATGAAAAAAAAGGGGTCAATGCCCATGCTTGCCCCCCTTAAATCAGTCCCTGATTGATATACCATTTTAGTCTCATTGCTTTAACTCCTATTTATTATCTTATCATTCAGTATTTGAATTATTAGGATTTGAATTTTATACGCTACTAATTGTAAAGCATTAACTTCTAATTTAATTATCATTCATTGAATGGCATTCATTTCTAATTTTCCATTTATATATTGTTGTTAATTTATTTGCATAGCACTAAATCAATATCATTTATCCCATTCATTCAACTTGGAGAAAGGCTACGTATACTTTATGAAATGTCACCACTAATTTGTATGTTAATGACTTTCATTTGCAATGTAATTCGCTGCAAGTACACTACAACCATTTTAATTATCTTGCAAAAAGTCAAAGACTCTAGAAGATTACCCGACGAAGGAAAATTATTAGCCAACTGGGAAGAACCTTTTCTCATCCTGAAAAACATTGGTGAAGAAGCTTATAAGATTGGTGACTTCAATGGAAATTCACTCCCTAGAACTTGGAACTCGGCTTCTCTTCGAAAATATTTTAGATTTTTCTCACTAGGTTTTGCCCGAAATGTTACACCTTTAACTCTGATATATTGCTTTATCTTCACTTGCGATTCAGAATTTAGAATGCTCAGGTATTATGATGCCTTGAAACCGACCCAAGAGCCAATACGATCAGAATCAATCTTAACTGGCCTACGAGCCAATGTCGATCAAAGACCGATGATAACTGGCATACGAGCCGATGCCGGTTAAAAATTGAGGATAACCGCCCTACGAGTGGATACCGGTCAAAGACCTAGGATAACCGCCCTACGAGCCGATGTCGATCGAAGACCAAGGATAACCGACCTACGAGCTGATGTCGGTCAAAAACTGAGGATAATCAGCCTCTGAGTCGATGCTGGTCCAGAACCGATGATTAACCGGCCTCTAAGCTGAAATCGGTCCAAAACCAAAGTTAACCAGCCTGAGAGTTAGTGGCGGTCCAAAATTGATGTCAACTGGCCCAAGAGCCGATGTCAGTCCAAAGGTCGATCAAAGATATGCAAACTCATAATGTACTTCCATTAAAGGAATAAAGATATGCGAAAAAATAAAACCAAATGTCATGATTGACCTTAAATGTTAATCAGCAAGCTCAGAAAAATCTGAGATCATGATAAAATCATGATGCCATATGAAAAGGCTATATGTATGAAGTCGACCAAGCTCGAAAAAAATTTCGACGTCAAAGTCTTCTATTAAAAAATGAAGACATGTGAAGTTATCTAAGGTACCTTTGAAGATTGGCCTAAATCGAAGAAACTCAAAATCAAATCAGGTCAGGAAAATTCATAGCTTAGGTCAGAAAAACACATGCACAAAAGACCTCACCACTCACCTCGGAAGGTTACCCAAGGACGAAGCTTAAAAATTACAAAGAGCTTAGAAAAGCTTGGTCATTCACTTTGTGATCTGATCAAGCTGAGGAGTTGTGGACCGTCTAGATTCATAATCTTGGATAATAATAATAAACATTAATAATACAAACTTGGGCTATCATTACAGATGACCAAGCTGGGGGACTGTCAATCATCCTGACCTAATTGACATCCATTGAATCATAAGCTCGACCTATCTTCACAGATGACCAAGTTAGAGGGTTGTAGATCATCCTGACCCAATTGACATTCGACCATAAGCTAAGCTCATATCTACAAGGTACGACTGGCCTATATCCAAATAGGTAACGACTCGAAAAATATGTGCTTAATATGACCCACTAACAAACATAATGATCTTGTACCATAATGATTATATATAATGTCTTTGCATCATAATAACCAGACATAACGACCTTGTGTTATAATAACTATACATAATGTCTTTGCATCATAATGACCAGACATAATATTCAGAATCCTAAATGGCCTGAACGGAAGGGATCGGGAGAGTCAATCCTCCAGATCTCTATATAAATCGGTCTAGCAGCCTAGGCCAGACATATTTACTTTTCTCTACCTATCCCTTCATTGTCTTTACTCCAAGACTGATCAGTTAGAGTGCCTCTGCTAGCATTTCACCCTATCTCTAACCAACTGCCAGACGACCGACCTAGGACTCTTCGGCGACCACCCTTCGGGTAGAGGACCGAACACCCCCAATCTTCACCCAAACACTCAAAGGTGCAGCAACACAAATTTGTTCAGTTTTCGATTCAAAACTGGGTGCAAAAAGAAGACCTGGTTCTTGTACGACCCAAAGGACGAACTAAGATGGTGTTTGATTCAGGTTTAGATCGAGGTTGTTGGGGTTGTGGTGAATGGGATGATGATGCAACAACGAGTTTGGGTTTTTTGGTTGTGATGCTTTGGTGGGTTGGTGGCGGAAGTACTGGTAGTGAAGGGTTTTTTGGTTGGCAGTGGCTAGCTCAAGTCACGGTGGCTAGCTTGGGTTGTGGTGGTTTGTGTGGAGGAGTACGGCTTGGCGAGATAGGCTTGGGGTTGTTTGGTGTTGTTGATCGGTTATAGGTTAGGGGTCCTATTTTCATGTTGGATTTGCAATGGGTAGAGATTTTTATTTTATTTTGGTTTGTGGAATTTTTGGATTGTGTTGAATTAGGATTTTGTTGATGAGTATTGGATTCTTTTTTTTTTTCCGAGTTTGGCCATTGGCTTTAGCAAGAAGGTGCATGAATATTTTTTTTTCTTTCTCATGATAGATATGTGCAGAACAATTATTCTAAAAAAGAAGAAAAGCTAGTTGTTGGAGGATTCTAGCATGCTCACAAATCTTTGGGAGTATCCACACTCACAAAATTGTCACATGTTATAGCATGTTTCTTTTTTTAGAATTTTATTATTATGTGTGTAAATAATATTAATTAAATTTTGTAGAGTTTATTATATACAAAATATTTATGGCAAAAAAAAAACAAAGAAGACTGGTCCTAATTTTTTGTTTGTAGAGTTAGGTGTGTAAATATTACTAATCGAAATTTATAGAATTTTTTATATGTATATATAGATTATACTTGTTACATGTTTTGCAAGTTATAAATCTCATTTATTTATGTATTTTATTATATTAATGGCGATTAATTCATGTAAAATTTTGTGAGCACTGATCACCACCGATACTCACATGAGTATCAAAGACAAACCCCTGGTTGTGATGCTTTTTTCGTAGATGTGGTTAAAGTTGATGGAGTTGTACTTGTTCTTTGCCGGCAGATGCTAATATGCTCCTTCTCATCTTTGGGTGTATATAACTCCTTGTAAGTTGACCTTCAATAATCAATTTTTAGTTATTTAATGTGATATCCCTTAACTAAAGCTATTTACAATTTAGTCCTTAGACAAAGTAATTGACCCAAAAAAATTATAATCCATGTCTTCTTTGTTTTTCCGGTCACCGACAAAAAGGACCAACGGGCTACTGTCATTTCGCTCAGCCATCCAACCATCAACCATCGACCACTGGTGGTTGCAGACCTATGCAACCATGGACGAATCTTTACAACCATCAACCACCACGGTTGATTTCTTTGATTTGGAATTGTGATGAGAGGTTGGTTTACTGCCTTGAGGCAGAGGCAGAGAAAGGGGTGGTGATAACAATGTATTTTATTCATTTTATAATCCTTTCACTAGGCTTTTTAAGGTTCAATTTGGCTTAATTAAGTTGATTTTGTCACATTTTATAAAATTAAGCTTAATTGGATCATTGAAGAAATTATTGCTTAAATTATCATTAACTTGGGTGATTACATTCTTAAGTAAATTGGCCACAATTTGAGTTGCAATTGTCTGATTAATGTGATTCTGGTCTTATTAGAAAGTTAAGATAATTCTCTAATAACTATTCACTTGATACCAAGAGTCACATTGATAGCAATATATTTCATTCATTGTATAATTTTCTTACTTGACTTTTTCAGTAAACTGGCTATAATTTGAGTTATAAATATCCGATGGATATGATGTTAGTCTTATTTTAAAGCTAAGACAAATTTCTACAATTTTCATGAAGGCCTCAAGACTGGGAACACACGTTTGGATACTCAAATTGGAGTTGAATCAAAATCTAGAGTTTTGAACCTGACAGCTTGACCTCTATGCACTCATTAGGCTATATCTCGGGTTATAGGAGTTCAACAATTCTGAAATTTTGATAGTGGAAGGTTACTCATATTTACAATTTTCATGAAGAACACAAAATTCAGTTCGGATTCCTTGAAGGTGATATTGGGTTTAGAATTCAGAACAGATGAGCTGAAGTTGGGCCTGACCCATGAGCAGTAATTAGGTCATATCTCTGGCTGTAAGTGGTAGATTTGGCTAAACTTGATGTCTATGGAAAGCTAAGACAATTTCCTAGAATTTTTATGAAGACCACCTGGCCAGCAAATGATGCATGCCATAAGTTCAGAAGTGAAACATTTCAGAGACAAGAATCCATCCATTCAACATCATTAAACAACTATTTTGGCATTTTGTTCTCATCATCCATCATCTCCTTTGGCATTTTGTACTCTTCTAACTCTATAAAAGGAGGCAAGAGCTGATCATTTGAAGGTGTTAGCTTAGAGTTTACTTTCATGTTTGTATGTTAATTGTTTCCTTTGTGTAGTTTTCTATTGTTCTTAATTGAAGTTATGTTCATCATCTTTTTCTTCTTTCTTTCTTCTTAATTCATGAGTAACTAATTTTCATTTTGCTTTGGTGAAAGGGTGAAGCCCTTGGTAATATGTTGAAATTAGATTAATTTCCTTCTTGTGCTTAAATGATATATTTTTATGTGATCTTTATATATATTGTATGTTATTTCCAATCAATTTAGAAACTCTTCTTGTATAATGAATATCTTAATTCATTGTAGACAAGACATTGGCACAGTGGATGCTTGAGATCATTTACAAGTATTGGTAAATAATTAATGGAACTATAATATGATTACATATATAATCTTAATTGAACTTTGAATGCTAAATCTTCCGATTAGAACATTCATTATGTATGATTTCAATTGAGTTATAAAAAGAAATAATCTTGTCTTTAATTTATTACCAAGAGTGGATCTCCTAACCCAAGTGAATCCTCTTCATCTTTGAACAACTTTTATCATCTTTAGTATTGTGACAAATCTGCTCTTTACCTCAAATAATTTTTCTTTATCAATTCTCTGTGGATCAACATCGGACTCTCGAGAATATACTACTTGAAACAACTTGCACTTGAGTTTGAAACTTTTAATTATCTCATCAAGTTTTTGGCGTCATTGTCAGGGACTTGATTTGAAGTTCTAATTTATTGAGGTTCTTCTTCTGTAAGTAAACTTCACCAACAGGTATATTCTTCCTCTACTCTTTTCACTTTTTAATTTACTAACTTACTAATTAACTTACTAATTTATTAACTAACTTTTATATTTATGTCATTTTTTTGTTTTTTTTTTTTTTTATTTATTTATTTACGTCATTTATTTTTTATTTATTTTCATTTTTTTAATTTTTTTATTTACGCTTTCTGCTTTTATTTTTTATTTACGCTTTATGCTTACTAATTATCTAACTTTTTAATTTATGTCATTTATTTACGCTCTCTAACTTTTTAATTTTTGTAATTTATTATTGCTTTCTAACGTAATGAATTAATCTTTCTTCTTCTATTATCTTTCGTCGGCTCTGGTGGGACTACTGTCTCTCTCCTATTTTCATATTTTGAATTTATTTTCTGCAATTTACTTTCTGTACTTTATTTTTACGTATTTTACTTTATGTACTTTCTAACTTAGTAATTATTATCTCTCTAATTATCTAACTTTTTAATTTATCAGTTATCTAACTTTTTACTTGTTAATATTTATTGGGTAGTTAGTTTATACAACATCCTTGTTAATCTTTAATGGCTAGTGTAAACTACCGACTTGTACGTTATTTTTATTTTATGTTACTTATTTATGTAATTGGTTAGCTATCATGAACAATAGTTTTGATGATAACAAACGTGAAGACAAACATGAAGATGATGAGAAGACCAAGTCCAAGATCTTCAAAGAATAGCTTTAGGACTTAGGATCTTTGTAAAGAGCCTTTTGGATATCTCATTATTTGGCGTAGCAAAGAAATGTTTTCAAAATTGTTTTTCCAAACTTAAACAATCATTTTCTGGACATTTGAAAGCATTTAAAACTGCTTTTATATCAGAGGTATTCGAATACCCTGTTAGGTATTCGAATAGAATGGTTTTCAAATTCATATGTTTTCTGTTTTTCAAAGTGGTATTCGAATACCCCTATAAAGTATTCGAATAACCTGATTTCATAATATACCTCTTCAACTAAGGTATTCGAATACCCTTAACTGGTATTCGAATAACCCCAACTCGATCGATTTTTAAAAGTGTTTTGGCAAGAGGTATTCGAATACCTCATAAGGCATTGAATCTTGTATTCAGTGGATTTCACGAAGCTTTCGAAAATGGCAAAGAACGGCCATAATTTCAATAATTACATGGTTTTAATTGCTCCAACGGCTATTTTCTCTCATTGCTCCATAAATAGAGACCTTGGGTCTCTTCTGAAAAACCCCCAACCATTTTGAATTATTTGCTTGTGTTAAAACGTGATTCTTTTATATTTTCTGTGCTCTTTTTGCCAAAACCTTGAGGTATCCTTTAGAGAGCTTATTAGCACTTCAATTTGTAATATCTGCTCTAAGTGAGAGTTTATTTTCATCTATTCTCTGCTTATGTAAAGGGTGAGGTATCCCTTAGTGAATTTGTGAGGGTGAGGTATCCCTCTAGTAAAAGGGTGAGGTATCCCTTGTTATAAAGAAGGTGAGGTATCCTTCAAAGGGGTGAGGTATCCTCTAGTAAATAGGGTGAGGTATCCCTGTTGTGTAAAGGTTGCAAGCACTGTTTTTAAGCTTGTATTGAATAGTAGAAAATCTCGAAGCTGTGTTTCGGGGGAATTTGGACGTAGGCCACAAGTGGTTGGTGGTCGAACCGGGATAAATATCGTGCTGCTTTTCTACCCTTAATCTTTTATCTTTATGCACTTTATTTATTCTTGCAATTTAATTATTAATTGTTCTTCTTATCTTCATCTTATTCACGACTTTTAATAATTAAATTCAGTATAGTTTATTTGTTTAAAGCTTTTGCGAAAAATCCTTAATTACTCTATTCACCCCCCTCTTGAGTATTGAAGCCACTTGGGTAACAAGTGGTATCGAGCTAGACTCTTGTATAAAGAGCTTAGCGCTTCAAGAGTACATGGCTTCATCAAATGTTTTATCGAAGCAACTTCCATAAATCGACCACCCTTTTTCAATGGGGATGGTTATGCATATTGGAAGGAAAGAATGAAAATCTTTATCGAGGCTATTGATCTAGATGTGTGGGATGCTGTCGAAAATGGCGCATTTATACCTACACGCGTTGTCAATAGTGTAAAAACCGAGACACCTAGAAGTGATTGGTCTAAAGATGATAAAAGAAAAGTTCAAAATAACTTAGTAGCCAAAAACATCATTACCTCAGCTTTGGGGCATGATGAATTTTTTAGATTTTCAAATTGCATAACTGCTAAAGAAATGTGGGACACTTTACAAGTTACCCATGAGGGTACTAGTGAAGTTAAGAGGTCGAGAATCAATTCTCTTACTCGTTAATACGAATTATTTACAATGAACCAAGGAGAAAGCATTCAAGAAATGCAAAAGAGGTTCACCCACATTATTAATCATCTTGCATCATTAGGAAAGAATTTTACTAACGAAGATTTGATTAACAAAGTGTTGAGATGTCTTAGCAGGATTTGGCAACCAAAAGTAACAACAATTTCAGAATCAAGGGACTTGACAACTATGTCATTAGCAACTCTTTTTGGAAAACTTCACGAGCACGAATTAGAACTCAACAGGCTTGACCAAAGTGAGGAAAACGATAAAAAGAAAAAGGGGATAGCGCTTAAAGCCACCACCTCCACTATCAATAATGAAGAAGAAGACAATGGAGATGACGTGGACAACATTGAGCTAAATGAACAAAATCTCAATCTTCTGGTAAGAAAATTTGGTAAGTTCCTAAAGAAAAAGAGAACTCAAAAAGGATCGCCTTTTCCCCCAAAGAAAGTTGAAAAGAAACCCTCCAAAGAAAGAAGAGTCTACATAGCATGGGATGACAATGATATGGACTCAACGATAGCTCGAGATAGTGAGGAAGCCCATCTATATTTTATGGCCAAAGGAGAAGAAGAAGAAGAAGAAAGCGACAACGAGGTAAATTCTGACGTATCTCCTTCTTATGATGAATTACAAGATGCTTTCGAAGAATTGCATGACGAATCAATAAGGCTCACAAAATTAATTTCTTCATCTAAGAAAACTATTTCTTCTTTGGAAAATCAAATTCTAATTTTGAATAAAGAAATTGAAGAATTAAAAATTGAAAATGAGACATTAAGATTAATTGATGCATGCACATCTCATTCTTCATATGCTTCTACTTCTTCATCTTGTTCTTCATGTCATATGCTTGAAAAAGAAATTGAAGATTTAAAGAACACTCTTTCTAAATTTACTCTCGGTAGAGATAATTTAAATATCATATTAGGAAAACAAAGAGTTGTTTTTGAAAAAGCCGGGATATGATATAACTCGAAAAATCAACAAAAATTGTATAAAAATTTCTTTGTTAATTCTAGCATTTCATGTAGCCCATTTATTAAATGTTTCTATTGTGGGAAGAAGGGTCATAGTGCATCAACATGCAATGCAAAGAAAAATATTAATACAAAAATTGGAACTAAAATGGTATGGGTTCCCAAGGGTATTATACCCAAAACTGACATTCAAGGACCCAAGAAAATTTGGGTACCAAAAGCCAAAAATTGAATTAAGTTGCAGGTGTGCTTGAAAGCCAAGAGTGACTTTGGCATTTTGAAAGTGGTTCTTTGCAAGCACAAGACTAGAAATAATTCCAAGCTCTCCTTCTTATTTCTATGAGGCTTAGACTTGCATTTTGTTTAAGTGTTTCCATCAAAAGGTAAGGTTTTATATCTCAAATATATCTTTCTGGTTGTAAAATATGTGTTTTTATGTTTAAGTTATTCGAATACCTCTCCGTGGTATTCGAATATCATTGCATCTGTACGTGAAAAACCATATTTTTCTGATAGGTCTATTCGAATACCCTCCCATGGTATTCGAATACCATACATCAGTACATCAATTTTATGTCTTTATAAAGCTAGAGTATTCGAATAACTATATAGCTATTCGAATAACCAGATAACTATCACATCAGTATTTCTCACATGCCTCTAGAGTATTCGAATACCTTCCAAGGCATTCGAATACGTGCTCCTTCTGGAGTTTATAAAATGTGATGGGTATTCGAATACAGCAAAAGGTATTCGAATACCAAATGGCTGAAAGTAAGTTTTACGATGTGTTCTCTGTTTCGTTTCTGCTCCTTCTTTTATATGCAATGAAAATATATTCCAACTATGAATAACATGCTTTAGACAAAATACATCTCAGATCTTGAAACTATGTTTTGTACCTTAAATAGAAATTACATGATGTTCATATTTTTGCTTGCTCTTTCACCTCCTTTTTTTTCTAGAATATGCTGCATATTTAAATTCTTTGTAAGGTAAATGCTTAATGTAATTAGCTACTATTTTAATAAATATACAAGTGCAATAAGTGGTATATGAAATATTTAATATCTATGCTTTTTATTGATATATGGCAGATTTATAAGAAATTGATAACAAGTGGTAAATGCTTTACACTTTGACAACAAGTGGTATCAAACAAAGTGGTATGAACGTAATAACAAGTAATAACAAATGATATCAAACAAGTGGTTACTTGGCCAAATTAATCGATATATATATTTTTTTTGAATTATTTGCTGCTTTTGCCTCATTGTTTTAAATGCTTATTGGCTTATGAGTTTGACTAACCCCTATGGATCCAACATTAATGGATACCAATGAAAGCACTATGAATTTTGTTGTAGAGAGAACACTACCTCAACACAAATTTAAATGGACAAAATTCATTCAACTTGAGGACATGCATATGTTAATTTATATTGCTTTGATATGATAAAAGGGGGAGGAAAATACTTGCCCCATCTTTTTGATCATGACAAAAGGGGGAGAAAAATTTGAGGCAGTTGATTAAGAAAAGTCAAGAGGAGAAAGTAAAAAGTTTGGTCAGATCTAAATGAAAATTGGATTCCAAAAGTAAGGGGGAGCTGTTGTGCACATCTCTGATATAAATCACCTCTTATGAAAAAGAGGGGGAGTAAGTTTCTCATACTAACTTTGTGAATTCCAATTTATATGAACTAATGCTTTTCTCAAATGCTAGTTTGTCATCATCAAAAAGGGGGAGAATGTAATTGGCTAGCTATCATGAACAATAGTTTTGATGATAACAAACGTGAAGACAAACATGAAGATGATGAGAAGACCAAGTCCAAGATCTTCAAAGAATAGCTTTAGGACTTAAGATCTTTGTAAAGAGCCTTTTGGATATCTCATTATTTGACGTTGCAAAGAAATGTTTTCAAAATTGTTTTTCCAAACTTAAACAATCATTTTCTGGACATTTGAAAGCATTTAAAACTGCTTTTATAGCAGAGGTATTCGAATACCCTGTTAGGTATTCGAATAGAATGATTTTCAAATTCATATGTTTTCTGTTTTTCAAAGTGGTATTCGAATACCTCTCTAAAGTATTCGAATAACCTGATTTCATAATATACCTCTTTAACTAAGGTATTCGAATACCCTTAACTGGTATTCGAATAACCCAGCTCTGATCGGTTTTTTAAAAGTGTTTTGGCAAACGGTATTCGAATACCTCATAAGGCATTCGAATACCGTATTCATTGGATTTCACGAAGCTTTCGAAAATGGCAGCAACGGCCATAATTTCAATAATTACATGGTTTTAATTGCTCCAACGGCTATTTTCTCTCATTGCTCTATAAATAGAGACCTTGGGTCTCTTCGAAAGCTAAACCATTTTGAATTATTTGCTTGTGTTAAAACGTGATTCTTTTATATTTTCTGTGCTCTTTGTGCCAAAACCTTAAGGTATCCTTTAGAGAGCTTATTAGCACTTCAATTTGTAATATCTGCTCTAAGTGAGAGTTTATTTTTCATCTATTCTCTGCTTCTGTAAAAGGGTGAGGTATCCCTTAGTGAATTTGTGAGGGTGAGGTATCCCTCTAGTAAAAGGGTGAGGTATCCTTTGTTGTAAAAAATGTGAGGTATCCTTCAAAGGGGGTGAGGTATCCCTCTAGTAAATAGGGTGAGGTATCCCTGTTGTGTAAAGGTTGCAAGCACCTGTTTTTAAGCTTGTATTGAATAGTGAAAAATCTCGAGCGTGTTTTGGGGATTTGACGTAGGCCACAAGTGGTTGGTGGTCGAACCAGGATAAATATCGTGCCTGCTTTTCTACCCTTAATCTTTTATCTTTATGCACTTTATTTATTCTTGCAATTTAACTATTAATTGTTCTTCTTATCTTCATCTTATTCACGACTTTTAATAATTAAATTCAGTATAGTTTATTTGTTTAAAGCTTTTGCGAAAAATCCTTAATTAAATTCAGTATGACCCTTGAATGAACATTGAATGCATTCATAGAAAAGTAAGAGACCATCAATAAACAAAACACTCAAACCATGATTGACATAAAAGACACTCTTTCCAAACTTACTTCTGTACTCACCATTCGCGAGAAAGGAAAATTTTCTTCTCAACCTCAACCGAATCCCAAAGGTCAATATAGTCTAAATGAGGGTAGTTCAGAAAACTAACAAATAAATCAAGTCAATTTTGTGATAACTCTTAGGAGTGAAAAAGTTATTGAAAAAGAAATTTCTGAACCTTGTGAGAAAGATGGTGAATTAATTTTCCAAGATAAGGAAAAGGTTGATAAGTCATCTGGCCAAAATGAGACCAAACTCTCGTCTCATCCACCCCCATTTCCTCAAGCATTAAGCAAACCAAAGAAATTAGACCACCAAACTGAAATTTTTGAAATTTTTAAACAAGTGAAGGTCAATATTCCGTTATTAGATGCTATCAAACAGGTTCCTTCTTATGCCAAATTTTTTAAGGACTTATGCACTGTTAAAAGGAAATTAAATGTGAAAAAGAATGTCTTTTTGACCGAACAGGTAAGTTCCATTACTCAAAGCAATAATATTTTGAAACATAAAGACCCTGGTTGTCCTACGGTTTCATGCATTATTGGAGAACATAAAATTGATCAAGCTTTACTTGATCTTGGTGCTAGTGTTCATTTGCTTCTATATTCAGTTTATCAACAACTCAATCTGTGTGAGTTAAAACTAACTTCTGTAACTCTTCTACTTATTGAATGATCAATTAAAATTTCAAAAGGAATAGTGAAAGATGTGTCAGTACAAGTTGATAAATTCATTTATCCTGTGGATTTTATTGTCTTGAAAACTGAATCTATGGTTAATAGTTCCAAGTTTATTTCTGTTATTTTAGGTCGTTCATTTTTAGCAACATCTAATGCTTTGATAAATTACAGAAATGGAGTGATGAAGCTAACATTTAGAAACATGACACTTGAGCTTAATGTTTTCAACATATATAAGTAACCACATGAAATCAATGATGAAAATGAGTAAGCTGACGGGATTGAAGCCATTATAGATGATCATCTTCTAAAAGGGAGTTCTTCTGACCCATTAGAAGTTTGTTTAATTAATTCATTTGATTCAAGTACGCAAATAGATGATATTTCTAAAATATACTATTTGCTTGATTGTATACAGGCAATGGAATACAAAGGATGGAAATCAAGATTTGAAGAGCTACAACCCATGAATGATAATATCCATGAAAAAGTACCTACACTGGAACTAAAGTCATTACCTGCTGGGTTGAAGTACACATTTTTGGGAGAAAAACAAAGCTTTCTAGTAGTAATTTCATCAATCCTTATTGAAGAACAAGAAGGTATGTTAATAGAAGTACTTAAAAGGCATAAAAGTACAATTGGATGGACATTAACAAATATAAAAGGCATTAATATATTAATTTGTACACATAGAATACATTTAGAGGATAATGTTAAAACATCACAACAACCTCAAAGAAGATTAAATTCACACATGAAAGAGGTAGTTAGGGTCAAAGTTCTTAAATTACTTGATGTTGTAATTATTTACCCTATTTCTGATAGCCAGTGGATAAGCCCTACACAAGTTGTGCCTAAGAAATCTGAAATAACAGTGGTTGAAAATGAAAAATGTGAGTTAATACTTATGCAAGTTTCATCTAGTTGGCGTATATGTATTGATTTTAGAAAATTAAATGCAGCCACTAGGAAAGATCATTTTCCCTTACCATTTCTTGATCAAATTCTAGAAAGAGTGGCAGGACATCCCTATTATTTTCTTGATGGTTATTCAGGGTATAATTAAATACCAATTGCATTAGAGGATCAAGAAAAGACCACTTTTACATGCTCCTTTGGCACTTTTGCATATAAAAGAATGTCTTTCGGTCTTTTTAATGCTCCGATAACTTTTCAAAGATGCATGCTAAGTATTTTTAGTGACATGATTGCGCATTATTTAGAAGTTTTCATGGATGATCTGACAGTATTTGGAAACTCTTTTGAAAATTGTCTTGATAATTTGGATAAAGTTCTTAAAAGATGTGAAGAAAAATGATTTGTTTTAAAATGGAAAAAATTTCATTACATGGTTACTTCAGGAATCGTGTAAGGTCATGTGATATCTTCTGAAAGAATTGAAGTTGATAAGGTCAAAGTTGAATTAATTGCTTATTTGCCTTTCCCAAAAATAGTCAGAGAAATTTGTTCCTTTTTAGGACATGCATGATTCTATCGAAGATTCATTAAGGACTTTAGTGTCATATCTAGATCATTATGCAATCTTCTGATAAAAGATGCACCATTTCATTGGACTTAAGAATGCCAAAAATCTTTTGAAAAATTAATTAGTCTTCTGACATCGGCTCCTTTCATGCAATCCCCTGACTGGTCTTTGCCTTTTGAATTAATATGTGATGCAAGTGATTTTTCTATTGGCGTTGTTTTAGGCCAAAGAAAGGAAGGTAAGCCTCATGTGATTTGTTACACAAGTAGAACTTTAAATAGTACACAAATGAATTACACCACTATTGAAAAAGAACAACTTGCTATAATTTTTGCATTGGACAAATTTCAAGCTCATTTAATAGTTCTTCTACTGTTGTTTTCACTGATCATGTCGTTGTTAGATATTTAATGTCTAAGCAGGATGCCAAACCTAGGTTGATACAGTGGATCTTGTTACTTCAAGAATTCAACATCACAATAAAAGATAAGAAAGGAGTCGAAAATGTTGTTGCAGATCATTTGTCCAAACTTACAACAGGCTCACATTTTGATAACACACCTATCAGTGATTCTTTTCCTAATGAGTTTTTATTTTCTGTCAATTCCATGCCTTGGTTTGCTAATATAGTCAATTTTCTTGTGACAAAAAAGATGTCGCCTTAGTGGTCACATCAAGACAGAAAAAAGTTTTTGACTGAGGTGAAAATTTTTTATTGTAATGACACATATTTGTTCAAATATTGTCCTGATCAAATCTTTTGGAGATGTGTATCCGACAATGAGGTAGGTAATGTCATTAAATTTTGTCACTCAGAAGCATGTGGAGGCCATTTTTCTTCAAAGAAAACAGCTGCAAAAATCTTGTAGTGTGGATTTTATTGGCCCACTTTATTTAAGGACAGCTATACCTTTTGCAAAAATTGAAAAAATTGTCAGAAATTAGGTTTCATTTCTAAAAGAAATATGATGCCTTTGAACCATATCCTTGTATTGAAATTTTTTATTATTGAAAAATTGATTTCATGGGTCCATTTCCATCCTCATTTGGATTTGTGTATTGATGTGTGTGAAACAACATCATATTTTGTTCATGTGTTTGCATGCATTTTTATACATTCTAGGCATTTTAGTTTCCTTTTTTGTTTGTTTTTCCCTTTAGTTCGGATAACTGCGGTGTTTTTGGTGTTGTTGTGCAGGATTGGTGTTTAATTGGCCTTGAAATGGTTGGAAAGCTTGCACAATTGAAGTTGGAGCTTAAAGGGTAGCAAATTGGGACAAAAAGCTCATTCCGAGAGAGTTCCACGGCTTTTTGCCCGTGGTCGAACCACGGCCATGGATCGAAAACTGCGTGAAAAAGCAAAAAGGGAGTTTCAGAACCAACCACGGCCTGGCCGTGGTGGCCACCACTGGCCGTGGTTGAGAGACAAACATAAAAATCATGAACCCAGAACCAACCACGGCCGGGCCGTGGTGGCCACCACGGCCGTGGTTCGGGGTGCGTGTCAGATGTTTAAGTCCGTTTTTCTCTTTTCTTATGGGCTTGAACCAGTTTTAACCCATGGGGTATATATAAATGTTCTGAAGACAACATTAGGGTTCGAATTTGGTGAGAAGGAGGCACATTGGAGGCTCTTGATCTTCATCTTCCTCTCTTCTCTCATGGATTACGGGTTTGGTTGTTCTTGGAACATGAATTCTAGTTTCTTCTTCTCCATGTCTGAGTAGTTCCCTTTTGTTTCTAGGATTGGGCAATGCCCTTTGATACATTGATAATGATTAATTGATATTGTTTACCCTTTTATTAATCTTGAATGTTGTTGATTCAATCCTTATTGCGATTATTCATGTGAATTTTCGCCACTTATTTGCATCTCATAGATATCTAGGGACGTCTTGAAAGGTGAACCTAGGTGTTGGAACTATAAGAATTGAACTTAAGGTTTAAATCACGAGAGTAGGTTTAGCCTTTCGAGGATTAATGAATTACCAAAAACGTAATGGGTTCAATTTAAATTCAATTATCACGAGTAGGAATTGGTTTAATTGGGCACGGTTCTTGTATCTTGAAAGGGAACATTAACTAATTAGGGTAATTCACCTTCAATTAAATTTCAAGTGTTAATAAGAGGATTGTCAATTAGAGTCTTGTATCATTGTGGTTAACCCCAATCCTGGAAGCTTTCTTAATTTAAGAAAGCTTTTCTCAACAATTTGCTATTTTTATTCTCAATTTTGCGTCTTAACTTTTATTTATTTAATTGTTTGGTTTCTACGTTCTTGTTCAACAATTATATTCTCTTTTGTTTAATTGAATTGAATTAATTAATTAATTGGTATTCATAAACATAGTCCCTGTGGATTCGATATTTTATTACTTGACGATGAAACCATACACTTGTGGATTTCACCCCAATCATGTATATTTTGGTTGCAGTTGATTATGTCTCAAAATGGATTGAGGCGATTCCATATCAACAAAATGATCATAAAACTATTCTCAAATTTTTAAAAGAAAATATCTTAAGTCGATTTGGAATTCCTCGAGCTATCATTAGTGATGGAGGAACACATTTTTGCAATAAACCATTTGAATCATTAATGAAGAAATATGGTATTACCCATAAAGTTGTCACCCCTTATCAACTTCAGACAAGTGGACAAGTAGAATTAGCGAATAGGAAAATTAAACAAATTTTGAAAAAAAATGGTTAACCCAAATCGTAAAGGTTAGTCTTTAAGAATAAACGATGCACTTTGGGCTTACCGTACTACTTTTAAAACATCTTTAGGCATGTCACCCTATTAGTTAGTCTATAGAAAACCTTGTCACTTGCCTGTAGAATTGGAGTATAAAGCATTTTGGGTCATTAAAGCTTTCAATTTAAATATTGATGATGCTTACAGGTTACGCAAATTACAAATAAATGAACTTGAGGAATTGAGAAATGATGCATTTGAAAATTCAAAAATTTATAAAGAAAGAACAAAAAATTTTCATGACAAATCAATTTTGAGAAAATCGTATGAAATTAGTCAAAAAGTTCTGCTTTATAATTTTCATCTTCACATATTCCCTGAGAAATTGAGATCTAGGTGGACTGACTATTTTATTGTCAAATATGTGTATCCTTATAGGGCCATAAATATTGAAAATCCTAGAAATGGTAATGTGTTTAAGGTCAATGGACAAAGACTTAAACCATTTCTGGAAAATCAAACTGTTGAGGAAGAATTCAGATCCCTTTTTAATCCTTGTTATGAGAAAAATTTACTCTAATTTTGTAATTTTATTTTGTTTCGCAGTTCTTTGTGTTCCCGGTTAAATGGCGGATGACGGTACTTCGTGACTCTTGTAACACCCTAAAATTTATTTATTTTATTATAAATAGTCATTTTATAATATTTGTGATTTTTGTGAATTTTTTTAAATTTTTCTGAGAACGTGAAATATTTTAATATTATTTTTCGTTTTGCGTACAAACTCAGCAGAGCCTGGAAAATGAGATATTTTTTTCCAAGAACCTTGATATGTGGAAACGTCGACGGAGGATCTTACTAAACTCAAGGTCGGACACAGTTTACGAGATTGTACGTTTTTCAAGAATTTTATCAAATAAAATAAATAGCTGTGTAATTTTTATTACTTGCTGGATAACTAATACTAACTACTGTCAACTGTAACAATTATTCATTAGATAATAGCATGTGTTAGAAATCCTATCACATTATCCTAATGTAATCCACTTTATGTCTAATCAAATTCACTTTAATTCAAAAATGTTGTATTTTAATCAAAGCTTCTTTAAGAAGCTTTGACCACAAATGACTAATTGTAGGAGAAGCCACTCACCTCCCCATTTTTCTCTCTCCTCGTTGCCATGGCAATGGTGCCTTGGGGAAGCAAAAATTTTGTTTCCCACACTTAACACTTTTTACCCAAAATATCATTCATTCTACTATCACTTTCTCTCTCTTCAAGTTCATCTTCTATTTTTCTCTAACTTCTCTCTTCTTCTTCTCCTTCACCCCCACAGTTTTGCAGCCCCACCTTGAGTGACCATTTTCATTTTCTCACTTCACCATCACCATTTCTACATTCCTCTCATCATTCTCTACATTTCTTCTTAGAAGATCTTCTTCAAAATCCATTATCTTCTTCATTTTTTCTCAAGAACAAAGTTTGAGACTTTGGAGGTAAATCTTTGATTCTTCACTTTCTCTTCCTATTTTTTGTTTCTATGGCTATATTTATGACCATGGATCTCTTCTTTTTCAACTATTGGCGTTGATTCTTTGAGCTTGATTTTTAGGATTTTTGGAGCCCCAAAACCGAACCACCAAGAAGCCAACTAGGAGGCCATTTTTGTGTTCTTCCTTTAGGTAAGAGGGAGATTTACTCACTTCAACCATTATTTGTGGTAAGAAGACCTTTGTGTGGTTGGTGATGGAGAAATCCATAATGAATGCTTACTTTGTTTGATGGTCATTCATGTTTTATGTATTCTTGTTTGAGATTAAAAATGATTGGTTGTTTTGAATGCATTAAGTATGTTGGAATGCTTTGATAATGTTGGATTTGATAAATGGAAAATTGAGGGTTTACTACTCCATTTAGGAGGCCACGGTTTTGGGCCAAAATCTTAAGGATTTGGATTGATTTTTATATAAAATGAAATCTAGGAAATTAGTTATAAAAGGATGGATGGAAGGAACAGAAAAATTTAAACCTTGATACCTTAGGGAGGCCACGGCCTCTAGAGGAATTTTTGAGTCCAAGTGATGCTTTTGTGCATCTTTAGGAATTAAGGATTTAGAGATATGTAATTCATAATGAAATGGAAGAAATTAATTGAGTAATGAACATTTAGAGGGGCCACGGTTTTTCAAGGGTCCTTTGGCCCAAAAATCTCATAATTGATCAAGACTTAGGACATTGGAAATGTTGGATCCATAATATGGAAATTATGGTATGTGTAAACCATATATATTAAATGTTGATATTGAGAATTGGTTCTATGCTATTGTGAGTCCATGTGCGAGACTAAATGCTTGATGATGATGAATTGATGAAATTGTGGCATGATGTTATTGTGAATTGTCTATATGCCATTATACTATATTCCATGAGAAATACCTTGTTGGTGATTATGCATGATATGCATTGGTTTATAAGGAACACACAATTGATGAACATATATATTGTAAATTGAGTCATCATGCATATGTGATGTCCGTTGGATTTTGTTGGAAAGGCAATGTATACCTAGGAGATTGAATAACACCTTAGTACGGGTGCAAGTACGAGTAGACTAAGCATAGGTCAAAGTGGTTGACCTTGGGGACGTCGGGGTATGGGTGTCTCACAATAGACAGTGGTAGCTCCACTGGGGGAGTGGGATAGACCAATGCAAATACACCGACGATCCAGACCGAGACGCTGTCCTATATCGCAATCAACTGTTGAGGTATCAAGTATAAGCCATATTGCGCAAATATTTTATGAGATGAAGCACTTATTTATTAAGGCTAACAAGATACTGGCATGACTCCTTGATCATTCTCTTCGAAATGTTGATATCTAGCTCTATGGAGTAGGATTTTTGGTATCATGTGTATTGTGCATTGTCAGTTTCATATTTCATTAAGCATGAGTACTTATGACTGTTAAACTATCTGCTTTGATACTGCAATGATTATTTGATTGATAAACTATTTACTACCTGAGATTCTGTTATTACTTCTATTTTATCGCTTACTTGACTATTACTGTTAATTTTATTATTACTGTTGATGAATATATGAGTTCTAATACTATGTGGGCGCCCAATGCCATTCTGTTTTCTTTGTGCCGATTTGGTATTGAATGCTGGGTGTCTCACCTCTTTTTTATATATTTGTACTTCTGTTTTAAATTATGTGCTTCTGAGAAG
Source organism: Ormosia emarginata (assembly GCA_029884605.1). Classification (NCBI taxonomy): domain Eukaryota; kingdom Viridiplantae; phylum Streptophyta; class Magnoliopsida; order Fabales; family Fabaceae; genus Ormosia; species Ormosia emarginata. The sequence continues at coordinate 6,433,028 of JAQQTP010000064.1, forward strand.
ACGTTCGCGAGGAAGAAAAGGAGGAGCTTGATTTTCCTAGATTTTGGCCCAATTACGACTAGTGCTGATTGAAGATGTCATCACGTCAGCGTCGATTTTTGGGTTACACAAGGATGACCTTTCATGGTGGTCCAGACTGCTGGCACATAAACTTGAGCATGGACCGTTGCATCTATCACGGGGAGCTGACTGTGTCTTTAGCTTGGGGTCGCTATGACCCGCTTATTTTTTATTTCATAACTTTTGTTCACTTAGAGTTTTACCTGCCTATTAGAGATTTGTGGGATAATCTTTATTATACCCCACGAGATGATTCATTTCACTCTACTGCTCGAGCTTCTGCCCGAAATTCGGTCTCTTCGATGATGATCTCATCGGATGAGGAGGACCCTGCTACGGTTCTTTCTCGTCAGTCTTAGGGGCTGATACTATCGATGGCTACTGATGGCTATTCGTATATTTTTGGCAAGCCTGAAGTTTTGTTATTTTTGATGGGGTGTAAATTTGTAATCATCTTGGGTGGGAAAAGCCTCTTACTTTTTGTATATTTTGATGATGTAACTAAACAGGATAGATGCATATATATATATATATATATATATATATATATATATATATATATATATATATATATATCATGAATGTATGCTTTCCTTTCATATTAATTCCTATAGTATTATATTTATTATTCGCCGTTAACTTAACAAAAAAAATATAAAAAAATGTATAGTAAGTAATCATATACGTACGTTTTCAATATCCGATTAATATTCAATGATGATTTAAGATGTTTTTTTATATATATAATATGAACTAGGTCTAGACTTGTCAATGTATTTATATTTTCCGCTTTTTAGTTTTCACCTTACTATGGTGTGACGTTCCTTCTTCTGGCGAAAAAAGGGGGGTTACAACTCTCAAGTCAGTTTTTTTTGCAGTTTCCTAAAATAACTGATTCATTCTCCTTTAAAATGGATATTATTCTCTCAAACCTGAGAAAACATTTTCATTCTCTTCATCAAAATGCTCTAACAAAAATTTACGAAGCTAGATGTGAAAGATTGAGATTGTTAATGCACAAGGGTATGCTGAAAGATGTACGTTGGATAATCGAAGCAAAGGTCTGACTAGCAGGTGAGTCTTCAATTTCATTTGACTCATACATGTCAGGTCTTGGTAGAAGTTCATATTCTAAAAGGAGAAGAGCAAAAAGATTACAAGTCTGTCACAAATGTGTTGACTGCGGGATTAAAGGATGCAAACCCAAGTGCAGGTTGTCTCAAGTAATAAATTTCTCGGGAGTCCGAGGTCGATCCACAGGGAATTGATGAAGAAAAATTAATTGAGGTAGGAAGAGGATTTGTCACAATAATAAAAATAACAAAACTTGTTCACAATTAAATTTAAGAACTTGCTTGGGTTAGGAGATCCACTCTTGGTAATAAATTAAAGGTAAGATTATTTCTCTTTATAACTCAATTGAAATCCACACACAACGGAGATTCCAATCGGAAAATATAACATTTAAAATTCAATTATATATGCAATCATATTATGATTCCTTTAATTATCTACCAACATTTGTAAATGAGTTCAAGCATTCACTGTGTCAATCCTATTGTCTACAATAAATCAAGATCTCCATTAACAAAGAAGGTTTCTAAATTGATTGGAAACAAAATATAACACATATAATGTTCGTTTACTAATATATCATTTAAGCACAAGAAATAGAATAATCTAACCTTATTTCATTACCAAGAGCTTCACTCTTTCACCCAAGCAAAATGAAGATTTAGTTACTCATAGATAAGAAGAAAGAAAGAGAGAAGAAGAGAAAGATGAACATAGTTTCACTTTAGAACAAGAGAAAATTACAACAAAGTAAAACAACAAACAAGCATAACCACAAAAACTTGTAAAAACTAAGCCTCCCCTCTCCAGTGCTTAACACTTGAGTGCCTTTTATAGAAGAGTAGGGATACAAAATGACAAGGAGAATGATTAAGAGTAGGTGGATTAGTGGGTGGAGTGGTTGGATGATTGGTTAGGTGGTTGGATTATTGAATTAGTGGTTGGATTATTGAGATTCTTTGTCTCCGAAATCATTCATTGCTTAACTCATTGATTCCGTCGTTTTTGAGCCAAGTGGTCTTCATGAAAGTTCTAGGAAATTGTCTAAGCTTTCCAATGGCTCTAGAATCACCCAAAATTCATCCTACAACCCAAGATATGACCCAATTACTACAGACTGTTCAGGCCCAGTTTCAGCACCTCTATTTTGATTTTCAGACCCAATATCACCATCAAGGAGCCCGAATCAAGTTTTGTGTTCAACATGAAAGTTGTAGATATGGGTCTTAACTTTCAGATTCCAAATTTTCAGTCCATTTTATAAGTCCAAACTCGAATTATGCTCTGATTACTATACATTATTCAGGTTTCAGATACAAAACTCGTGTTCTATTTTCCAAGCCTAATTAGCTCCACTAAATGTCTGATTGAGACTTTGAGCTCTTCATCAAAGTTGTAGAGCTCTCTCTTATCTTTCCTACAAGGTAAAATTCATAATTATCAGACATTTAGAACTCAATATATGGCCGAAATATAAAAACAGCGTAGGACCAAAATAGTGCTTAAAAAAAATCAATTAAGTCCAATTTGAGTCCAAACTTACAAAACATAACTAGGCTTAATCAATTAAGTACATGGAGAGTGTAAATGACTAAAAATGAGGGTTTATTAATGTATAAAATATGTGATCATCATGTGTACGATAGAATTGTAATAAGCGATATCGTTCTTTGGGGATGGTTTCCGCAAACAGCGAAGATAAAATTGTCTTCATTAAGAATGGACTGAGTAAGGAGTCATTAGATGATCTTATTGACTCTTGATACGCATTCTTGTGATTTTGTGCATCATGAACTTCTTAACTTGTGGAATCTCTTCAAGGAGGAACAAAAACATTACAGTCTTGGGATTTGACTCTAAAAGATCCTGTTTGCCAATTTATAAGAAAATTGGATGGGAAGCTTACCCTCGACTCATAGAAGTCGTTTAAGCTATTTCTGGACGTGAAATCAGAGGCAGATGTGAGGCACATCCACAATAACTTTAAAAAAAAAAGGGCAAAACTACGGTTGTACTTGGTCTTTAATTAGATTAGGAGTCCCAGACAGATGACCCGTCCTGCCATAGACTCAGGAGAAGATCTTCACATGCCAGTATGTAAATAAGGTTCGTGTGCCATGCTCTGTAGAGAACCGCGTGCTACATTCCCAATTCTTAGAACCAAGGCTCTGTAGCGCTAATGGACAGAAAGAAGCGTCTCATCTTTATAATGAGCGCAAACTGTTAACTGAGCCGTATACTTACTTTAATTAGTAGGCCTCTATGGCGAGTTCTGACTGGCTATGGTCAGGTACCATCTTCTTAGAATACAGACCTTTAATTAGGTTTGCAGGAAGATATAGGGTTGTTATTCTATAAGTAGGATAGAAAGGATTCAAAGGTTCTTGTTATCAGTTCGGCAATCCTTATGGAGTTCTTATGTTACACTGGTGACACGCAATTCAAAGATATGCCACTACTACACTCATGACGCGCAGTATAAAGATACGCCATGAAAACTGTACATATAGGTATGTCCTCATTTATTTTTATATTTCTTTTATCTTTATATGATTTTATTGTATCTTGGTTTTTGGACAGATGATCCTTTGAGTAGGGTTCTTCATGGGTTTCTAGACTTCTTTACCCTGATGATTTTTTTGAAGTTTAAAAAAAACACAAAATAAAAAAAAATTATGTTTCTTATTTTTAAACTTTTCTAACAACAGCCAACCTACCTATATAGGTGTTATGATTACTTTTTCCCTTCTTTTCCCTATTTAAACACTCTATTCTCTTCACTTTCCTCCAACTCATAATCATTCAGAGGGAAGGTGAAATTATAGGACCTCATGTTCGTAACCTTAAAAATATTTATGTCTTTTGTGGGTCAAGTTATGGGAAGGGTTTAGAATTTGTAAATGCCGCAAGCGCTCTTAGTCAAACACTTGCTGTGAGAAATATTCATGTTGTATATGGGGGAGGTTGCTGTGGGTTAATGGGGGCTGTATCACTTGCTGCTTTTATAGGAGGCAGTCAGGTTTTAGGTGTCATTCCTAAACCTTAAACTCAAAAGAACATCACTGGAAAGACAATTGGGGAGGAACTTAAGATATCATGTATGCATGGACGAATGAAAACAATGCTTGACAACTCTGATGCATTCATTGCCTTACCAGGTGGTTTTGGTACTTTGAAAGAAATTTTTCAAATTGTCTCTTGGAGCCAACTGAACATCCACCAAAAACCCATTAGTTTGTTGAATGTTAATAATTTCTTTAATCTTTTGTTATTTTTTCTTGACAAAGTTGTGGAACAGAAATTTATCACACCTTCGGCAAGACAACTTCTTATCTCTGCCTCCACTATTGATGAGTTGATTAATAAATTAGAAGCTTTTGTTTATGAACTTGATAAAGCAATAGCTCAGATAAATTAGTCTGCAGGAAACAGTGAGGGAAGCAGCATGCAAAGAAAGCTAGATCTGACACTTCATCTTTAATTTTCTTTTACTTTTGGTTTTATTTATTGTACTTTGTTTCTGTTTAAATCTGTGTCAGATTTCTCTAACAGGTAATATCTTCTATCCTTTACTTATCTATATTTTAACATTGCGGAAAATGTTGTGATCTGGTTGGGGGGAAGGATAGTTTTTTTTTAAAAAAAGTAGGGAAGTATGATATGATTGTCATGAACTTACTAAACCAATGAATATTGGCAGAGTAAGGAGTAATTTTACTCCTGAGACACATTTAAATTGGAAAGTATGTTTAGTGAGATAACTGTCAGAAACCTACAACAAAATTAATTAAGGATGGCAGAGTAAGGAGTAAATTTTGTCCTGGAGGTAATTTTACTCTTGAGACACATCTTAGTTGAGAAAATAATTATTTTAGAAGTAGCAAAAAGTATATCTTGGGTCATAGTATAAATTTTCTTCTTTCTTAAAAATCACATGCTTGGATATGAATGTTGAATTGATGGATTGAGAATAATAGAAATATGCCTTATGAGATTTTGAGCCTATTGATGAATAGATTGAACATTTGTACTATTCTCTTCTTTCTTGTGTGATTTTCACTCATGAAATTGTTACTCTAGAACTTGTTTTGATTCTTTTTTAGGCTACATTTTCACATATATATATATATATAAATATGATTGAGGCATTTTGAAATAGCTACTTTGACCAAATAGTCATCCTTGTATATTTTCCCTTGTGTAATCCATTTGAGCTTATTTGACATTTTTTTGTTTTTAGCATATTACGTGCCTTTAAAAAAAAAAAGAAAGAACATATTTTTACATAACCTTAGGGAATAAGAGAGCATTGGTCTTGTTCTTGAACAAATGTGGGGGTATGTGTGTAAAATGTTTTTTTAAAAAAAAAGAAAGAGCTGACCACCGCTGCAATCAAAGGTTTATCAGAGTTTCCTGATACACCATATGACATATCCATACCTAAAATAAAGATGGATGCTTGGAAACAACATGAAGAAAAGGAGAAGGTTCATGTCTAACAATGAATTCAACTCACCAATTTGGGATTGATCTTCAACAAAACATTAGCCAAATATTGATTATTGTCCTTTATGATGAATGTTCTCAAATATCTTCTTCACTCTAATTGTACCATAATGCTCTTTTATTCTCTTTGGTATTTATCTTCTCATATCCATATTACCCTCTCACATTTACCATGACCCTATTACAACCTTGAATAAAGTCCTCATGATTTGTGTGTGCATGTGTTCTGAGTAGTGGAGAAATAGAAGATGAGCAAGCTTATGATAGTGCAATTTTTCATGAGTTGAATTGAGTGAAATACTTACCTTTTGAATGTTTGAAGGTTTGAGAGTGAATCTTGTGATGATCTATCATTCTTGATTCGTTCTTTTTAACTAAAGTTTCCTTACTTGATGGTTAGAGATGTAAAGAAATATTCCCTTATTAAAACTTTGATCCCTGATGATCACATATTTTATACATTAATAAACCTTCATTTTTAGTCATTTACACTCTCCATGTACTTAATTGATTAAGCCTAGTTATGTTTTGTAAGTTTTGACTCAAATTAGACTTAATTGATTTTTTTAGTACTATTTTGGTCTTACGTTGTTTCTGTATTTCGGCCACATCTTGAGTTCTAAATGTATGATAATTATGAATTTTACCTTGTAGGAAAGATAAGAGAGAGCTCTACAACTTTGATGAGATCTCAAAGTCTCAATCAGACATCTAGTGGAACTAATTGGGCTTGGAAGACAGAACACGAGTTTTGTGTCTGAAACCTAAATAGTGTACAGTAATCAGAGCATAACTCGGGCTGCAAGAATTATTTTGGGCTGAAATTTAGACATTTGAAAGTTAAGACCCAGATCTAAAACTTTAATGTTGAACACAAAACTTGATTCGGGCTCCTTGATGGTGATATTGGGTCTGAAAGTCAAAATAGAGGTGCTGAAACTGGGTCTGAACAGTCTGTAGTAATTGGGTCATATCTTGAGCTGTAGGACGAATTTTGGGTGATTCCAGAGCCATTGGAAAGCTTAGACAATTTACTAGAACTTTCATGAAGACCACTTGGCTCAAAAATGACAGAATCAATGACTTAAGCAATAAATGATTTCGGAGATAAGAAATCTCAATGATTTTTCACTCTTATCCTCACTATTTGGCATTTTCCACTCATTCATCCACTCATCCACCTACCCCTAATCAGCCCCCTTGTCATTTTGTATCCATAATCCTCTATAAAAGGCACCATTGGCTGACCATTTGGAGCACTTGGTGTTAGGCTTAGTTTTTTACAAATTGTGGTTATGCTTGTTTATTGTTTTCTTTTGTTGTAATTTTCTCTTGTTTTAAATTGAAGCTATGTTCATTTTTCTCTTCTTCTCTCTTTCTTTCTTCTTATCCATGAGTAACTAAATCTTCATCTTGCTTAGGTGAAAGAGTGAAGCTCTTGGTAATGAAATAAGGTTAGATTATTCTATTTCTTGTGCTTAAATGATATATTATCAATTGGACATTATATGTATTGTATTTTGTTTCTAATTAATTTAAAAACCTTCTTTGTATAATGGAGATCTTGATTTATTGTAGACAATAGGATTGGCACAGTGAATGCTTGAATTCATTTACAAATGTTAGTAGATAATTAAAGGAATCTTAATATGATTACATATATAATTGAACTTTGAATGTTATATTTTCCGATTAGAACCTCCGTTGTGTGTGGATTTCAATTGAGTTATAAAGAGAAATAATTTTACCTTTAATTTATTACCAAGAGTGGATCTCCTAACCCAAGCAAGCCCTTAAATTCATTTGTGAACTTGTTTTATTACTTTTGGTGTTGTGACAAATCCTTTTATTACCTCAATTAATTTTTCTTCATCAATTCCCTGTGGATCGACCTCGGACTCTCGAGAAATTTATTACTTGAGATAACCTGCACTTAGGTTTGCATCCTTAAATCCCGTAGTCAATCCCTTGAATGACTGGTTGCTCTTCTTGTTTCTTTACATCTTTTAGAGTTTTTAGCTTTTGAGTTTGTGTTGTTTTTCTTTGTTCCCTTTTTTTTTTTCTTATGTGTTTTGCCCGGGAGTGCAAAAGTTTAGTGTGGGAGTATTTAATAATAATGTATTTTATTCATTTTATAATCCTTTTACTAGGCTTTTTAAGGTTTAATTTGGCTTAATTAAGTTAATTTTGTCACATTTTATGAAATTTAGCTTAATTGGATCATTGAAGAAATTATTGCTTAAATTATCATTAACTTGGGTGATTGCATTCTTAAGTAAAGTGGTCACAATTTGAGTTGTAATTATCTGATTAATGTGATTCTGGTCTTGTTGGAAAGTTAAGATAATTCTCTAATAACTATTCACTTGACACCAAGAGCCACATTGATAGTAATATATTTCATTCATTGTATAATTTTCTCACTTGGCTTTATCAATAAACTGGCTATAATTTGAGTTACAAATATTCGATGGATGTGATGTTCATCTTGTTTTAAAGTTAAGACAAATTTCTACAACTTTCATGAAGGCCTCAAGACTGGGAACACACGTTTGGATAACTTAAATTGGAGTTGAAACAAAATCTAGAGTTTTGAACCTGACAGCTTGACCTATATGCACTCATTAGGCTATATCTCGGGCTATAAGAGTTCAACAATTTTGAAATTTTGATAGTGGAAGGTTAAGACCCATATCTACAACTTTCATGAAGAACACAAAATTCAATTCAGACTCCTTGAAGGTGCTATTGGGCTTGGAAGTCAGAATAGAGGAGCTAAAGTTGGGTTTGACCCATGAGCAATAATTAAGTCATATCTCTGGATGTAGGTGGTGGATTTGGCTAAATTCCATGTCTATGGAAAGCTAAGACAATTTCCTAGAACTTTCATGAAGACCACCTAGCCAGCAAATGACGCATGCCATGAGTTCAGAAGTGAAACATTTCGGAGACAAAAATCCACCTATTCAACATCATCAACCAACTATTTTGACATTTTGTTCTCATCATCCATCATCTCATTTAGCATTTTGTACTCTTCTAACTCTATAAAAGGAGGCAATGGCTGATCATTTGAGGATGTTAGCTTAGAGTTTACTTTCATGTTTGTATGTTAATTGTTTCCTTTGTGTAGTTTTCTATTGTTCTTAATTGAAGTTATGTTCATCATCTTCTTCTTCTTTCTTTCTTCCTTCTTAATTCATGAGTAACTAATTTTCATTTTGCTTGGGTGAAAGGGTGAAGCTCTTGGTAATATGTTGAAGTTAGATTAATTTTCTTCTTGTGCTTAAATGATATATTTTTATATGATCTTTATATGTGTTGTATGTTGTTTCTGATCAATTTAGAAACTCTTCTTGTATAATGAATATCTTGATTCATTGTAGACAAGACGTTGGCACAATGGATGCTTAAGATCATTTATAAGTATTGATAGATAATTAATTGAACTATAATATGATTACATATATAATCTTAATTGAACTTTGAATGCTAAATCTTTCAATTGGAACCTTCATTATGTATGATTTCAATTAAGTTATAAAAAGAAATAATCTTGTCTTTAATTTATTACCAAGAGTGGATCTCCTAACCCAAGTGAATCCTCTTCATCTTTGAACAACTTTTATCACCTTTAGTATTGTGATAAATTTGCTCTTTACCTCAAATAATTTTTCTTCATCGATTTCCTGTGGATCGACCTCAGACTCCCGAGAATATACTACTTGAAATAACCTGCACTTGGGTTTGAAACTTTTAATTATCCCATCAGGTGGCTCGTGGTTGAACGCTACCATGAATGGTTGAAGCTCGTGATTGTCTGGTGGTACGTGGTGGCTCCGAGGACGACGCCGACTCGAACCCCAAACTCGTGGTGGTGGGTGGCTGCCCATCGTCACGCATATCCACTTCCCAATAAACCACAACCACACCACCTTCTGAGTCACGGTGGGCGGATCTGACTCATAGTGGCTAGATCCGTGGAGCGCCAGATTATTTCGCTGGAGCAACAGACCCTCCACTACAATGGCTAGCTTAGCCCTGCATCTCCTTCAGCGATGACCACGACGACCTAGATCTGGAACCCTCCTCTCAAATTTTGAGTTCCACCTCGAAGATTCCGTCTCCATGGAGCTCAAGGTTGAAGAAAAAGGTGGCTGAGTTCGTCGTTGTCGCCTCCAAGTTGCCGCTTTCTCCACAGTCATCATTGTTGGGCAAAGATCCTCTCCTTCCTTGACGGCAGCAATGGCAATGATCCTCTCCTTCCTCACTGTTAAACGGTCCTGATCGTCGATCACGATAGAAGGGTTCCATTTTGAGTGGGTTGGTAACTAGGTGAAGGTGTTTTGTTTGCAAGTGGTGGTGGTGATGGTGGTGGTGGTGATGGTGGTAGAGTGTGAAAGGTAAAAGGACTATATTATAATTTTTAAAAACCTACTTATCAGGTTTTCAATTATAAATATCAACCATTGATATTATTTAAATATAAATAAAAGATTGAGATCTTGAGGTGCACCATACACCCTCCTTTGGAGAGTGTATATTAGACACCGTCGTTCTTTGCCATCGACCGCCACTTTCAAATTGGGTTCCAAAGATCTGAATGGTTGGAACTAGAGGTAGGGTAGAACCACTCTCTTCAATCCCCAGTTTGAGTCGTGCAAGCACTACATGGGGGTTATTTTAATCATTTTAAGTATAATAAACCATTAAAAATCATGTGTGGGCCACATGATGCCCATTCTGTTTGCATATTTAACCGCTGTCATATACAAGGATAGAGAGTAATTCTATAAAAAATAAGAATAAAGATCATCCTACACCCTTAAAAGGGGTGTAGGCACTATTCACACCATTTTTAAGGGATATGACTGAGTGAAAGAAAGTGATAAAAAAATATGTATAATGAATGGTATTAGATGAGGTGTGAAAAGAGGTGTATGTACTGTTTGATGTAAGAATATAAGAGTTGAAAAAAAAAAAAGGAAACATGGTGTCAGTCAGGTCTCAAACTGGAGGGATAACATGTGTATTTTCTTCAAAACTTACCCTGTGTTTGGATGTTTTTTCATTAACGGAACGGAATAGAATAAGTGAGAATGGATCGGAAAGGAAAGGAATGGAATGGAACATAGTTTCCCTCCTCTTTGTTTAGAAGATTCATTAACGGAACGGAACAGAACATGTGTTCCCCCCATTCCACCTCAATTTTGGGGGGAACAAAAAACATTTGAGGGAAGAGGGGGAATGATTCTGAGATTCCATGCATTTTAAAACTTCCAAACATAAAAACTTATTTCCGTTCCCCTCATTTCCTTTCCGTTCCTCCCATTACCTGTTATCCAAACATAGTGTTAGGGATACTAAGCGTAATTTGTCCCTAAAAATATTATTAAAGGACAATAAAAACAAAACTTCTCCACTCTTATTGTTTTTTTTTCCTTTTCTACATTAAGTTCAACTCTAATTTGGAGAATGGGGCATAAGAAAGAATAAAATAAAAATATAGAATAAACACTAATTTTGAGTCCTTTACATATGCTTTCTTTTTCAATTTGAACCTTCTTAAATTAATTTTCTCAATTAAAGACTTTTAAGTTTAGAAATTTTTCAATATTGTCCTTCAATCCAATAATCACTAACACAATAAAAAAAATGTTGATATGTATCTTTTTTTGCCAACAAGGCATTAATATGTTCTATTTTGTCCTAACATGGCAGCAATGTGTCATTTTATATTTTTTAAAAACAATAAAAATTATGAAAACAAAAAAAATAAAAATAGCTCAACATTATTCTGATATAATAATTATTATTTTTTGTTATAACTATTCTTTAATTTCATTAGCATGTTGGCATAAAATAGAATACATCAACGCCTCGATGGCAAAAAATGATGCACGTCAACATTTTTTTATTAATAGTGTTAATGGTAATTGGATAAAAGGACAAAGTTAGAAAATTTTTAAACTGATAGGTCCTTAATTGAAAAAATTAATCTAAGGAGGACAAAAATTGAAAAAGAATGCAAATGTAAAGGACCAAAATGGATGTTTGCATATTCCGTTAAGAAAATGATATAAGAGAAAGTAAAAGAAAAAAGAAAGAAAATGATAAATAAGAGGTGATGGGCTTAATCCAAAATTCTAATTTTAAGATTGTTATCTATAATTTTCTATTTTATTGATAAATTCATATTTCGTAATTAATATTAAGATATGCGATAATTGTAAAAGATAGGCAATACATATGAGAGACATTTGCCTTTTTTTTTTTAATTATATGATGAGAGACATTTGTTTTGAATAAGAAATTAAGAAAGCCTTTAATTACTAAGGAGTGTGTTTAATAAAAAAAAATAAAAAAGAGTATGTAAGGGTGATTGCTTGTCTAGTTATTGTACATTATAAATGCTTGTATTGAGAAATTATTTGAGGTATAGGAATGAGGGATAAGAAATTATGTATAATGTTGCGGTAAATGATTTGCAACTTTGTACTCAAAAGTTGCATTAGAGTGATGGTTTGCAGTTTTATTCGTGTAACAGTTGTAGTGTGAGAGGGCTTACAGTTTTATCTGTGTAAAAGTTATATTGTAATATTGTTCATAGTTAATTTGATCTTTTCTTATTCATGAATATAGGCATATTAAGATATACAACATTAAATTTATATGTGTGATATTTTTCCTAATTATAAGTATTTATGAAGCAAGTGTAGAAGAAAATGTGGTATTATCTCAACAAGAAGTTTCTATAATAAGTGTAGTATGTGCATTGGTTTTTTTTGTTGAATTATTATTATTATTATTTTGACAAAGAAGATGAATTATCATATTAATAAAAGTTTGGCGGCACTTACAAATTGAACAAGAAACATCAGATCTACTAAGAGAAAAAAAACACTAAAATCAAGAAGAAAGCTTTGCTCTTTGCTTAAAAACTATTGATGACTAAGTATCTTTTCTAATAAGAACCAACATGAGTAGTGTTGTAACTTGAAAATTGTATCTCAAAGTAGATCTGAATATCTTCTTTACTTGTAAGATCTTAGAAAAATAAGGAATTACAAAGGGATTTATTGAAACAACCCAAATAATGAAATAAATAACACCAAAAAGGGAGACAAGAAAGAAGACAAGAAAGAAGAAATCACTCATATTTTCCTTAAAAGAAGGCATATATGAATAAAAACAATTCAGATCTAATAGATCTAAGTGAATTATTAAAAAAAAATAACAAAAATATAAAGAGGAAGACAATAAAAGTTGTCATGAACATAGAAAGATGACATCCCTACAGCTTAAAAAAAACCTATGAAGTAAAAACGAAGATTAAAAAAGCAGAAAAGAGAAAACAAAAAAATGAGAGGAAGTGTTCTTTAAATTTAAGAGAGCTATTTACATTGAAAAGTTAAAACAATTTACGTAAATTAAACTATTAAAATATGCTATGTCAAGTTAATTACATTTAAAATTAATAAAAAGTTAAGTAGATTAAATAATATTAAATAATTATATATCTATCCGAATTCTGAGTCTTATTTTGTATCTAAAGAGTAAATACAATTTGTTTCAAATATATACAACTTTTTAATCATTCAAATTTAGTCCATTTGTGTGGTAATTTATGATTAGTTAAGACTATGCAAATAATAATAATAATAATAATAATAATAATAATTTATCACACAATAATATTACCAACTAAATAATTATACCACTAATTAAAATAATGTAGAATTTCTCAAATAATTCTTATACATCACTGGCTTTATATTACACTTGTATCACTTTTTACATAGGATTTTTTTGTTTTCATTAAATCCTTATTGATCTATCAACTTTCATATTAAATGAATATTCCGTACACACGAAATCATGTATGAATTTGGTTGTGCAATCATACTCAATTACTTATCCTTTCCGTATATGTTTTGCAATAAAAAAAAGAAAAAAATTACATATTGCTGTCATGTGCTTTTTTCTCTTTCTACATTTCTATAAAATAGTGAGTTCCATTAATTAATCCCAAAGAAGAAGAATCCTGACATAGGCTTCCCATCTTTCTTACATGAAATTATTAGGTACTCATTGAATACCATAGCATCTTGTACTCCTACCATTTTTTATGTCAGCTGTCACCAAAAATAATTGGTTAACCATGATTTAAAACAAGTCAAGTGGAAAGCATTTTGAAATTAAAAAATTTAACATTTGAATATTAGATTAATTTTGATTCAATATAAGTGTAAATTTTTTTTTTACTCTATCATCTAAACATATAAATCAATATTATTCTTTAAAAATTGAGTTTCATTTCTGTATTTGTCATATTTTTTTTATCTTTCTGGGCTAAAGGCAAGCTTTTGGTTGTACTATCATGCATTTGCACATTTGTAGCTTTGGTCCAGACAAGACAGGCCAGGGCCCAAGTTTATAAGATGCCCTAATCTACCTAAATCCAGTAGAGCTTTTCTTGATCATCTGCAAATCCAATTGAGCCATCAACTTCGTTGACCAAAAAATAAAAGCTAGAATATCATCATCAAGAACAGCTTTGCATTCCGAAAGTCCCTCATTGGCTAGAGAACAAGATAAAAAGTGAATGGGACAACGCATACAACGTAAGTTTTGTTGGAATTAATGAGAACTCTTCCATCCTGGAAACTTGGAGTTCACAACAGCAGAAATAACAAAAGTTGAGAATTAAAGTTCAGGGGCCAACCTACATAATAGAAGTGAATTGCGTCTCTCGGAAAGATAATCTAAAGTTTGATCTGTGGATAAACTTTGTGGGAGGAGAATCATACCATTTTACTTCCAGCCTAAAATGGAATTGGAATTTCAGAGGGTGCCATGCTCATCCATGTCATGGATCCGTGATCATCTCAACTACTTTTTAAAAAGAAATTTTTTACCAAAAAACAAAAGTTCAAGTGCCAAAAAAAAGGAAGAACAGATTAAAGAGTAATAATTAAAAGAGTTAGAATTTTTTTTGGTATTAAAAAGAGTTAGAATTTCATCTGTTGTATGTTTTTCTTTTTGGTATTGTATTCATGTGGTATTCGAACCACTTTATGTGCACAATTTTATATATATATATATATATGTCGAACTAATTAACAACTTTATTTATTTAGATACTTTCATTAATGGTTAAAATTATTTCATTAAAAATAATCATTATGAAAGTTAATCTAATAGTTAAAAATGAGTAGAAAAAAAAACTTACATTTGGTGTAAGTTGATCCTATATATATATATATATATATATATATATCGAAATATATTTAGTGAGAAGAATTTTTATTATCGGATGGTAAGATGAGTAAATTTTGTACTATCTGATTATATATAAATAAATATATATATATATATATATATATATATATATATATATATATATATATATATATATATATATAATCTTCTTAGGTGAGAGAAGTGTTTATTATAAGAGGTGAGAAAGTACATATTAACAATTAGATCTTTTATGAATGGTCAAGATTAAACATAAATGCGTGTGACTTTTTTAAATGGTCGCATACCTTTAAAAAATCTTTTTAATCTGACCATCACAATATATGGTTGTATGGTCAATATATATATATATATACAAAAAATATATATATATATATATATATATATTACTACATCATTAAAATAGTTAAAATAAAATATTTCATCAACACTAGAATTTTTTAATAATTATATAAATAAGTGACATCATATGATTTTAAATAACATAATAATAATCATAATAATTTTTTTTTCATTACGGTTAGATAGTGTCCAACCCAACTTATATGTACCTTGACTAAGGGTGTTCGCAGTTCAATTTGGATCGATTTTGAGTCAAAAGGTTAATAATTCCAAACAATATTATTTACATTAATTTGAACTGAATTAGATTGATTATATTTTAAATCGGTTTAGATTTGATCAATTTAATCAATTTTGACCAAAAATGTTTTAAGCCTATAATATTGTGAGTTAAAAGTAATTTATCCTATTAAAAAGAAAAAAATAAGAAATAAAGAAAATAAAAAATAGAAATAACTCATTTCACATGCCTAAAATAATATTTGATCATATAAAATGAAAGAAGCGTGTAATAAAATAGAGTTATTAAAAGTAAAAATATAAACTCAATAACAAATAAATATATTATATAATGTTAATCGGTTTTGATTGAATTGTATCAATTTTAAAAATCAAAACAAAAAACTGATCCAATCCAATCAGTTTCCAAAATACCAAACAAAAAGAACTAAATTTATTCGATTTTGATTGAATTTCAATTTTTCAATTTGATTTTCGGTTTAGTTTGGATTTAAACACTCCTAACCTCAATTAATTTACCTTCTCAGTTCAGTCAATGACATCCACAACGAGACTAAAGAAATTCATAAAAATATTTCTTGTGGCTTGTTCCTATGAAATTGGCATAGATGAAATTTGAATTCATAACTGTGCGTCTGTTCATATATCACATGTTCGTCTATTATTATATTAACTCCTTGGGGTTCAAATTTTATAATAATAATAATAATAATGATATAATAATAATAATAATAATAATAATATTATTATTATTATTATTATTATTATATCAACATTCTTAAAATTTCATAATAATAACTTTAAAGATGTAATTTTTCTTTTTCTCGTTTTTTATTTTTTATTTTTTGATATTGAAGTTTTCAAACAAGCTTTTGTAACGTGACATCATATGATTTTTTTTTTTGGATCTGAGACATCATATGATTTTAAATAACATACTAATAATAATTTATATCAACATTCTTAAAATCTCATAATAATAACTTTGAAGATGCAATGTTTCTTTTTCTTGTTTTTAATTTTTTTATTTGATATGAAAGTTTACAAACAAGCTTTTGTAAAAAGATTTATAACTTGAAGGGGAAAAACTGTTTACATAAGAACAGAAAATTAAGTTTAAGTAAAATAATAATTGCTATTATGTTATATAATTTTTTAGTTTTTTGGTATAATATATTTACAAATATGTATGAATTTATTAGTTGTATATATAATTAAAAAATATTTGTTTGAGAAATTTCTAAGATTAATATTTACTATTGTTAAGTATAACTAAGTAGTGATGTAACACACTTTTTTAGGTAAGGGTATTTTCAGGTCAACTTTTGTGTTAATCAAGATTAAGTACTTTTTGTGTGTATTTTTCTTTATTTTTTTTAAATGCTTTTGTTATATTTTAGTTTGAGTGAGCGTTTTTTTTTTTTTAAAAAAAAAAAGGATAAAACATTGAAATAAAGATCATTTCATAAATATAAAAAAGTTTTTCAAACATAAAAATAGTACATCCAAACATAAAATAACTTTTTTTTAAAAAAAAAAAACTATTTAAAAAAGAGCTAATTATACTAACCTCTTCACTTGGCATAAGTAGACCTAACACTTCTTTTGTTTAGAAAATTACACACCTAATCTTTTATGTTCTCATAACTACACCGCAACAAGCCCTTACACCCTCCTCGTTTGGAAGATTATAATTATTTTTCTTATATTATATATGATTTTATTTTTTCTTGTAAAGATTATCCAAATCAACTTTCCCTTCTCAGACGATCTTAAGGATATACACCTTCCCCTTGACATATAATACATTTAGGAGAATAAATTACCCCTAGGTGCTAACTCAAGCTTCGGATATACACCTTCCCATTCACATATAATAGAAAGCACACCTAGCTTAGTCCAATATTACACACATTTTAAAAATCTTTTTTAATGATCATGTGTTTTATAATTCCATATGTCATATGCATGGACATCAAATATGCTAGTAGTATAGGAAAATTTCTCCAATTTACAATACTCTCTACAACAATAAACCCTTTGAACCTAAATGTGACAGCCATTAGCCTCAAGCTGCTTCAGGCTCATTTCTATCTTTGTGACTCCTTCACGAGTAATGAAATCAGCACCCACTATGTTTGGTGTAGAACAGGGTCATATTCCATTGAGTGAAATATGATCTAAGCCAAAAAAGTTTTTTTTAAAAAAAAATGAACAGTGTTTAAAGCTGGCCTGCAATTTATCTACCATTCACAAATCATTGTAAAAGCTTAAAAATTACATCCAGGCAATATTGTAGGTGATAAAAGTATAAAACTGATTCATCACATCATCAAATAGATACCAACTTTATCATTCCAGATTCAGTGTGCAATCATTTATATTCGTAAATATACTCCCATTGCCCAAATTCAGCGTGCAAGATTTGATTTTTTGTCAATTAAGGTTCATCTGATGGAAACACGTGGTATTATGTGGGAGCAGATGGCCTCACTTTCTGCTTTAATGGGGATTTTGGAGCATAGCAGCTGCATAATTATGGGTTATGATCCCTCACCATCCAAGTTGCCATTTTCTGTCGTCTATAATATCCAACCATTTTATGCGGGCATATATTCTTGAGTTCTCAGTGGCATTCCATCATACATCAACTCAATTTATTTTCTCTTTTAAGGAAAAAAAACTAATTTATTTTCGTGTTAAATCACTCCCATAACACTTAATTTGAAGAAAATCCTAAAACCAGCCAAAGTTGAGGAGATCTTCTTCCCTAGGTTTAGTTTATCATCCATGAGTTAAGTGGAAAACTATTATATTAAGTTTGATATCATATCTTGATCCAAAATCTTAAGGCATTGAGTTCATGAGTCCATTTACTTTTATAATTCTTACTTATTCAATTTCTTCTCGATACGAGACTTCTTTCACCAACACTTGAATTTCTAATCATCTTCTTTTTAAGTGTAAGTCTTCCACACAAGTATGCTCCTCCTCAAGCAGAAGTTGTGTCCTCCACATGATTATGCTTCCCCTCGAGTAGAAGTTGTTTTTCACCTAACTCAGTATATGTGGCTCTTGGAAATCGGGTATTGGATCATGGGAGCCCAAAGTACTTCGAGAGATTTTCTTCCATGAGCTTATATTTTCTTTCATAGATTAAGTGAAAAATCATAATAGTAAACTTGACATTACATCTTGACAAAAAACTTTAAGACATTAAATTCAAATATTCATTCACTTATGTGGTTCTTATTCCATTTCTTCTTGATATCTGACTTCTTTCACTCACACTTAAATTTCTAGTAGTACGTGATCTATCAAAATCTAAACTAACCCACCATTCCACTGAGACCCAACACATCTTAATGAAATCACTGAAAAATGTTTGATTAGTCATTTTAAGCATTTGAGCTCAGTCACAACTCCATTCAGCTATAATGGCGAGCGCAACATGTACCATCTTATGTAAAGGAGCTTTCAAACGACTGTAGAACAGTGGAAGGCATTTCAATCAGCATCCAAGTCTGTTAAATCAAAAGCCAAGTTTAGTCCACTATTTTTTTTCTCACGAATGATTAAGTCTAAATACTAACCCACTTTTATGATTAATTTCGACGTAAAGTTATTTTCTTAAATAAAAAATTCGTTCTCTTCTTTGGTAACTTGTTAAGAATGTCTTCTAGTAATACGAATCTTCCAACTTTTGTAATAGCAATTCTTCCGAAGATGCTTCTCGTTCTAATATTTTACAAAACAAAGCATCTTGACTTCAACAACACTGTCGTCATGCCCTTTGCATACAATATTACGAGAAATGTTAGCAACATACTTTTTTTAATACTTTTTTTATTATTAGTTTAAAAATAATTATTATTAGTATTTTTTTTTAATAATTTTTTTAAGTGTATAAAATAGACTAATAATAAAATAAATATTGAAAAGAGTGTTTAAAAGAATGTGTTATTAATATTTCTCTAATATTATGAGCATTATCTGAACCATAACTCACAACCTTAGTACATATTTTTCCTTCATCGCCATTGTGTTGAGAAAGAGCAGTAACAAAACAAAAGAGATGTTGAATCTATCGAGGGAAGAGCTAGCATTCCTGGTGAAGAACTATTATGACATAATAGTGGTCGCACTACTCTTAATAGTAGTAACATATTTCGCTTCAAAAGCTTGGAAAAGAGCTTCAAACCAGAGGGAAGATATCCCTGGCCGGCTGGGATTTCCTTTTATTGGGGAAACTTTTTCTTTTCTTTCAGCCACTAGTAGTACAAGAGGATGCTATGATTTTGTCAGACTTAGGCGATTGTGGTAAGTGACTTACTTCCATCTTAATCTGTATAAATTCAAAGTGCTTTTGTTTACAAGTAGAATCTGTCCTTAAAGTATTGAATTTGTTAGAATCATGGTTTATTGTGGTCACGCATACAGCTTCTTACTTGCTTTCCATCCTGGAGAAAACTTGCTAAGATTCATAACAGATATAAGGACAAAGATCTGGTCTCCATATTGATTCTTGTTTTATTATACCAAGGCTGAACTTTGGTTTAATGTGATTGAGTGATTCTATTATCCTCAATGATTTAACAAGCTAGAACATATGAAAAGTAACAGCTGATGGTTCATGCCAAGGCACTATTACATGTGCAAGACTTTTTTATTCAATCGTGAGTGTTACACAGATCATAATCAAGTTTATTGTACAGTTGAATTTTTAGACCAAAATAATTTTCTAGGCATCTAGTGGAATCAGTTAGAAAATAATCATTAACAGATGAATGATTATTTTGGTCTAAAAATTCAACTCTACAATAAACTTGATTATGGTCAGTATAACACTGGTCTGTATAATTTTTAGACCAAAATAATCATTAAGTTGAATTTTTAGACCATAATCAATTTTATTGTTCAGTTGAATTAAATTATAGTAGACCAAAATAAGTTGGAACCACGAGCCAGTAGAACACAAGTAACTTGTTAATTTGATTGAAGTAGGTATGGGAGATGGTTCAAGACAAGGTTATTCGGCAAGAACCACATATTTGTTCCTAATCCTGAAGGTGCACGGACGATCTTTGCTAATGATTTTGTTCAATTCGACAAAGGTTATGTAAAATCAATGGCAGATGCCGTGGGAGAGAAAAGCTTATTATGTGTACCCGTCGAGAGCCACAAAAGAATAAGGCGTCTTCTATCTGAACCATTCTCCATGACTTCTCTATCTGCATTTGTCACAAAATTTGACAAAATGGTGTGTGGAAGGCTGCAAAAGCTAGAAGAAAGTGGGAAAAGTTTCAAGGTGCTGGACTTCAGTATGAAGGTAAAAAACGAAGCTTTCTACCCTTTTGCATGTTGTCTGCTCAGTAAGTATGATGATTCAATTTACGACCATAATTTAATGATACTACTTATAATACCAGTGTCAAGTTTAAGTATACTTCGATGTACTCTTGACTCTTAACTCCCATGAAATGTTTGACATATAAAGATGACATTTGATGCAATGTGTGATATGCTGATGAGCATCACGGAGGATTCATTACTACAACAGATCGAGAAAGACTGCACTGCCGTCTCTGATGCCATGTTATCCTTTCCTGTTATGATTCCTGGCACCAGATACTATAAAGGCATCATGGTAAGTTAATGATATTTACACAAATATATGTTTTATAAGTTCTTTACAAACTATAAATGGTTGTGTCTAAATTTAATTGGCCTACTAGGATGAAATTCATGTAGAGTCGGTTACACGCCTTTTATGAGAAAAAAAAATATTGAGTAAATATTATTATTATTTGTTAACCTTAAAGTTATTATGGTTGAACTAAAAACAATAGCTAATGCAGGCTCGTAAAAGGCTCATGGAAACCTTCAGAGAGATCATTGCCAGACGTAGGAGGGGAGATGACTCTCCAGGGGACTTCCTGCAGTCCATGTTGCAGAGAGACTCATTCCCAGCCAGTGAAAAACTTGATGACTCGGAGATCATGGATAACCTATTGACATTGATAATTGCTGGACAGACCACAACTGCAGCAGCAATGATGTGGAGTGTAAAGTTTCTACATGACAATAGAGAAGCACAGGACATACTCAGGGTGAGAGATATTGTGCAGATTCTAATAAAATTATGGACCCAACAGAGCTAGATTTTTTACCAATCATAACTATTAGTATTAGCACTATGCTAAACAACAGATTTAATTATAGGATTTTCTGTCTTATTCAATATTATAGAAGTATCATTTTGGTGCTAATTGGAAGGAACAAAACCCTTTTGGGTGGATAGGAGAGGGAAAATTCTTGTGTTCTGATTGGTTATAGAAAACCATGTTCTCACCTGCACGTTAAGATAAAATGACTATTGTTCATCTTAATTTGCAGGAAGAACAATTGTCTTTAACCAAAATAAAGCCGGACGGAGCTTCACTTAATCATGAAGATCTCAACCACATGCGTTATGGTTTGAAGGTTATAATTTAAACTTAAGAAATGCTGCATAAGCTATGAAATGATTACCGTGTCTCTAAACTGGACGCAACTACTATAAAATTTCTCCGATGTCACTGTAAGAATGTGTTCTCTCCAGGTAGTTAAGGAAACATTGAGAATGTCCAATGTCCTGTTATGGTTTCCTCGTGTTGCAATTCAAGACTGCACAATTGAAGGTAAATTACTGAAGTCCTTTTTTTTTTGGGTACGTAAATTACTCAACTTCGAAGATATCAATAGAATTATGTTTTCATAAAATGTAGCCTCAACTATAAGAGAGCTTTCATGTCTTTCTCGGCCTTCATGACTTTGTTATTAACTATACGAGTGGCAATAACAGGGTATGATATAAAGAAAGGTTGGCACGTTAACATTGATGCAACTTGTATACATTACGACTCAGATTTGTACAAGGACCCGTTGAAATTCAATCCGCAAAGATTTGATGTAGTTAGCTCTCTCTTTTATTTTAACTCTTTCTTTTTCTTGATTGTTTTCTGCCATGTCCTCGTGTCAAGAAATTATTTTACGTAATTATATCTGCAGGAAATGCAAAAGCCCTACAGTTTCATACCTTTTGGATCAGGGCCTAGGACATGCCTTGGTATGAATATGGCGAAAGTGACAATGTTGGTCTTTTTACACAGGCTCACTAGTGGTTACACGTGAGTATTTTCTGCCATGCCAAGATTTTTATCCTTGTTTTTCTTGTATAATTGGACGAAAATTAAAATCTACTTCTGCATAGGTGGACCCTTGATGATTTAGATACTTGCTTAGAAAGGAAGGCACACATACCTAGACTAAGGAGTGGCTGTCCTATAACATTGAAGTCCTTAAGCAAAAGCATGCAGGAGGCATAAAAGGGGGGTCATGGAGATTTACAAGACAAATATTTCACCGTATGAAGGCCTAAGAAATATGCAGCAGGCAGCTGTGTATATCTGCAGATTTATGAGACCTGAAGCAAATAGCATCACAGGAAATAATCCTGTGCAAGAATTATTAATGTATTAATCCAATTACTACACTACTTTTAGGTATTGATAAACCTAGTCTGTGGCTTGTATACAATATATAAATTGATTAAACTGTAAGATTACCTGGTGGTGGATGATGATGAGTCCATGTTTTAGCTTTGAGAAAATCACCACAAGAATAACCAGCTGCTTGTTAGAACCATGTGTGTGAAGAGAGAAACTACCCTCTTTTCTTCTATGTATTTTTTTTGTATGGTTTAAATGGAACTACCACATTACATATAGGTAGAGGGTAGGGGCTCTCCTTGTATCTAAAAATATGGACTAACCTACACATCATGGAAAGCTCATACACAAGACCCACCACAATAACCATCAGAAAATGAAGCCCAATAACACAAGTGATCACTATTTGGGATAAACAATGATATAGTCCAAATATTTTAACATCTAACTAATATGAGTTTTACAAAATAAACTGTTTATTCTAGTCCACAATATAATGATCTATCAATCTGCACTAGTATGTTTTCTGTTTCTATTCACAAAAACAATACATGGCAAGTCCGCCGCAAAATACATGATTGATACCACTCACTCTTGGCCATATTATGTATTATGGATCAAAATCATTTGAAGTGCAAGGTACACTTCAGACAGTAAAGTGTAGAGTTGATAACCGGGTTACACGGATAACAAACTATGGATTTGTTAATAACTCATTCCCTTGATTTTTTTATCAATGATTACCACTTGCACTTTATTCTTTAGACTGCATCCTGCACTTTAGAGAATCCAAATACATGTATTATACATTGCTTTTATTTCATTACATCCAAAAATTAGATCAGTAAATCCTAGATTCTTCACAAATTTAGTATGTACTAAGCAATAACTTAAGCAGCCATTAATAGCGATGAAGCGTACAGAACACTGGCATGATAAAGTACAAACACGTCAAACCTCAATTAATAGAAATTGACTTATACTGTTTGACTGTACTTGTTATGGCCTGTTCCACTGGTAGTCTTTCCATGCTTGAAGCCCCATAAAATCCATGAACTCCCTTGGTTCTCTTTAATATGAATTCGGCCTCTTTTGGACCAGCTATCGGACCTGCATATTCCAGTACATTATTCTGAATTGGGACTAAAAGATGACAAACACAAACCACTACTTTTAGCTATATCAAGACTTGGCCATTTCTGGCTGCTAAAAGTTGTTGGGAAAAATCCCCCCACATACTAGAAATTAAGCACACAAATTAACAAACATACAATAATTTAACGTGGTTCAGACAATTTGGCCTACATCCAGCAACAACAAAAGCCTTTTCCCACTAGGTGGGGTCAGTTACATAGATCAATCGACGTCATTGTGTTCTGTCATCAACCATATCTTCCTAGAGACCATTCACCTATAGCTTTTCTTAGTCTCCCTTTACCTCTAACTATTAGGCTATCCTCTATCTGATCTACTCTTCTTACTGGGGCTTCTAACGGTCTTCTCCTCGCATGACCAAACCACTTAAGGTGAGATTCTACCATTTTTTTCTCAATAGGTGCTACCCCTATTTTCTTTCTAATGCATTCATTCTTAATCCTATCTTGTCTTGTCTTATATGCCAACTCATTCAACACAATATCCTCATCTCCATAACACTGAGCTTATGTTCTTGTTGACTCTTTACCGCCCAACATTCCATACCATAAAGCATTACAAGTCTTATAACTGTGCGGTATAGTTTTAAATTGTTCGCAATTGCAGCCGCAGTATTGCAGTTTTGGTGGTCTTCATAACCACGTCGCAACTGCAATTGCAGCTACATCGACCTCATTTTCCAGCGATTGTCCGTAATTGCAGTAAATGCAATACAACTACAACCACGACCACAACCACAATTTAAAAACCATGTGTTAAAATTTTCCTTAAAGCTTGAGAGACATATTTTGATCACAAATAACACTAAAAGCACTTATCTATTTCATCTCCCCAGCTTGAATCCTATGGTTTACATCTCCCTCTATTTCTCTATCATTTTGTATGATAGCTCCAAGATACCTAAACCGTGTGAATTGTGATATATAATCTCCAATTTTCACCTCTAAGCTAGTATTAGCATGCTTCTTGCTGAACTTACATTCCATATACTCTATTTTACTTCTACTTAATCATAAGCCATGTGCTTTCAAAGCGTGTCTCCTCAGCTCTAACTTATCATTTATTTCCTCTCTTGACTCTCCCACTAGGACTATATCATCTGCAAAAAAGTAAGCATTGTGGCAATTTGGCCTACATCCACCACCACAAAAATAATTTACCATCAACATTCAACGAATACAATCACCAATCTCAACAGATCTCTCACAAATTGAAACCCTAAACAAATACACCCAAAACACACTCATGTAATAATTTTCACTAAAAAAATTAACCAAGACAATTCCATAAAATTTTTGCACTGGATGTGGAACTCTTCACTGAAATCTTGTTGTGCAGTACAACTCAGACTATGAATCACACATTATAGCCTTCAAGTCCAGCCTCTCTTTTCTGTTTTTGGCTCAAAGCCCTCTCATTCCTTGTTTCTGAAACCCTCTCGCTATTGCTCTATTTTAGCGCCAATATTCCCAATGATACAACCTGCATCTTTATTCTCTTTTCCTCGCAGGGGACCAACTTCTAAGTCTTATTACCATGCCTTTCTTATTTTTTTCCTTTCTTTTATGTTTCTCACACTCTTGGATCTGAGGCCATCTACAATTTAAGCCAATAAAGCTCAACAAAAGTATTTCAACATGGATGGGAATCATAATGATGATTTGGTACATGGCTCTAACTCAAGACATAGAAAATGCTTTGTTTTTTGGGTAACCATAGAAGATGCTTTCTTTCAGTTATCAACTGCAAAACATCCTACACTATGTAACTAGACCCAAATAATAACAATTTACTATTGAACTGAACACGAAATTTACTATTTAATCTATCAAAATACACAAACAAGAAGACTTTCAGGTGATGTGCATACCTCCATGGCACAGCACAATGGCACTGGGATTGATCCTATGTGCTGCATCTGCAATAGCTTGTACACGAACTACACTTTCCTCAAGTGAAACAGCTGTTTTTGCACCTATGGAGCCTGTTGTAGTCAGACCCATATGGGCCACTATAATATCAGCGCCAGCTTTAGCCATTTCAATAGCTTCATGTTGATTAAATGCATATGGGGTTGTCAGGAGACCCATTTTATGGGCTTTTTGGATCATCTCAACTTCCAAGCTGATCATTTAATGGGAAAATAAAACAAGTTTTAAGAGGTGTAACAGTCCAACTAATGTGATATATTGAGAAATTATTTTCCTAACACCTACCTATATCCCATCCCAGTTTCTTCAAGATTTTGTCTAAAATTACCATCAAATAACCCAACAGTTGGAAAATTTTGCACCCCAGAGAATCCAGTAGACTCCACCTGTTTAAGGAAGTAATCCATTCGACGGAAGGGATCAGTTGCACATACACCGGCAAGAACTGGTACCTTCTTTATGACCTGAAAACAAAAGATCAGTATGCTAGACAGAATGAGGGAGAAAGAGATTCAATGACACCTTGGCAGGGGGGTTTTGTTATTACATAAAATAACAAACTTATTACCCAAGAATAAGTATTTAACACTTCATAGCTAGTTGTGCCTCAAGAATAAGTATTTAACACTTTTTACAGGTCAATTAATGACATTTTTAGTACTGTAATCGTCTCAGTTAAGTTCATATGAGAACCACAGAAGTAAAAACAAAAGTAAGAAATTATTATCACCTAAAGGTATCATTAACTTTCAGTATCAAGATAATTACGAGTACGTTGTAATGACCCAGTCATAAATTGCTTTCTGCTTTAGCCATTGGACCTTTACTCCCGACAGCCCACACACTTCCCCCCCCCCCCACCTCCCCACAAAACCTTCTTTAAAATCCCCCTTCCCCAATGATGTAAGTAGTTAAAAAAAAAGTGTTATCTGCTTTAAAGACAATACCAATCAAACTTGGTGACATTTCATTGTTTCATTTATCCATGTATCGCCTATATTTAACAATAATCTTGAAATTGAGTATCTCAAATTAAGAAGCATATGAAATATCAGGCAATTGAAGCGATAAGAACTTGAATACTAACAGTTGGACAATATTTTAGAATCTCTTAGAACAAGTAAACAAATGAAGGCATACTGGCAAAACTTCATTGGCCATGTCGAGCACAACAGCATTAGCATCAGCAAAAGGTAATAACCCAGCTAATGAACCTCTCCCAGCCATCCGGAAGCGCCCTGAGTTGTACAATACTATCAGATCAACCCCTCCAGCTTCTTCAAACTTGGCAGATATACCTGTCCCAGCACCAGCTCCTATTATAGGAATTCCTTTATCTATTTGATCTTTCAATTGCTGCAATATTAGCTGTGTTTTCTCCAAAGTTTCTGCCAACAGGAATGAATATGGTAATTGCTCAGTCAGACATAAAGGAAACATTTTCTACCAAAACTAATTCTTGAGAGCACTTCATTTCTTCCCAATTCAACACAAGTTTAACACAAAAAGAAGCTATTACCATTGAATAAACATTTTTTAGGCCAACACAAATTAAGTTTCACAGGGGGTAAAGAACACAAATAATGTGGAAAAAAAATTATAAAATTAATTCTTTATTGCAAAATGGTAGCCATTGCTGGCAACCTGGCAAATGAATATGCATATTGTTTGCAAGGCCAAACCACTAGAAAATCAGTATGTAATCACATCTAGAACTGTCATTAACAAATATTTGTGAAGAAGAAAAACATAGTGCAAATTCAAATGAGAACCTGGTCTTGCATCTGGGAATTCACTAGGTGCATAAACAATGGTCCCAAAGCTTGATGCATTTGAAACATAATCCTTGTGAAAGTGTTTAACAGATTCAGGACTGGCAACTCGCAGATGAGTAGAATCTTTAGTAGTTTTCTCGCTAATCTCTAAGAATGCGTCAACTAATGCATTCGCAAATTCAAGGTCATTAATATGATGAGGATACACCTTTAACTGCAAAATACACAACTTGCAAAATCCTCATAGCAATAAATAAAATAAAATCCAAGCAAAATTGAAGCTTAAAATTATGGTAAACAACACTATTGAGCAATTATGGTACCTGTCGACCATCATTAGTCTGAATAAGCCTTTGTAATTCATGAAGAAGAGTACCCGTTGCCTCTGGATCATAAAAAGGCTTCCCTGGTGCATCTAAAGCAGATATACCCTTTTCTGGAAGGCAAACACAAATCTTAGATGACGAATTTTTCAGTTTATTTGCTATGAAATCAGCAAATTTTCTGTTCTCATCTACTGTCGTTCGCATGAGTGAAACCTGGAAACAGAAAGAATTGATTTATTATGTTAGCTTAAACACTAACTCAGCCATTATAACACATGTCAAACATCTTTAATTCCAGTGAATGATAAAATGCATTTTGAATTGTCCTGCATAAGACCACTGATAAAACTACATTGCCTCGGTAGAAGTCACAGGATAGCAGGAAAAATGTGGCCTATTTCCAACATGCATAAAATGATTGAAAAAACCTTCTGTAGGACCTTAAATAAAAGAAAAATAGTAGTCATGGCAAAATATGACTAATTTTCAAGCAAAGACCAAAACAGAACACCCTGGTCATATAGAGTACTCACCTGCTTATTATGTTCATATATATTTCTCTGCTGAAACTTCTGTGGTATGGTATCTTTAGCTCCAAAGTTCACCATGTCTAATGCTCCCACACTCAGGACTAGGGGGACTTTCTTCTCTATGATGGCATCAAAGCGAGAACTGTCACAAGCCATTACACCTCCAACTATGTAGTCTGCTACCTCTGTTGTTGTGATGTCGAAAACACCCTAAGCAAAGTTGAAACAAAGAATATGCATGACAAACACAAAGAGGCAGGAATACATGAAGAAGAATCAGAAACAAAAGCAATAGACAACAAGGGACTTCCAAAAGCTTATCCTAATTCATCTGATGGATCATACAAGTATGTGACAGAAAATTAAGTGTTTGCTTTCCCAAACCAGAATATGTATACACATAACTAAAATAAATTGAACGTGGTACTGAGCTTAATAAATAATCCATGAAGTTCTTTGGTTAGGGATTGGCATGCATGCAGGTAAAAATAAAATTTGTCTCCCTGAACAATTAATATTCTCAAGAGAGTCAGGCTTAGTAGGGCAAAGACCTGTTCTCATGATGTAGAATATAATGCAAGCCCAATCCATTGGCAGCTGCAATTACACAAGGACCAGAACTTAACCAAAACCTCAGGTCCATACCAATAAAAAGACAAATATAATATGCAATTGGTTCAAACAAGTATATCCATGTCCATAGAAAAGTTTTTGACCATGCTATTCACAATATTGAGATAAGCTTCTATAGAAAATAAATACATTACTAAGAAGTGAGCTTCTAAATTTAGAAAAGATCAACATATAAATTTGACCAGATAACAATTTTCTTATGCTATGCTTCCAAAGAAGTGAAGCTCCAAAGCTATCAAAAAAACTATATAAGCTAAACTTGCCATTCTTGAATGCATATAGACTGCTGTTTCAGATACCTGTATAAATCCCTCTCTAACCAAATTCTCCATAGCCCTACCACCAACCCCAGTTGCATGGAATACCAGGGTCTCATAACCTTCCTTATGCAATCTATCTTTGACAGCATTAACACAAGGAGTAGTAACCCCAAACATAGTTATACCAACAGTAGGCTTATCTTCCACCAAAGAAGAATCCTTTAAACTCTGAACCCTTCCAATAACCATTCCAGCAAAAGCAGCAGCAGCATTGGACAAGATGACCCTGCTAACACTGTTGACTCCAGCAATATCCACAATGGATGGGAACAACACCAAATCTGATGTTCCAACATAAGGTTCAGTTTGGCCACTGGCCACAGTTGACACAATAACCTTAGGGATCCCAACTGGGAGAGACCTGAAGGGTGATGACAATAGGGATGTCCCTCCACTGCCCCCAATACCAATAACACCAGCAAGACACTGATCCTCATGAGATTTCTTCAAGAACTGCTCAAGTGCTCGACTCATTACAGCAACGGCTTTGCCTCTGTCTTCTGGAAGAAGCAAGGTTGAGTTTGAGCCCTGCTCATTTGATCTTCCACTATAGCAAGAGATAACATCCTTTCTGGAAACAAATGTGAAATCTTGTAAACTTTCTGGCTCTTTTGAACCAGCAGAAACATCAACCACCACCACCTCTACCTGTCATTCTCATGAATGCAACACAGTTAAAACATAAGAAATACTTGCATAAACCTAGTGCATTGGGTGTACTATGCCAATTGCATCATTAATTATGATAAATTATGATAGCTAATTACTAATTAAAGTTATTTATTAATTAACGATATGATTAATCTAGTATCCTCAACTTAGCCTTGGATGCACGTTTGTGTAAGTATTTCTCGTTAAAATACTGGTTATGCGGAATTTGATATGTCAAACTGCAAATATATTTTAAGTAACATGAATGGAATAATAATATCATATGGTTGTTGTGTGAATGATTGTGAGTACCTTGGAGGAGGCGTGATTGGAGGAGAAGCGATGGAGATTGGAGCGAACTGAATCGGAGAGGAATCGGAGCTCGTGGAGCTTGGTGTCGAGGGTTCCAACGCAGAAAACTCGAAGAGCTGTGGTGTGGTGTGCCATCTTCGAGTGTCTCAGGTCAAGGAAATGGAGTGAGGGAGCGAACCTTTTAGTCCTTTACCTCACCCTCTCTCTCTGGTGTGGTGTGGGTCATCATTGGCCTGGCCATCTGGCATTGACTGGAGTTTCAAGCGAAAATGATATGCTATCCCCCGTATATGATCACATTTCTCCTGGTACTTGGTTGGCTTAACTTGGCTGTCCCAACGCAATATTGCAATGACAAATTTTAAATTTTTTTATACGAGAGATAAAAATCACTATGATTGAAACTTAATAATAAGATTTACAAACCAGAAAAGATATATAACATCTAGAAAGAGAAAAAAAAAAGTAAAAATAGTCTATTATTTGAACTAATCAACAATTTGTAAATTTGTTTTTCATCTAAAAATTATCGATATCTAAATATTTTTACAACAAAAATCAATATGAAAAGTACTGCAACTTGAATAGTATATCACGCATCTTATAAAATTCTTTCCTACTTACAAAATTATTAAGATATGACCAATTACAATAAAACTGACAAAAAATACTTTTAAAAATTGAAAAACAAGACACCAATAAAAAGAGAAAACCTAAACACATAAAAAGGAAAAACAAAAATACTCATAAAAAGAGCAACAAAAGCACAAGATTTGTTATTGAGAGAAACAGACAATCAAGCTCAAGATTTATTATATCTAAGTAAATTATTAGAAAAACACACAAAAACAAAAGAAAAAAAAATACGATGGGGTTACTACTAGAAAAAGAGAATAATATGACATCTCGCTCCAATACTCTCAAGAAAGAAGGCTCGGAACAAGAGAGAGATAGAGAAAAAAGAAATATTGCAAAGACAATTTGTGTGAACATGTTAATAATAAGTTTTGTTGTATGATATTAAAATATTCTTTTAACAATCTTCTTAATAGTTAATTAAAAAATATTAAATAAAAAAGTAAATATAATTAATAACTTGAAAATATAAAAAATATTTAACATTTTTTATTTAGTAATTAGAGAATTAAAAGATGGTTTAAATAAACTTTTAGTCAAGGGTTTTCATATCCAATCCACATCGAAAAATCGAAATTCAATCAAAATCAAATAAATTTAGTTCTTCTTTGTTTTATATTTTGAAAATCAATTCGATTGAATCAGTTTTCAATTTTGATTTTTAAATCCAATCTAATCAAATTCAAACTGATTATTATATAATATATTTATTTATTATTAAATTTATATTTTTATTTATAAAAACTCTAATTTTTCATATACTTATCTTACTTTATGTAATCAAATATTATTTTAAACATGTAAAATGAGCTATTTTTATTTTTTATTTCCTTTATTTCTTTTTTTCCTTGTAATAGGCTAAATTGTTTTTAACTCAAACATTCTAAGCTTAATTTTTTGTTTTGTCAAAAATTGATTAAACTGATATAATGTCAATAAAAAATATATATTTGAAAATAATAAAAAAAGAGGGTCATTGTTGAAGCCTCGACTGGAAGGACCTCCAAGCCTCTATTACGTTCTTCTTTTCTGCTGAGGCAGCTTCGAAAGCTGGAGTCGAGATTGAAATGGCTTGCATTACATCAACACCATCAGCAACCCATTTGTGGCAATCATATTTAAGTGCTCCCTCCCGGGTTGCGCAATCACCAGCAAGTGCTCGAAGCTCACTTTGTTGTTGTTTAAGATTTTGTAGTTGCTCTTCGAGCTCAACGATTTTCTCTTCGTTCTTACTTATGTTTTGTTGAGTAATCGAAAGAACAATAGTAAGCTTCGAGCGTTTTTTCTTGGCCTTGGAAAGTTCCTTTATCAATTGGCCATTTTTCTTGAGCAATTGCTGATGGTTGGCAATGGTCTAGTCTAGACCGGGAAACTTGATTGATAAATCCTCCACTAAGCTTTTAAGTCCCTGAACAACTTACTAGGCATTCGAGTTCAAGAGGTGTTTGTTTTGGTCCAACTGTTCAAGGTGGCTTAGTAACTTTTTCTTTTGGTCCTCGGTGGCCATTACTTGATCCACCCTAAGGTTTTAGAGGTTAGCCAGCTCTTGTAGAAGTTGAGGAATTGAGATGCTTTGCACTTTTACTTTAGAATGGGCTGTTAAGGGATGAGACTTTGAAGACAAGGTTCGCTCAGAAAGGATGTCTTCGAGGCGTCTAAGGGGATCATCCTCATCATCGTCCACGTTCATTGCGTCTGCCTCCTCTTTGAGTGTAGTATCAGTCTGGACTGATTGAGGTTGGGCAAAAGTTGATGGTGCAGTCTTAACAGCCTAAGCAACTTCGATTGAGGTGGGGGCATCAGCTCAGCAGTAGAAATGTTTGCTTTGACTTGGGGATTGATGCTTTCCTATATCATTAAAAAGGTATTGGTTAGGATTTTTATATAAGAAATATGTATAAAATCAATCAAATTCATAAATTCAAGTGTCAAACCTGAGTATCAGTTTTGATGTTTGGGACCTCTTGTCTAGGTTCAGCCTTAAGAGTGATGTTTTCCTGACATAAAGTAAATAAAAATTAGAACAATTCGAGACAACCAGGATTAAATTAAAGATTTGTAGAAAGTGTCCAACCTAAGCAGTTGTTTCGATGGGGTTTTCTTGTGGAGCCCCAATACTCGTTTCTTTTTCGATTTAGGCTTCAGTGTCAAATAGCCCATCAAAACGAGTACTTAGGGCTGGTGTTACTTTAAGCCTAGGTGTAAGTACACCTGGGGTAGGAATTAAATCCCTTGGGGGAGAAGGGATTGGTGATGGAGTCTTGAACTTTCTCGAGGTTGCAGGAGTTGTTTCCCTATATGATGGTTGGAGAGATTCTTATTCGAAATCAAAACAATTAAGTATATGATGAAGAGATTTCGAATTAAAGAAGTTAGTAGAAATATTATCATTAAAGGTATAGCCCTTTGATTAGCTGAAACAAACATGACGTTCCTCGAAGAGGCTAGCTCTTCATCCTCATGGGGGGACTTATTAGAGCTATTAAGAGTTAAGATCTCTTTATGCTTCAACCCCATGTGTTTTATTCGCCCAATTTTCATTGGGCTTGCTTCATTGACCTTTTCCTGAAAATTGAAGAGGAATCGAAGTTAGAAAAGAAAAATGAATTTGATGAAAATAAAATCCAAGATTCAAGTAAATTTACCTTGGGTTATTGAGGAGTAACAGGTGCAAGTTCTTCGACCACCTTCTTCTTTTTCTTGAATGGCTTGGACTGTGGAGAAGATGGAGCAAGTTTTTTCTTAGGTTGGGACGAAGAGGTTGTCTTCACTGAGACATTCAATTTTGTCTTTTGTGTTTTCTTTGGCCTCAGAGGTTTGTCCTCCTAATCTTCACCCTCACTTAAGTCCTCCATTAATCTCACTCTTTTCGAGACTGCATCAATGAGTATATAGTTAATAGGAAAATCGAAATGAAGAAAATAAAGAAAAAATACTTAGGACTTTACCATATGGTGAATATTTTATTATTCGAGTGTATCCATAAATTAGAACTTGGTAGTTGTCTATATAGCAATTGGTAAAAGTTACTTCTCGTTTCTTCGAATCTTTACCCACACCCAATGCTCCACTTTTGGGTTCTGGATACCAGTTGGCCATACCAAAAAGAACATTAGGAAGTGGAGAAAACTTTAGTGGAGTTTCGAATTGTTTAAACGAAGTCAAAGGATTCAAAACTAGTGCACCAATGAAATGAGCATAGCTCTTCTGATGGTGCTATGCTTTCTTCTGCTTCAGGACTTATTCAACCTCTCGAACCACCATTCTTAAGTTTCAAGGATCGTACTTAACTTTAAAGAATTTCTCAAAATCAAAAATTTCTTTAAGATGCATACTTTTAGTTTTCTTGTTGGCTGCACCAGTATGCACAAATGAGCTCGAATTAGTAAATCTTTAGAAGCATACTTCGATTGAAGGCTTCTATGCAGAATAATACTTCTCCCACAACTCGAAGAAGCCCATAGTTGAATAGAATAATGGTTCGCATTCGAAGGGGTTAAACTCCTCTCTCTTGTCAGCGTTTTTCTTCAAGAAACATTTGTATTGTTCGAAGTCCCTGGCTTTAGACTTATAGATTTGACCCGTATCTCGAAAGGAAATGGGACAAGGAATACACTGAGAAAACCCTAATTATCTACAGGCACAAGAAAGAAGATAAAGTTGAAGGTTATAGTCATTTGACTTTGGATAGCCATGTGATATGATCTGGGTTATGGAGATATATATTGCCCAGATATTTAGGGTGTTAGAGTGGACCCCACGAGTGTCACAAAAGAATGGTTGTCGAAACCATTCTGGGCCACAATCGCGAAGTGCAAAGGGAGAAAAGTTAAAGTTGTCCGAGTGATTCTTTATTGTCATGAACAGGAAGAAAATGAATTTGAAGTCCTCAACTTCTTTACCTAGTTTCGAGGCATAAAAGAGTTGAGACAATCGAAGACCTTCGATTGTGTTTGAGGTGGTGGAAGGAATAGAACTTTGAAGGTGAGATTTGAAAATGCCATTGAGCCAGAGCTGCAACAATCAGAAAGGCTCCCCAAGGCTAGTTAGGGACTTATCTTTTGATTGAAGCAGATTAATTGCTTCAGTCATCGAAGCATAAAGTTGGGCAAGGATCAATTTTCCCAAACAGATAGGAGAACCCTCATAAAGAAGGATGGCTAGAAGAATGAGAGATTTGGGAACTTGAAGTGACCGAGTGCAAAAAACGAAGGCACTTAACCACAAAATGAGAAAAGCAACATGCTCCTCATCAGAGACATGGTCAGAGTCAAGGTATTTGTTCTTGATAAAGGTAGTGTATATTAATTTACTATCAACTTTTGACTGATTCTTGAGCAAATCGGTTCTATAGGTCCATTGAACTAAACCTGTGACCGATTCATCAATTTTTTGGTTGAATCGGCCAATCCGATCCAATTTTTTCAACATTGAGGATTCTAATTATCCAACACGTGCTTTTTTGTAGTAAAAGACAAAGGAAAGAGAAACTAAAAAAATAAAAAGGCTAGGATATTCTAATTGGGCCTAAAATGGGTAATGGATGAGAAATTATCATAGTTATGATATGAGAATTGGATTATCGAATTTAAATTTTAAGTTGGGATTTTATTTATTTATTTTCCACTTTTTTTAAATATTTTAATTCTTCCAAATTCTCAATTTTTTAAATTTTTTTTAATTTTTGAAATGGTCTAGTCGAAATAAGATGTTCACATTATTATTATTAATATTTTCAACAATTTTTTTATATTTAAAAAATGTTTTTATGAAAAAACTCGTGCATTACTTGTCCTGTTTCTGTTACAAGATTACTTCTAGTTTTATTCCTCAAGTTTGATTAATGGAGTTTACAATTATTTTTATGAGGCCAGCACATTATTGGGTGGAGTCTAAACCCTATTTTTTAACCCTTTTCCCTTTCCCAAACCCCTCGACCAGGCTCCATTGGGTGGAGACTAGTTATTGGGAAAAAAAAAAAAACCAACTCAAAATTTGAGGAATAAAATTAATGTTTGGCAAGGCGAACAATTGAATATGAAATATAATAGACCAATTATCATAATCCCCACTTAAATAATTTTATTACACATTTGAGAACATATATCACAAATTAAATAATCACTAGCTAGGTACAACATAATTAATACTAAGTTTTTATTTTTCCTCAGCATAACATTTCCTAGTTAATTACTAGAAACATAAAGCAAACAAACAAACACAACGATAGGAGAATTTTTTTGAGAAATTAACCACAAATATATATGCAACAACTTCTTGCTCATGCTTTTCTAGTCAACGATATGGTAACATTGATGAACTTAGTTTTCTCTTTGGACATACGATCAGCCAAGATTTCTTGGTAGCGGCTAAAAACCTCTTCAATGATAGCTTCACCAAAGTGGCTAACCAGCAAAGGTTCAGCCACAGCCCTCATGCACTGTGCGACATTGTATCCACCATCACTGAGTGATTCAGACATTCCTGATTCAAAGTCAAAAGCGTTCCAGTTGTCATACGCGTTCCAATTCACTTCAGACACCTCCAGGTGATTGATGGTGAACGATCCTTCGTTGAGAACTTCCAATTTTACTTCAGATGGGGATGGGGTATATTGAGGGATGTTGAAGGTATCCATTTGCTCTTCCTTTATGATTCCCTGCATCATACAGCAAAAACATTCATATTCATCTTGCCGAATTTATTTATATGATTCAAAAGATGTGCATTGTATTTAAAACAATTATTTTAAGTCATAACTTTTTTTTTAAGATGAATAAAAGTCCGCAATTGGTCTGTTATATGAAGTCATCTTAAAACATAGACAGTGTGATAAAATTGCCATTTGCCAACAATATATATATATATATATATATATATATATATATATATATATATATATATATATATATATATATATATATATATATATATAGTACAATTACTTTTTTTTTTTTTTTTGTGTTATCAGAACATCAAATGGTCAACAATTAGCAAGGATTAAAATTGTTGTACGTATGAGTGTTTTATTTTTCTTTTTCTATTTTCTGTTTTGTCTTTGCCGTTTATGTTATTTAGCAATAAGACAAGCGGTATCCATAATTTCGCGTCCTAGTTTCCTTGTAATTTTTGGTTTATTAAAGCCAAGCCGAATTAATTTATGTTCTCTTTTTTTAGATTTTTTTATTACAATGATATATTTTAAAAGTCAAATTATTATATAAATATAGGTTAAATTTAATTCTTAAAATGATGTAAATGGAACAGTAGCATATATGAGCCTTAGTTGGTAAACACGATCTACTTGTATTTTTTATTATATTTTAAATAAATCTTGTTTTTCATGTACTACTTATTCATTTAATTATTTTTTTAATTTATGTAAGTCATACTTTTTTTTAAATGTTATATGGAGTCGTGGTTGATACCTCACGACTTGTATTAAGTCTTGGTTTATTCCTATAAATTTCACTCTCTCTTTTTAATACTGTTTTATATTTTAGTATTTTTTAAGTTCTCTCTACCACTGTTATTTTATATCAAACTTTACCTATTTTTGTTTAATTCTTTTTATTAGATGTATTTATTAAGAATGTTAATTATACTTTTTTATTATTATATTTTTTTACATTTATTGATATGAATTTTTTTTTTATTTTTTTACTTAAATTGATAGATGTCATTATATGACCTTCCTAACTCGTAGTTTATTTATTGATGATATTTATGAATATAATGATCTTTATATATCTAAGTCTTATGATCGATAACCTGTTATTGAAATAATTATTCATTCAGTATCATTATATGATGCGGATAATGCAACTCCAATTATAAGAAATAACTTTAACTTCTAAATTCTAATACAAGTCATAAATTCATTTTTTTTAATAAAAAAGGATAAGTTGTAGTTCTCATCCACAACTTACTCAAAATTTAATTAAAATAAAATTTATGAAATAAGTCGTGGATGAAAGAGACAACTTACCTAAATATATAATAAAAAAATCATTATTAGGTAAATCGTGCCTCTAAGCCCGACTTATTAGTAAAAAAAAAAAATATTTAAGTGTAAGTCGTGTTTTATAGATATGACTTATTATATTTCATTGTTCACTTTATATTATTTCAATAATTAACTTTTAACTTACATCATTCTATAAAATTGATTTTCAAATTGCATTATTTATGTAAAAAAAAAATTGTTGTATTGAATCTTCCATATTAGGAAAGTTATAAAAAAAAATATTACCACTCATTTTCAAGAAATTAACTAAACTAAATTTTTTATATGTAACCCGAGTAGGATTAATTTCCCACCAAAACCTTGTAATATATGTATAAGGTGTCCACCTCCAAGACCTAATGCTAGTTCTATTTAATAAATCATCTCAACCATTAATGAAAGTGAATCTAACGGTTAAAAATAAGTAGTTAGGTGTCCACCTCCAAGACCATATCATTAAGAGCGGCAGCCATAAGCTCCCAAATATAGCAACACTCCTTGCTAGATGGATCGTCGCTTCTTCTTCCCAAAAATGTTAGAACCATGCGACCCCCTTCAACTAGTTCCTCGGCACGACACTTGAGAAAGAAAGAGAAATCTCTTTGAAATTGCTCGTAGTAAGCCTTGAGGACATTTAAAGGGCTTGTGCTGGCCATGTAGATGTTGCCCTTATTGTTCTGTACACCCTCAGGAACCTAATTAATCATCAATAAACAACAATTATTTGTATACCAGTAACCTATATATATGTAGATTAAGTAAAGAAAAAAGGTCTATTCTGGGGTAGAAAATTAATTAAACACACTTACAAATACCAACCAGAATAAGAAAAATAGTTAATTAATATATATATACCTTAGATAGCCATTGAAGGCCGTAAGAGGAATGGACAAAATGCAGACTTTGGTTTGGAGAAATCCTGCCATAGAAAGAACCGGGAACCCCAAAGAAGTAGCATGGACCAATCCCAGTTTCCATTTCATTACATAGTTTCTCTTTGAAGCTGCCAATGGACCTAAAGATGTTGTTGAAGTCGTTGCTGGGGAGATCGTTCATGAGGACCATGTATTCGGGAGATTTATGCTTCAGCTCTTTGCAAAGCTTCTCCACAGCCTTGATAATCTCTGACACCACAAAGAAAGTGTTTGGTCCAGAAGAACAACCCAAGTCTGCAATTGCTAGGCTTCTAGGGAGTTTGCTACAGTAGAGGCTGGCTATGGCTTCCTCTCTTAGGGGCTTTGTCAAAGAAATCACCTTTTGCTGTATTATGTACATATATTCATTCAGACTAATTAATGGCATAAACTACAGAAGAATTAGTACCGACTTCTTTTATTCTCTTTCTGCGTGGCATTACCAATCTCAGTTATACAACCTTGTTATATAGTGTTACAAAATTGGGTAATATGAACACGCAAAGTATGATGTTGCATGTAATTATACCTGAACTAAGGAGTTGTTTGCATAGCTTGCTTCTCCAACGCCTCCATTCATGTGCAGTACCTGTGCTACTTCCATTTTTCTTTCTTTTGTCTCTGTTTCTCTCTTTCTCAGTCTATTGCTTTTTGTAGTTCTTTGCGTTCAATGAAACCCATACCACAGCCACATATATAGACGTGTTAAAGCTATTTTTTTAAGAAAAAAAAAATTATGGCTTTTATTTTTTATTTTGCGTAAAAAAACATTATTTTTTGGGTGTGGCTACTATCGTTGCAGATCCCATGTGATTGATCGCAATCCTTTACAAACTGGGTCCCGTTTTTAGTTATTAATTTCGAAAACAACATCATAAGTATCACATGTCTTAATATGTGTTGATAAAAATAATATTATTAAAAAACAGAGACACATGCACAAAAAAATATTATTTTTTAGGTATGGCTACCATCGTTGCAGATCCCATGTGAAGTGATTGATCGGAATTTATGAAACACAAATTTAGACACAAATACATAATATGATACAGACATAAATATGAAGACATATTAAATTTAAAAATTATAAAATATAAATATAATATGTATATATATAAATAATTTTAAAATTTAATAAAAAAATTAATAATTTATTAATATTATTTTTATAAATTTAGAGATTTATAATATTTTAATATATTTTATATATGTCAATATTTATTCTTAATAAGTTCTTTTAAAAAATATGAAACATAATTTTTTTATCGACATATTTTAAAAATCTCTTAAACCAACTTCTCCTAATAAATTGTCGTATACACGTATACGTATGCGTAAAAAAAAAAAACTAAAAGGAATATTGGTGTGAGGCAAGTTTCGGTGACAATGAAGTATCTGACTTGATACGAGTAGAGGTAGAAGGAACAGATGAAAATAGCGGTGTGTGAAAAAATAAAACTTAAAAGTCTAATAGTGGCGTGTGAAAAAGATAAAACTTAAAATACTGGTATGTAAAAATAATGGCTTGAGACGTCAGTCATGTGATTTGGCTTGAGTGAGTTACGGCCTTACTAATTGAACGTTAGTCATGGAAATTAATTTTTTTTAAAAAAATATTAATGGGTCGTGTTCAAGTTGTGTTTTAGTCGTGTCTAAGTATGTCCGAGAAGTGTCTGAGCGTATACGAGAAGTGTTCGAGCGTGTCCGAGACGTGTCCAAATTGAAAAAAAATATTTTTTTTAATCAGATATATTCAGACACACAAGATACGTGTATCGTATAGGTATCTCTATATGTCTAATATAAACACAAATCTAACACACAAACACGCTTTATAATCAACGTGTCTGTACTTCATAGATCAGAATCCTTTGCAAACTGGGTCGCGTCCGTTTTCAACTATTATTGGCTAAAATAACATGTAAGTATTGTCATAGGTTTGATACTTGGAATTTATGTGTTGGATGGAATTTTTATTTTAATGTGTGACTGTATTTTAAAAAATTAATTTCTTATTTATAAGATAAAAATATTTTTATTTTAAAACAACAATATAAGGAACGAGATCCAAAAAGCTAATAAGGAACTCCAACATGGCTAATTGGCTGAATTTGTAGACTTGTGGTTAAGGAGATGAGTTAATTCTAATTTGTGGTTGTAGTCTCTGATTGTGATTTTGTTATGTTTATCACAATTGTTGATAATTATAAAAAAAAAAAAATATGGTACATACAACTGTAATTATAATTGTGATATGATTGTGGAGATACAAAGTCCATAATATTGTAATTGCAATTGTAAATTATAGATCACAATTTTAAAACATGGTTATGATTAGTTTTGTTGGAGCCTTGGAATAGTATTTAAGGGAATTAATTCTCTTAAATGTAGATGTAATGGCACATCCTTGAGAAAACCTTAGTACAACAAAAAGAAAAATAAAGACACAAAAAGTTTTATTATGTAAGATAAAACATATTTATATTATCTTTGGAATCAATAAAAAATGAACTTTGATTTCTTTTTTCCAAGATTAGGTGGAGGAGATACTAGTACTCCATTCCAGTGATATCAATGACAATGAGGATTAATGTCAGCATGAACTGAACTTCAATTTTTCAAGTGAAGTGCTTTAATCTTTATCAACCGAATCAACCATGTCCATTTTGCTTGAAAATCAATTTTTATATTTAGAATTTATTAGAAAAAAATAATTTTAAACTAATAAAGACAAAATTATCAATTTTAATAATAAATACTAAAATAAACAAATAAACTCAAAATAACTTGTAATTGCAAACATACTCTTAAATAAATGTAGTAAAATGCCAATAGAAGTTCTCACTTAATGGCCTTCTTTTCATAACAAATGTATGATATAATTTGAATTAGAATTTAAAGATCTTTTATTAATATGTTATTTATAAATCTTTTATTTACAATTACTCGCTGAACATAAAAGTTTGTCATAATCCTAAATTGATGCAATTATTCCCTTACACTAAATTACTGTGTGACAAAAGAAAAAAATAATCAAATTTTATTTTAAAAAAATAAAATTCCTTAGACATCACCTCGATAATTTTTGGGCATGTATCATTTTCTTATTAGAAGCTAATGCCCGGATGGCTTGCTTAAGCATCTTAACTCAGACATGAGACATCACGTCACATCCATTGAATTTCTTTTCTTTCTCTTTTGCCCACTTTGTCTCTATATCTTTATTCCCTTTCGTTCGTAGAATTGTCAAAAAATAGATTAAATTTAATGAATTAGTTTAAATAATTCAATAAAATGTGCAGGTTAAATTAATAAAAATAAACATAAAATTAAAAATAATTATATGAAACTCGATTCGAGAGTTTTTGACTAAATTATCTTTTGTGGTAAAAATATTTATTAAAATGTCACTGTTTTTAAACTATTTTTCAAAATGTCACCGTTTTGATTACGGTGACATTTTTTATTCTTTATTGGGTCACGTGAGATACGTCAGAACACTTGACGTATCCACGTAAGAAAAATTCCCCCGAATAATCCAACAAAATGGTTGGTGGGTTAGTAGAAAACGCAACTCGAACTTACATGGCCGAATCGGTTTTCGAAAATGACCCAACCCCTAATAATTTATCTTGGCCTGATAAATTTTTTTGGCACCAACGAAGATCATTTTTTGCCTTAATGGGTTGAGGCAATAGAATAAATTGGTAGTAGTGGGGAGCCTACCCTATTCGCCCGTGGTCCCTACGTCCTTGGGATTCGATGAGTTCTCAACATATCATACATTAGTTTGTTATATACTACTAACGTGTTGACATCATACGACGACATATATATAGGTGACATAAACATAAGGTGTTGACTGAAACTCCAATGGGGGTGCTTCCGTATTACCGTTGGTTCTTTGATCAGATGAAA
The DNA here is from genome assembly GCA_029884605.1 of Ormosia emarginata. Classification (NCBI taxonomy): domain Eukaryota; kingdom Viridiplantae; phylum Streptophyta; class Magnoliopsida; order Fabales; family Fabaceae; genus Ormosia; species Ormosia emarginata. Next base: position 6,476,108 of record JAQQTP010000064.1, read on the forward strand.
AGTGATGAAGTCAGTATCTGTTTATAGTGATTTAAATAAGTTAATTGTCTTGCTTTCTAATTCTTTATACAATTGTGATTGCAGATAACATGGCGGTCATATAAGGATGAGATTGTGACTTCATTGCCAGCATTTTGTGTCGCTGGTAGAGACATTGTTAAGCATACTAAAAGTCAGAAACTTTACTTGAGAAATTATTTCAAAATAGGCTGTCACAACCCATTTGAGTCGTCTTAACCCATTCGGTGGCCCGTATGATAGTCTAACTCATTTGGGTCGTCAACCCATTAGGGTTACATTCGGTCAATTCGGGTCAATCACGGCCCATTTGGTCGTCTCTAATTTATTGAGTCATTCGATTCGATTATTGGGTTCGTCTCATTCGAATTATTCGGGTCGTCCCGTCATTTGACAGGTCATACCGGTCACCATTCGGGTTAGTCCTAACCCATTCGGGTCAACCTGGCTAAATTAAGGGTCGGGTCATTTTCGAAGTCGACCGATTCGGTCGTGTAAGTTTTGGGTTGACATTTTCCTAACTTCGGTGGTCATTTTTGTTGGGTTATTCAGGGGTTTTTCCGACTTGGTCGATTTTGTCAGCCGCGTAGCGTGAAACGTAAAACGTTTAGCGTGTCCCGCATGGGATCTGGAAAATCTGGTGTTTCCAGGTGGATCTGCAGCGTTACGGAGTATCCTGCGTGGATCACGCGATACGCAAACGCCTGGTGTATCTACGTGCTCAACAAAGAATAAAAAATGTTATCATAACTAAAATAATAACATTCTAAAAAATAATTTAAAAATAATGATATTTTGATAAATATTTTTACCATAAATAACAATTTGATCAAAAATCACTCGATTCGAATTAAGTCCGACGACCCGACTTAAAAGTTGTTGTACTACGGTCACATTCATGTTTCCTCGCAACCCATTGAGGCGCCGCCACGTATAAGTTCATAAAAAGTCTCCTCGTGACTATGAACAGTTACTACAATTTTCAAACTTCAAACTTCGAAACAATCCAATTACACAGTAGACAATGCAAAGCGCAGTGTCTGTGTTCTCTTTCTTTTCTTTTTTAATTTTTATTAAAAAATAATTTATTTTCTTATTCAATTTTTTATTAATTTTTTAATTATTAAATAAAAAATTAAATATTTTTTATATTTTTAAAATATTAAATATATTTATTTTTTTTATTTAATATTTTTTATTTAATATTAAAATAATTAAATAAAAAAATATAATATTATCTATTTTTATTATAATTATTTATATATTTTATTATTTTGTTATTTTTCCTTCTTTTTCTTTAAAATCTTTCTATCTTCTATGTGGTACTATGGTTATGTTGCATTGAAAACCTTCAAGCTTATAACAAAAATAGGGAGCGAGTCTAATATACATCATTTTTTGGAGGGTGTATAGTATATTCTTATCATCTTAATTATTGATCGTGTTAAAAAATATATTAACAGTTGAGATAAAATATCAGCAACCTACCACCCCCTTTCACCGTCGTCGGCAACCGCCTTCCGCCGCTGACCACTGCTCTTGCAATTGTCCGTCGTCAGCTACAGCCCTTACCGGCGGCCACCAAAGGCTAGTTCCTGCCACCTCTGATCGACAACCTCCGACCACCGCCTGACAGCTACTTCCAACCACCTCCTATCAATCACCTCCGACAAGCTACTTTTGGCCACCTCCGACCGACAACCTCCGACCATTGCCTGCTGACTTCGGTCAACCACTATTGAAAAAAAAAAAAAAAAAAAATAAAATCAAATAAAAACTTATAAAACAAAAATCTACAACAACAAGTAAATTATAGGATGTATGATACATCCAAATACCATAGCATCCACCCAATAACAGGATAGTGTTTTAAAAAACAAAAAACACGACCAGAACAGGAAACTCTGTTCCTCCTTGTTTTTTCTTTTTTTATAATCAGCAAAAAGTAGAAAATGGGACATGGGAGGAAAAAAGGGGGTGGGGCTCAAGGGTTTGAATCTTTCTTCCGACAATTTCTTTGCAATCATTCATTCTTTCAGTAATTGCTCTTCATTGGAGTATCTTGACATCTCTGGTAACCAGTTTTCCGGCGACATCTCCGCCACCCTCTTCGTTTGCACGAAATACCACCTCGTGAAATACCAAATGTCAAGTCGCTTGTGACTGCTCTAACTCCTCTTCAGAAAGAAACTTCAGTATGCTCTTCCTTTTCCCTCCCTGCTCTAACCGTATTAAGGATTTTCACCCCTAATTCATCATATTAAGCTTTAATACTTATGTTGGGCCATGGCCCGATCTCCATTATAAATGAAACAAAGTTTTTCTCAGCACCATCAGTATTGTATTTTCCTATTCCATGGGCTAAGTTTCCTAACCCAGTGTTGAGTTTCCTGACCTAGTATTAAGCTCACTGCTAACACCCAACATCAACATGTAACCATTGGTCACTGGCTTTCTTCTGCTAATCCCTCCACAGCTTTTTTTTATTCTTGTTTCATTTTTTTTAATTTATTTTTTACTGATTTTTCTTTTTCTATTAAACATTTTTCAATTGAGACTCTCTCTCTATGTATATAACGGGTTAGGGTTTTAACTCGTAGTCTGCATAAGATTGAATTCGATTAATAAAATATTAATTTGAAATTCATATAAATTAATTTAACCAATCTCAAAAGTAGCCAGTCTCAAGTTGGCTTGTCCTGAATAGGTCAAGCTAGCTCATTTTAATAGTTCTACCCATTTGTCTTCTCTGATTATTTTTTTTTATAATTTTGTTTATTGATATACATATATATCCAGTTTGTATATATTTTTTAATTATTTCTCAAATTTCTTGTCAAGCTCGATTCCCATTTTATTAAATCCATATGTTGAATATTAAAAAAAGAAAAAGTTTCGAATTAGAGGTGGTCATAGTTTAAGTTTTGTTTGACTCATATATAATTTGATCTTTTAATCGTGTTAATTCTTTGGACTTGGACTTAACTCATTCATGACTTGATTAAAGATCAGAATTGAGTTGATTTAATATTTAGATAAAATGTATAAATTTATACATTATATAACAAAATCATAAAATTTTTAAAGTAAAAAACAAAAATTAAAAAATATTCTACAAAATGTATTTCAAAATAAATCATATCAAAATAAAAGTATTAGTATGTTATCCAAAATATATTAATTTAGTAAAAAAAAATTACAATTTATCACTTTTTTTTTTGTAAAAGTTATAAGTTTTTCAGTATTATATAACTTCAGGTTGGCTTAGGTCAATTTTTTAAAACCAAACTTAGTCCAATTAATTTCAAACCGAATTGAGTTTTGAGCACCCCTTTTTCAATTTGCTAGAGATATATGTTGTCTTCCTTATTGTGGGCTTCTGGCTTCATTGCAGTGAGAACTAAACAACTTTAATTTTGTCATTTCTTTATCTATTGTATGGTTGGGAAAGATTAATTTTTCCTCAAAACAGCTTTTTTATTTTTGTTCTAAAGAAAGCTTTTTTGAGTAGCTTGTGGGATGTTTGGGAAAAATGTGTAAAATTTATTATAATCTAAAGATTTTTTTTTTCATACTACAAATTGATTATAATCAAAAAGCTCTTTTTGAGCATTTTTCTTATAATCATTTTGATTATAATTAGAATTTAAAATCTTTACAAATACTATACTATATAAAAGTGATTTTTTAATTAATTATATAATCCAAACAAAACATATTATCTTAAAATTATTTTTAAGTTAATATATTCAAATAAAAAATTAATTTTATCATAATCAATTATAAAAAAAATCAATTACACATATAATTGATTATTAAATTTTTTTTTACAATTAATTCAAATACACTGTTGTTTCTTGTGATGTGACATTTTAATATGGGAAATTCTAGATTAATGTTAATGCTACCTATATACTCAAAGTTTAACACATACATCACTTTACATATGTACATTTTCCTTTATCTAATTATAACTGAACGTACCAAAATTTTTACATACCTATACTATAATTTTGTCACCTCATGTTGATGCTTGTTATCCGAGTGGTTAATAATGCTTGTTGCACATTGTATCTTACATCTCTAACATTAGTATGAATAAAAAATGTACAAATATCAAATTGATGGTAAAGCATGAATGAGACTAGTTGTAATAAGATTGATAATAAAAAAATGTATAAATATAAAATAATATGTGTATAAATATATGTTAATAATATTATTTTCGAATGATGCTCAAATGATGCCAAATACTTTCTCTATTCTCTTTTTTATTTTGTATTCTTGATGTGATGTTCAGCAAAAGAATTTATAGGAATTGTCATGACATACAATAATTTATTTTTTTTGTATAATTATTTTTTTAATTATGATCATTTTTTTATGTTTATCTAGATATTATTTAGATAATTTAAAATTTTTATAATAACTATACTATTTAAGAATTTTGAGATCTTTCTTTGTTTTTAGAAGTATTCTCTTTAATAAGTTATTTGATTTGATTAGGATTTAATATGTGAGGAAACTAGTATTTGATTAAAATTTTGTATTGATTTATGATTTATTATCATTGGGTTATAAATATCCCCTTTAGGTGCATGATGTAAAAGAAATTTTGCTACTGGTAAAATACATAAAATTTAGACTTTTCTTCAAGCATAGATTGCTTATTTATATTTAAGGTTTAGTCGAGAGGTAACACTACTTATCACGCTTAACTTAGTGTGTCAATTCTATTTAAAATATAAAAGAAAAGGTGGCCACTGTACATTGGTTTGTATCAATTGTATGAGTCGATCTACTTTCGTGCAATCTAATTCGGGCCTGTGCAATTCTCTTTAATTATTTACACAGTTATATTATTTTTAAGATTTTGCTAATTGTTAAAGATTTCAAAATAGACAATCTTAAATGAAAAAGTAAAACTTTTTTAATATTCAAGATATTAAATAAATTATTTTTATTTAAAATTTCTTATTTTAACCTCTTTAACAAGTGTTATAGCAAAAACCTTTTTTTTTTATACCTGAAATGTTATGTATCTCTTAGACCTGGTAATGATGAGTCAGTTATTAATTGAAAACATGTATCAATTATTTAATAGATTAATAAGTTTCATAGAGTTAAAAAAAAAATCATAGAAAAAATATGTTGTTAATTTGCAAACTAATCGATATACATTTACAAATAATTGATTCATCATTAACTAGTGCTAGTAACGTGTAAGATTTTTAGACTATAGTTTTCTTATTTATAATTCTTCTGTCCTAAACTGATTAGAGCATGTTTGGTTTTCAATTGACAGCTTCAAACACACCTTGGACTTCTTTCAATAGTGTAAAAATTTGTTTGGTTTTATTTTTATTTGTACAATTTTAACTATTTTTCGTTGCTAACTTATGTTTGTTCAAAAATAAAAAATCTTATTTTTTAGTTATATTTTTTTATTTATAATTTTTATCTTTTATATTTATTTTGTTAAACTCAATTTTGAGATAAAAGTTTTCAAACATAAATCACGTTATTACAAATTTATTTTTAATCAAATTTAAGTTTATAAATATACTTTCATTCAAACTTAAGTTTACCAATTTTAATACAAATACACAGTCGTGCGTGACTCATGAGAAGCTGTCCATAATAATTCTATTCATTGGATGAGTCGTTTTTTCTGTTTCGATGGGAAATTCAAAGGATGAGTTCTTTATTATGTAAAACTTGGCGAAGGTGATGAATTCTGACTTATGAGTGATAACGTTGTTAGGTGTAGAATCTTGATGCTAATCAATTTTATTTTGAGGTCATAAACATATTATGCTAATCGATGCGTTGCCGTAAGCAGCAGAGCTCATGGTATTTACATATGAAGGATACACATAGACACTGAGACATGATATAGATATAAATATGAATATACAAAATTTAAAAATTATAGAATACGGATACGGTATATATATATATATAAATTTTAAATTTTTTTAAAAAAAATTATAATTTATTAATATCATTTTTATAAATTTGAAGATTTATAATATTTTAATATTTGTCGTATGTGTTAATATTTATTACTTAATAAATTATTTTAAAAAATATGAAATATAATTTCTATTGATATATTCTAAAAATTTCATAAACTAATTTCTCATAATGAAACTAATCATATACAATTACATGCGCATAAAAAAGAATAATTAAAGGAAATATTGATGTGAGACAAGTTTCAGCGACAACGAAGTAGATGATTTGAAGTACGAGTAGGTCAAAAGAAAGCATATGAAAATATATGTGTGAAAAGATAAAACTTAAAAGTCTAATAGTGGCATGTAAAAAGATAAAATTTAAAATACTAATATGTGAAAATAATGACTTGGGACGTCAATCATATGATTGAGCTTGATTGAACGTTAGTCATAGAAATTAATTTTATAAAAAAAATATTAATGAATCTCGTTCAAGTCGTATCCTAGTCATGTTCAAACGTGTTAAAATATCAACGCTGTTTAAATATCCAAATAAAAAAATTTTTTTAATCGATATATTCAAACACGTAAAATATATATATATCATATAAATATTTCTATATATCTAATATAGACACATATCTAATACACAAACATATCTTATAATCAATATGTCCGTATTTTATAGATATTTACATAACCCATTGATATTTGCATTCTACGACAAATTGAGTTTGTTTAATTTGGCGGTATTTGACTTTGGGGTCTGAATTGTAAATACGTAACAGTTTTTTTTTTTTTTCGCTAAATAGAAAAAGCCGAAAAACTACAGCCACCAACAACCGACACCAATCGGATAGTGTTACAGTGGTACTTCTTAGACGGTGGAAGTGTACATAATATGATTCAATAATTTTATTTATAGGATAAGTTAAATATGAATCATGAGAAGTTGTCTACAATAATTTTATTTATCTTCCACGTATAACCAGGCGATGGTGACCGTGAATTCTGATTTATGATTTAGACTAAATTAGGTAGGACTTTGTTTAAAAGGATCACATCTATTTTATAAAGTGAATTTAATTAGTATGTATTGATATTTAATAATTTTTTTAATAAATTAGTATTTATTATTATTATTATTATATTAATTAAAATAAACATAAAAATATTAAAATATTAGTGAATATGAATATAAATGTTTTTACACTAATCACTTTAATTCTTATAAAATATTCGTAACATGGTCTACTTGCCTGAGAAGTTATTGTATAAAATTTAAATATTTCAACAGACTTAAGCTTTTAAGTCTTAAATAAGCTTAAATTTCAAACCAAAATTGTTGTGTCAGTGTCAGAAATAAATTATATAGAAGCCAATTAATCGATGTGTTGCGGTAAGAATGCAGAGCTAACAGTATTAACGTCATCCAGTGACATTATGCGCTGTTTCATCTCTGATTCTTTCCATTCTACCATAAAATGTGTTTGTTTAATCTTGTCCTATTTGACTTTGGCATATGATAATTGAAGAAAATGATAATTGGAGAAAATAAGTGGTGGAGAGGGACTTCAATTTTTGTTGGTACATAATAACTGTTTACATAATTTTTTTATTAAAAATAGTGGTTAGATAAAAACATATTTAAAGTAAAGATTTTAAAATTTAAATATTTAATATTACAAGTAAAATTTGTCTCAGTCATAATTTATATTTTTTGTGATTAATCACTTTTGAATTATGAAAATAATTAATTAAAAATCTTAATTTTAAATTTTATTAATTAATAATCTCATTTGCACTGCAATAACTAATTAAAGACTTAACTTTACTAGAAGAATATTTTGATAATGTTTATCAACTTAAAAAATAAATTACCTCATTTATGCCATATATGTTGTTCATGTTATAAATTGTCTTCTTATATTAGATATTTTTATCTTTTAATATTTTTTATTAATAAAATAATTCTTATATTCTTATATTAAAAATAATATTTTTTTTTTCATATTCTATCTAACATTATATATATATATATATATATTACTTTTTTTACTTAATTATATTATTTAAAAATAATATAAATAGTATATATACAATTAAAAATAATATATTATTTTTTTTTCTTAATTCAAATGTAAGTCCTCACCAAGATTTGTAACATGCAAACCTTGAAATGTGAGAATCTCTCTCTTCCAATACCTTTTTAACCAAAAAAAAAAAAAAAAAAGATTTAGATCTCTTCCTGTCTTTGTCATAGGAACATAGAGACAATTTAAGAAGTTTTCTTATGCAGGAACCCACAATGATGGGTTATGATATGGAGTTGTTATTTTCAAAAATCAAAATTATTGGTATCTTTATTTCTCTAAGAGCATCCTCTCTTGTTATTTAACAAGTGAGAATCCAAATATATTTTTTTTCATAAAGTTGATGTCCCTAATAATGTTTATTTTTTTTATCTATTTTTTAATAAAAATAAGTATTTTTATATCTCATTATATTTAATTTTAGTGACTTTATTTTTTTGTATTTTTTATATCCATCTACCCGAAAAAAGGCGAAAGACTAATTGTCGTAAAGATCTTGTACCGTGGCGACTACTCCAAACCGCATTTTTCTCTATATACATGAGTTCGACCACATTTATATCAAAGTCATTCATTCTTGCCTTGGATAATTTGTATTTTAGTGACTTTATAATATTATTAATTAATTTATTTAAAGAAATTATTAATTTAATTATTATGATAATTGTAAAAAATCTGTTAAAAAATATTGGATAAAATAATGACAATTTGACAGCAAGTTTAATTCAAGGAAAAAAATAAAGATCTAGACCCATAACAAATAAAGAGAGAAAAAAGATGAAAATCTAGCGGCCTTTAATAAAAAGAGATTAAATTTTCTAAAATTGATTTCCTAAATTCAATCAATATCTTCTTATTATTTAGAGATCAATTAAGGATATTAAGTTTCCTAAATTTAATTTCCTATGTCCAATTTATATTTTTTTATTATTTAGGAACCAATTAAGTAGATTTTGTGCAAGATACACTCCTATTAGGTAAAATTTCTTATTAATAGATAAGAAGAACGGAAGCTACAAAAGGTGGAAGAGGAAAGGACGCGCAGAGACGACAGACTCAAAGACATTTTCTCTAGAATTTGTCTACTATCATAGTATGAATAATTAAATTCTCAAATAAGGTTAGGATGAACTTGCACACTATATGATATTTTTAACTTATTTTTAATTTATATTTTTTTATTTTCAATTACTAAAACTCCTTTGTTATATCATCCAATTCATTATTGATGTTTTCTTCTCTGACTTATCATAGAATTTATTCTGTTTATCGATTCAGTCCTTCTTTTTCGATTGAATGATTTAGTTCTTTGATTATGTTTGGATAAATTATTTATCTATATTGATTTACTTCTTTGCTGCAATATCACTATTTGAGTTATTGTCATCGTTGAATATTGTCATCATTGAATTTTCTCAATAGAGATAATAACTTACTTATTCTAAAAGTGACAAATGATTTTTCAAAGGGTTATATTTGGTTTAATTTTAGTTTATAAATTTATACTTTTCGATTAGAAATTTTAGAAATTGAGTTCCCAATTGATTTATTCAATGAATTAAGAATAATTAAAATACCATATTTGTGCAAGGGATTCCCGACACTTTATTATCATCAAATTTGAATACTTTTTTTCGTTAGTCACTTTGATTCACTTTAATTTGTATTTAAAATTAATCTTTATTTACTATTAATCATTTAATATTTTTCTTTAGTTTTCGAGTTTCTTTAGTTATTCTTTTAATTTATATTTTTGTGGAATCGACACATCAAAGTTGTGTTACAATTATCGCATTATTCTTTTGGCGTAATAAATTTTTGGCACCATTGTCAAGGAGACGGTAGAAGAATTGCTAAATAATTTTTCTTTTCAGTAATTTGTAAAGGCGATAACTTCATTCCTTTTTTTTAGCTTGCTGCATCTTCATTTTATTTTCTTTTCTTTTTTAGTTTTTTTTAGTGTTGCATTACTTTTTTTCTTTCTACCTTGCATGAACAGGTATAGATGAACAAGTATAGAGACGCTTTATGTTGGTTTCCTTGTAGACTTATGTCAAAGTCTGAGTTTGATTTTTCTATTCATTTGTTTGATACTTCTTTTAATTATGAGGAAATGAGCGAACACAAATATCAACCTACTAGGACTCTTCAGGATTACCTCCACCCTATATACACAACCACACCATCATGCATCATGTTTCCAACTAATACTCTCCAACTGAATTTTAAAACAGGAATGATACAATTACTCCCTCCTTTTCATGGCTTGGAAAAAGAAAATTCATATTTGCACATTAGGGAGTTTGAGGAAGTAGTTGCGACATTTTATAGTCAAAATGCAACTGATAACATTGTGAGACTTAAGTTATTTCCTTTCTCTGTGAAGGATAGAGTTAAAAGTTAGCTATACTTGTTGAGACTGCGATCTATTAGGTCATGAAATGAGATGACTTGGGCTTTCTTTAATAAATACTTTCCCCAACATAAGACCAATGTTTTCAAAAGGAAAATCTCCACCTTTGTACAAAAGGACAATGAGACTTTGTATTAGTCTTGGGAGAGATTTAAGGAGTTGTTGAGTATATGTCCTCACAATGAGTATGAGAATTGGCCCTTAGTGAGCTATTTTTATGACGGACTTACACTTCGAGAGCACAAATTTGTGGAGATGATATGTAATGATGAGTTCTTACAGAAAGATCCTGATGAGATCATAGAATATCGTAATGAGCTTGTTGAAAAAGCTCACACTTGGACTAGACATAATACTACTGAGAGCACAAATAGGTCACGACTTATAGGAAACCCAAATGGTGGTGGAATTTACCATCTCAGGGAAGAAGACAACCTAAAGGCTAAGGTTGAAATGCTCACTAGGGAGCTAAAGGTGTTAAAGATGAAGAACTTAAAGCCAACACATGTCATGCTGAGTCTTTTAGACTACATTTTGTGTGTGGTGGGGTAGACACATCGCCCAAGAGTGTCCCACATTTGCTGAGATGAGAGGGATGTACGAGAAATAATATAATGTCTTAGGTATGTACAAGAAGCTTTTTACACCTTTATCTAATACTTGTAATATGGGGTGACACAATCACCCCAATTTTAGCTAGAAGTCAGAAAACCAACCTCCTGCACAACCCGTAGATCATATCATACACTATGTCATGCACCTTTATCTTCTAAGAGTCCTTTAGAAGACACTTTGCATGCTTTTGTTGAGGCATAAGGTAAGACTAACCAAAAGTTTGAATCTTTGACTAAGTAGATTGCTTAAGAAAACAAGGAGATAAAGAACCAAGTGTCCAAATTGATGAACTCTTTGAGTGTGAATGAGCGAGGTAATTTCCTTTGTCAAGCTCAATCTGCACCCTATGGTGAAAAATGGCGCAAGAGAATTTGAAGGATATGAATGTCATTGTGACACAAAGTGATAAGTCATTACACTTCCCAACAATGAACAAATCAGAGGATGTAGAAAAGAATCAAGATAATAGTAATGCTGAGTTACCCCAAGAACCTGAGGTGACAAAGAGCCTTGTTAATATACCATTCTCTCAAGTTTTAAAATCAAGCAAGTGAATCTTAGATTCTAACAATGAAATCTTAGAGAACCTAAGGCAAGTAAAAATTAATCTTTCTCTTTTGCATGTGATTAAACAAGTTCCTACTTATGCAAAAGTTCGCAAGAATTTGTGTACAGTTAAGAGGAAGTACCATGTGAAGAAGACAGTGTTCCTAACACAACAAGTTAGTGCTCTAATTGAGCAACAGATTCCTCCAAGTACAAAGATCATGGTTGTCCAACCATTGCATGCAGCATCGAAAATTATGAGTTTGGACAAGCTTTGCTAGATTTAGGAGCTAGCATGAATCTAATGCCATATTCTATCTATTTGCAGTTGGGGTTGGGAGAAATGAAACCAACCACTATGGTATTACAATTGGTTGACTATTCAATCAAAGTACCTGGGGTATGGTAGAGGATGTTCTAATTCACATTGACAAATTTTATTATGCTATTGATTTCCTAATCCCCGACACTAGCTCTGCTGTTGATATTACTTCTAAAAATCCTTTGATTTTAGGTAGGTCTTTCCCTACTACTGTTAATGCTCTTATTAATTACAAGAATGAGTTCATGAAGCTGTCTAATGGAAACATGACGCTCAAGGTGAATATCTTTCATATTACAAAACAACTAGAAGATGATTACGAGGGTCACCAGACATACATGATTGAGTCAATCATGGATAGAGGAGTTTATACATCCCATTATTTTGATCCCCTTGAGCACTATCTTGTTAATTCTAAGTTTGATTCAATCGGTAATCCATCTAATGTAGTTGATATTTGTGCTATTTTTTTTTTATAGAATTCGGGATTATGGCACTCAAGCATGACAACCAAAGTTTGAGGAGTTGTCTAAGAAAGGTTGGAGCATTGATGATATAAAAGGTGTTAGTTCTCTGGTCTATTCTCATAAAATTAATTTGGAGGAAGGTAAATGGTCAGCGGTTGAAGCCGTAACTTGAGTTGAAGGATCAAGATGTAGAAAATACTTTGGTAAACGATCTTGTCTATCAAAACTGAGGTAAGTTTTTAGTATTTCGTTTGTGTTTTTATTGAGTTAGCTTAAGTATCTCCCAGATTTCGGAGTCTTTGTATGAGGATGTAAATAGTATCGGCCAATAAAAAAATAAAAAATTTTCAAAACCTAAAAAAAAATTAGTTTGCATGCTTGTTTATTTCATTTTACTTTATTTTGTTTTTGTTATTTTTGTCATTGCTAACCATTGTCAGGGTGTAGTTATCCTCTTCTTGTCTTCTCTTTTTATTTGCTAAGTATTTTAGGTATGTGACTCTTTCCTATTACTCTGTTTATTTTTGTCCCAATAAATTTTTTTATGCATATTGGTGATTATTTCTTAAGTTTGGATTTAATTTGAAACATTGAAGACAATGTTTGGTTTTGATTGGAGGAGTGAGTTACTTGAATTTCAGTCATGTTATCATTATGCCACTTTTGTGAGAAAATTTTTTATATCATCTTGCTCAACTTATTTCACATTATTCATAGCTACTTCTGCATAACTCTTTGTTGAAAAATTGAAATAATTAGAAAACTTGATGAAAGTATGTAGATACTATATTTTTGCCGAGAGAGTTTTGAGTCATTCATTTTTATTATGAGAGTTTTTTCTTGGTCATCCAATGTTTATTGTGGTGCTCATGATTTTTTTTTCACTAGATCGTTTCATTATTATTTTAGCTAAAGAGAAATTTTACATCATACTTGCATTTAATCTGATGTCACAAAATTTGGTAGAATTGTGTGTTTCCTTGAGAGATGATGTTAGATCATGTTTTTTATTTTGAGTCTTGGAATAATGTTTTTGTTCTTTTACATATTGCCGCTAGTCACCCATTTGAGCCTATTTATTGACTTTTTCTTTCTTAACTTTTTCCCAAAGTGTTTTAGAAAAAAAATAATATTATTGCAATATGGGAAATATAAGAAAAAAATAAGGGAAAAATGAAAAAAAAAAAGAAAAGTGAAAGTGCAAGAGAAAAAAAAATCGAAAAGCTACAAAGTTGAAAAAAATTTGAGAAAAGAAGTAAAAAAAATTAAAAAAGGTAAAGAAAATTGTGTTGAAAGTGCAGAAATCAAGTATCTAAATATTCTTAAAATACTTTCAATTTTCATTATTTTCCTTAGCTTTCATATTTTTCCTTTACTCACATTACAAGCTTAATAAAGTCTTATTTGATCTTAAGGAATTGCATGGTTCTTCCAATATACATGACTAATCTTAAAGTGTGGTGTAAAGTCTTTTCTTGACATCTTTTCATGAAACGATATTTGTTCTATTTTTTCAGTATTTTTTCTATCATTTTATATGTGAGATTTTTTTTTTGTGCCTACTATTCTACTCACATATACTTGTTATGAGTGACACCATACTTCTGAGTTATTTTCATTTGTGAGTATAACTCTTGTGAATATTGTATATGGTTGAAAGATATTTTCTGATGGGGATTCTAGTTATGATATTTGGAGATAATGAATATATGTCATAGTAGTTATATTATTTACACACTTTGAGTTTGAAGACGGTAGAATTTTTGTGGCAATTGTGGTGTTATGATGCATATTTGTGAATACCTAATTTTGATGGGACTAAAAAAAAAAAAGACAAAAATGAAAATTTTAAAAAAATTCAAAATAAAAAAACGAAAAAATAAAATAAAATGAAAAAAAAACAAAAAAACTAAAAAAGGAAAAAGTTGTAGCACGTTAGCACCTTGCAGCTGAAAAAAATAAGGCTTAAGGAGCCCAAAAATGGAAAAATGGACAGCAAAGTGAAGCAAGAAAATGTGATAATCTCAAAGGAAAATACATCAAAATGGAAATTTGATTAGAAAGCTCAATCGGAGCTGATTTCTTGGGGCTGCAAATTTTGATCTGCTTACAACAAAGGAGGCATATTACAGGGGGAGAACCATTTTCTTGATAGAGAAAAAGGGGGAGAAAAACGGCAACACGGAGAGAGCAATCTTCAGGATTTTTCGGAGGAGAATTTCACTATTCATCTTCTTCCTAAACCAACCATTCCCACAACCATAAACTACCATTTGCACCATCTTCAACCTCTCGATCACCAACCAACTTCAGGAAACACCCATTGCCATCTTCACCCTTCACTTTAACCACCATTTTCATCTTCCTTATCAAGCCATAGCCATCACCTTCCATAACTCAGAACCACCATCATCTTCCTCCATTTTTCAACCTTCCTCCATTACCACCTCCACCTTCACTCATCTTCTCCAACACCAAAGCACCACCACCTTGCTCCACCGTAGCCCACCCAAACCAAGCACCTCCACGCCTCACCGCAAGCTCCACCCTGTCACGCACCCAACCAGACCAGCCTCGCCTCCCCGGAAAACAGAAAGCCACCACCGAATCGGGCCGCGACCAGTCGCCAGACGTCCCACCGCACCAGCTCCGATTTTGCTCCACCGACTAGCCACCGCAGCACCGCCGCACTAGATTGCTAGATCCGGAACTGCCAAGCTCAACCGAACTGCACCATCGTGCTGCACGCGTTGCCGTCGAGCTCTACCATGTCAACCAGGCACTGTCACGCACGCCCACGACGAGCTCAGTCGCACCATCCGGAAACTGAGCCACACAACTCGAGCTACCTTGTCGTAGCTGATTCGCACCGTAAACCGTCTCACCAGTCGTCTAAAGCCGCCCACTCGCCGTTTGAAACCCAGCAACCCATAGTCACCGAAAGCTACAGATCTGGGGTCCGTGTGCCATCGTGCCACCTCCTCTCCGCTAGTGCCGCCGTGCTCAGCTAGCGCCTCTCCGCCTGGTGAGTTTCCTTCACTCTAGAATTTTCTCTTGTTCCGTTACTCTTTCCAAAGCACCATTTTTTTGTGTTTTCAAAACCAATATTTAATTTGGTTTAGTGTTAGTCTGATATAGGAAATGGGGAATTGCAAAAGTCGTTTTGGGCTTGGACTTGAGTCCTCTTTCTCTGATGGCTTATAATTGAATGGACAAATTTTTTTTTCTTTTTCTTTTTCTTTCTTTTTTTTTTATGATTGTTAAGCATATATAAGTAAAAAACAAAAATAATAAAAAAAAACAAAAAGTAAAAGAATGAAAAAATAAATTTTTATTTTTAATCAATGCAATGACCAATGTTGATGATTGAATAGCGGATGTTATCTTCAATGTCGTTTGGATCATAAGGATTTATTGAGTAGCCTTGTACTACTTTAAATCCTGTGCAGGGATGTTTTCTTTTCAAAAAAAATTTCTAAATTAAAATCAATTAACTCGTACTTATTTTTTACAGAACTACGTGACTTTGAGTTCCTCATTGCACCTGAGGGTACGTAGGAGCAGAATTTTCATTCTGTCAAGCCAAAATTTAATTTTTCACAATTTGGTTGTTTCTTTTTCTTGAAAAAAAACATAACAAAATAAAAATAAAAATAAAAAAATTTTTTTTAAGATGAGTAAAATAAATAAATTTTAGATTATCAAGATTATGCACAACTGACTTAAGGTACCGTCTCAAGACGGGTGTGATAGGGGTGCTGTGGGATTAAGTTTCCACTTTTCCCTATCCATAACCGACTCCCGAATCCGATCTAGTTTTCAAAGATTATTTTCTAAGAAAGATTTTCTAATTTTTCTTAATTTAAATAAAATTGGTGGCAACTCCATATTTTTATCTTTTAAAATCTTGCGAGTGACTATTTCGTCGCGATTTCGGTCGCGACAGATAGCGACTCCACTGGGGAGACTTAGAGAGTCAAGCTTGTTGTAGTTAGTTGTGCAAATTATTAATAATTTCTATTTATTTATTTTATCTCTTTTTGTCTTTGTTTTTATTTTCTCTTTTTGTTTGTAAATAGTCTTTGTTTAATACTTTTATGTAAATACTTAATAGCATTATTTTGTATATATTTTAACTTGTATATATGTTTTGTGCTTAATTGTTGAAACCCTAGGGTAAATGATTGTTGATTGGCAGTTGTATATATTATTTTGTAGGTTAGGTGGTAGTTTTATCTTTTTAAGTTTTTGTATAGTTTTGTATGTTCTCTCACACACGTCACTATCACTTACCTCACACACTTTTTGGACTCTATACCCGAGTCTGTGCAAATCCGAGGAATAGGAGGGGTCTCGATTTTTGTTATTGAGGGGTTTCATGCTCACTTGACATTGATTGGGACACCACTCAGATTGTTACCAGTATCATTGACTAATCATATTGAGAGGGTTTATCCCTATTTGTGATTAATTCATGAATTGGATCCTTGTCTTTCGAGATAGGGACAATTTGGGGACCATGACTTTTAGAGGTCTAGATCTGTCCTAAAAACCTTGCACTGATAGATTGAACATAGTGACTATCAAAATTAGAATCGTGACTTTAAGGAGATCCAATTTTTAAGTTTCACCTGATTAGGGCACAAAGGGAGCACACCTTCTTGTTTTATTTATTTCTCATTTCATTCATTCTCGCATTCCTTTAAAAAAAAGAGTAAAAAAAAAACCTCATTTTACATTTTCTTATCATTTCCTTGCATTTCAAAATAAAAAAAAATATACATTGCATTTTCATAGCATTCTTAGTATTAAAAAAAAATCATGCATTTTCATGTCATTCATAACTTGTTTGAAAAAAGAAAAAAAAACATATGCATCATCTTGCATTTTCAAGGCATTCATAGCATTTTTTTTTAAAAAAATATTTTCAAAGTTCATTCATTTCACCTTATACATCTCATGCATTTCATCTTATGCTTCTCATACATCTCATTCATTTCATCTCAGTCTTTGTTTTAATAAATCAAATTGGTTTAGGAACCATTTGCGCGGTCTAGGAAAGCAGAGACCAATCAAACCTGAGTTTGCAATACTAGATCTCAAACCAGAATGGCTGCAAATAATCCTGAGACAGGGAAAAACTTGAGCAGAGAAATTGATGAAATGACAAGGATAATGAATGAGATATCTGAGAATCAAGTAAGGATGGAAGCAATATTACATCATCTGAGAGAGTCTCTCCACTTAATTAGTGGAAATAGAGGTACAAATGGGGTTGAAGAATATGTAAATGTGCCATCGGTGATTGCTCCGATGTTCTCGACTGTAACCTCAAGCATCGCTATGGGGATACGTGAGTAACCACCTCAAATGACATCAATGGTCATGGCTATTGGGGAGGGGTATCGCACCTTGGAAGGCGCTCATGTTGAAATTCCTGATTATGCTGGCCCTACTTGGGAACAACCTCATGTATCTGTTCCGGAGCAGGCAACAATGCCTTGCTCTGGAAATAGTCATGTCAGGACTGAGAAAGACAAGATGAAAGAAAAGTGCGTCGAGAAAATAGAAGAATAGATCAAGGCAATCAATGGCCCCAACGCTTATGGACGTCTTAGAATAGAAGATCTGTGTCCTACCACCGATGTCATAATCCCTAAAGGTTTCAGGATTCCTAATTTTTCCAAGTATGACGGGAGTGGTAACCCTCGGTTTCATTTGATTAGTTATGGAAACATGATGGCTGTTTGGTCCAAGGATGATAAGTTCGTCATTAGCTTTTTCCACGAGAGTCTTACAGGCCCTGCTTTAGAGTGGTATCTTCAATTAGACCGCTGTAAAATTTCTCGTTGGACGGAGCTGGCTAATTTATTCATGGATCAATACAAGTTTAATCTGGATGCAGCTCCTACCCGATAACAATTGAGCTCGATGCAGAAAAGAAGTGAGAAAACCTTCAAACAGTATGCCCAGAGGTAGAGGGTTCTCGCAACACAAGTGCAACCACCGTTGACTCTGATAGAAATGTGTTCATACTTCTTGGGGACTTTGAGAGCTCCATATGTTGAGATAATGACGGGTATTGTGTATCGAGACTTTGCTGAATTAATAGCTGCTGGGGAGAGGATTGAAGTTCTGATAAAAGCTGGCAAATTGGCAACCGACAACGATGAAGGTGGTTTTGAAGGAGTTTTCCCTTAGGAAAAGAGAGTGAGAAATAAGTTACATGCAAAATCAGCAATCTTCACAACTCTGTTTTCCACCGTCTCACTTTATCTATACCAATCGACCTCCGACGATTTGAAACTTCTGAACAACTGATGATCTGAGGCGTTAATTGATGAGATTACCATCTTAGATTTTTATGATGTTGAACTCATTTTAACTTTCTTGAAGCATTAATGTAATGGATTTGCGTGAATCTTAGCATACCTTGTTTCTTTTTTCCTAGATTCTTGACCCTCAAATTCTTGTCATGTCTTTTTGTCGTTTTTCTTTCTTTCTTTCTTTTCTTGTTTTCTTTAGATTCGGATCCCATGAGATTCTCATTCTGAAAAAAAATTGGTGGTCATGAAACCAACGTGTGTAGGTGTTATTTGCCCAAAAAAAAGCAAAAAAAAAAAGTAAAAAAAAAATAAGAAGGGAGTCATCACTTGACATGCACTGTCTCTTTTGTCTCGAAATTAAAAATTTTGAAAATGAGCAATCAAGATTTGAAATGAAGATTGACCATCTTTCTTTATCTTTTACAAGAATTCATCTTTCCATTATCGTTTGTTGTCTTTTTTTGAGCTTGAAAGTTTTCTTCAATTTAGCCCTAGACAAGGATCACCCCTACACTAGGGGTTAACACAAAGTGAAAATTGTGTTTTCTGTGAAAAAAAAAGGAAAGAAAATGAAATGAAAAAGGTCACAACAAAAGTGAAATGTTGAAGTGAAAGGAAAAAAGGGAAGAAATGAAG
Source organism: Ormosia emarginata (assembly GCA_029884605.1). Lineage (NCBI taxonomy): Eukaryota > Viridiplantae > Streptophyta > Magnoliopsida > Fabales > Fabaceae > Ormosia > Ormosia emarginata. Next base: position 6,495,504 of record JAQQTP010000064.1, read on the forward strand.
AACAATAAAAGAAAAGTGTGCTTGAAAGCGCAAGGTCCGTTGACAAGGTTTAATTTTGAATAAGGATCATTGGTCTCATTCAACCCTTAAACACTTGTTTGAGCCTTATATCTTTCATTTCATAACCACTAACCTTGGCCATGTTATAAGCCTTAAAAAGTCCATTTTGATTAATGAAAGATTGCTTTTTTATTTTCATTAACTTTAATTTTGAGACAAAAGGTTCGTGCTCTTTCGAGTTTTCAATTCCTTACTCTTATAAAAAAAAAGAAAGAAAAAAAGAATAAGAGGGAAAGATGAGGTACATATTGGTCATACACTGGGGTAATTTTTTATTCGGTTCAATTCGGCCTACACTAGGGCAAATTTCTCTTTGGTTCAATTTGGCCTTGCACTAGGATAAGTTTCTATCCTGTTCAAGTTGACTCCAAACTGGGACAATTTTTTGTTTCCCTAGTTTAATTTGACCTACGTTAGAGCAAATATCTTGGTCATTAGGACGTCTGCCCTATTAAATTCAGTTCTAGACTGGGGCAAATTTCTTTGTTTCAATTTGCCTTGATGTACATGCTCAGCAAAAGGCAACTAAAGATTATTTGCATGAAGGTTGAACCAATCCATACTGGGGCAATATCTCTTTGAATCCTATGTCTTTGTTTGTGTCTTTTCCTATATATTCATCATTTGTAAATATCTTTTTGTGTAGTCAAACTTCCAAGACCAGTTCATAAGTTATTCACTTGATCAATTTCTTTCCTGTTGTGCTCTTGAATCCATGCATATTTGTTACATAATGCTTCAGGTAGGGTGATATGTCAAAGAATAATCCAGAATTCCAAGTTCTACGCTTGATAGTTTTTACAAAATTCCAGGTCCATGACCTGATGATGGGGTCCAAAAGAATACCAAGTCCTTCCTTGATGGCTTTACAACATTCCGGGTCCATGGCCTGATGAGGTGTTCAAAAATGAAAAAAAAGAGGAAAAAGAAAAAAAAGAAAAAGAAATGAAGAAGGGATAAGGGAAGTCAAGAGTATTCCATGCCAACCGAAGAGTTTGATGAAGAAAAAAGATACGAACAAAGGGTTTGATTGGTCAAAGTTTTTCAAGATCGTTGTTGGTTAAGATGACTTTTAATAAATAATTGAAAAAATGAAAAAAAAAAGGATAAAAGAGAGAAAAGAAAAATTTTAAGTCCATGCATTTTTAATTTCTGTTGAGCGCATCGGCTCCTTGTATTTTATTTTCTATTGAACGCATCGACTCCATGCATTTTATTTTCTTTTGAGCACATCGGCTCCATGCATTTTAAATTCATGCCATTTAATTTTGAGCGCATCGGCTCCTGTCATTTATTCTTTGAGCGAGTCGGTTCCATGCATTTTAAATTCTTGTCATTTAATTTTGAACGCATCGGCTCCTGTCATTTATCTTTTGAGCGCATCGGCTCCTGTCATTTATCTTTAAGTGCATCGGCTCCATGCATTTTATTTTTTGTTGAACGCATCGACTCCATGCATTTTAATCTTCTGTTGAGCGCATCGGCTCCACGCATCTTTATTTTCTATTGAGCACATCGGCTTCATGCATTTTAATTTCTGTTAAGCGCATCAGCTCCTTGCATGTTATTTTTTGTTGAGCGCATCAGCTCCATACATTTTTTTTTATTATTGAGCGCATCAGTTCCATGCATTTTAATTTCTTGCCTTGTTTTGTATTGCCGGACAAAATTGAAGTTCATATATTTACTCATTTCTTACGACGATAATTTGAAAAACTATGGTTATTCTTATTATCTAGTAAGAAACAAAAAGAATGGCAACTATAAACACCCAATTTTGACCGAACAAAAAAAAAGAGACAAAAATGAAAATTTTAAAAAAATATATAAAATTAAAAAAAAAAAAGAAAACTAAAAAAAATAAAATAAAATGAAAAAAAAACTAAAAAAAGAAAAAGTTGTAGCACGTTAGCGACTTAAATTTGCTTGAAAAAAAAAAACAAGGCTCAAGGAGCCTAAAAATGGAAAAAGGGATAGCAAAGTGAAGCGAGGGAAAAGGTGACAATCTCAAAGGAAAATACATCAAAATGGAAATTTGATTAGAAAGCTCAATCGGAGATGATTTCTTGGGGCTGCATATTTTGATCTGTTTACAACAAGGGAGGCATATTACAGGGGGAGAGCCATTTTCTTGATAAAGAAAAAGGGGGAGAAAAACGGCAACACGGAGAGAGCAATCTTCAGGATTTTTCGGAGGAGAATTTCACTATTCATCTTCTTCCTAAACCAACCATTCCCACAACCATAAACTACCATTTGCACCATCTTCAACCTCTCGATCACCAACCAACTTCAGGAAACACCCATTGCCATCTTCACCCTTCACTTTAACCACCATTTTCATCTTCCTTATCAAGCCATAGCCATCACCTTCCATAACTCACCAGAACCACCATCATCTTCCTCCATTTTTCAACCTTCCTCCATTACCACCTCCACCTTCACTCATCTTCTCCAACACCAAAGCACCACCACCTTGCTCCACCGTAGCCCACCCAAACCAAGCACCTCCACGCCTCACCGCAAGCTCCACCCTGTCACGCACCCAACCGGACCAGCCTCGCCTCCCCGAAAAACAGAAAAAGCCACCACCGAACCGGGCCGCGACCAGTCGCCAGACGTTCCACCACACCAGCTCCGATTTTGCTCCACCGACCAGCCACCGCAGCACCGCCGCACTAGATTGCCAGATCCGGAACTGCCAAGCTCGACCGAACCGCACCACCGTGCTACACGCGTTGCCGCCGAGCTCTACCGCGTCAACCAGGCACTGTCACGCACGCCCACGACGAGCTTAGCCACACCATCAGGAAACCGAGCCGCACAACTCGAGCTGCCTTGCCGTAGCCGATTCGCATTGTAAACTGCCTCACCAGTCGTCCGAAGCCGCCCACTCGCCATTTGAAATCCAGCAACCGATAGTCACCGGAAGCTACAGATCTGGGGTCTGTGTGCCGTCGTGCAACCTCCTCTCCGCTAGTGCCGCCGTGCTCAGCTAGCGCCTCTTCGCCTGGTGAGTTTCCTTCACTCTAGAATTTTCTCTTATTCCGTTACTTTTTCCAAAGCACCATTTTTTTTTTGTGTTTTCAAAACCAAATATTTAATTTGGTTTAGTGTTAGTCTGATATAGGAAATGGGGAATCGCAAAAGTCGTTTTGGGCTTGGACTTGAGTCTTGTTTCTCTGATGGCTTATAATTGAATGGACAAATTTTTTTTCTTTTTCTTTTTCTTTCTTTTTTTTTATGATTGTTAAGCATGTATAAGTAAAAAACAAAAATAATAAAAACAAAACAAAGTAAAAGGATGAAAAAATAAATTTTTATTTTTAATTAATGCAATGACCAATGATAATGATTGAATAACGGATGTTATCTTCAATGTCGTTTGGATCATAAGGATTTATTGAGTAGCTTTGTGTTACCTTAAATCCTGTGTAGGGATGTTTTTTTTTCAAAAATATTTTCTAAATTAAAATTAATTAACTCGCACTTATTTTCTACAGAACTACGTGACTTTGAGTTTCTCATCGCCCGCAGCAATTACGTAGGAGCGAGAATTTTCATTATGTCAAGCCAAAATTTAATTTTTCACAATTTGGTTGTTTCTTTTTCTTGAAAAAAAACATAAAAAAATAAAAATAAAAATAAAAAATAAATTTTTTTAAGATGAGTAAAATAAATAAATTTGGGATTATCAAGATTTGCACTTACCGACTTAAGATTTACAGATGCCTCAAGACGGCAGTGTGATAGAATCTTTGTAGGATTAAGTTTCCACCATTCACTATCCATGCTTAGACCCGATCGATCGATTTTCAAAGACTATTTTCTAAGAAAGGTTTTCCAATTTTTTCTAATTTAAATAAAATTGGTGGCGATTCCATATTTTTATCTTTTAAAATCTTGCGAGTGGTTATTTCGCCGTGATTTCGGTCGTGACAATGACTGATATTCTTGAGTTGAGATAAATTATATTTGATTAAATTGGTTGGAGATATTGTTCATTTTAAGCATTATTTTAAGTCGCTTTTATTGCTAGAGACTAGTAATATGTTGATTGGGGGTTGTGATAATGCTTACTTCTTATCTATTTTTTCTTATAAAAGTAGGCATTATTATATCTCATTATATTTGATTTTAGTGACTTTATAATACTATTAATTTATTTATTTAAAGAAGTCATTAATTTAATTATTGTGATAATTGTAGGAAGTCTGTTAAAAAATCTTAGATAAAATAGTGGCAATTTGACAACAAGTTTAATTGAAGGAAGAAATCAAGATCTGAGCCCACAACAAATAAAGAGAAAAAAAGACAAAAATATGTCAGTCTTCAATAAAAGAAGATTAAGTTTCTTAAAATTGGTTTCCTAAATTCAATTAATATCTTCTTATTATTTAGAGACCAATTAAGGAAATTGAGTTTCCTAAGTCCAATATATATCCTTTTTTTATTTGGGAATCAATTAAGAAGATTTTATGCAAGATACACTCCTATTAGGTAACATCTCTTATTAATAGATAAGGAGAAGGGAGGCTGCAAAAGGAGGAAGAGGAGAGGACGCGCAAAGACGACAAACTTGAAGGTTTTTTCTCTAGAATTTATTTTTCTATCATCATAGTATGAAGAACTAAATTATCAAGTAATTAAGGTTAGGGATGAACTTGCACACTAAATGATATTTTTAATTTATTTTTAATTTATGTATTTGATTTTTAATTACTAAAACTCCTTTGTTTTATCATTCTCAATTCATTGTTGATGTTTTCTTCTCGCATAATCATAAAATTTATTCTATTTATGAATTTAGTCATGTTTTTTTTTTATTGAATGGTTTAGTTCTTTGATTATGTTTGAATCAATTATTTATTTATATTAATTTACTTACTTTACTTCAATATCGTTCTCTGAATATATTGTCGTCGTTGAATTTTCTCAATATGGATAATAATTTACGTATTCTAAAAGTGATAAATGATTTTTTAAAGAGTTACATTTAATTTAATTTTAGTTTTTAAATTTATATTTTTTGATTGAGAATTTTGAAAATTGTGTTTCTAATTGAATTATTCAATAAATTAAGAATAATTAAAATATTAAATTTGTGCAATAAATTTCCAACGCTTTACTATTTATCAAATTTGAATATTTTTTTCGTTAATCATTTTGTTTCACTTTAATTTACAATTAAAATTAATTTTTATTTATTATTAATTATTTAATATATTTTTCTTTAGCTTTTTTTTTTGTTCTTTTAGCCTTTTTTAATTTATTTTTTATAAAATTGACACTCTAAAATTATGTTATAATTATCACATTATTCTTTAAGCTAAATCATTTGTAGAATCCTGATGCTAATCAATTTTATTTTGAAGTCATGAACAAATTAAATAAAGTGGCTAACTAATCGATGTGTTGCCGTCAGCGGCAGAGCTCATGGCATTTACGTAACCCATTGATATTTGCATTACAGGACAAATTGAGTTTGTTAAATTTGGTGGTATTTGACTTTGGGGTCTGAATTGTAAATGACGTAACAGTTTTCTTATTTTTTCGCTAAATAGAAAAAGGCGAAAAACTACAGCCACCAAAACAACCGACACCAATCAGATAGTGTTACAGTAGTACTTCTTAGACGGTGGAAGTGTAAATAATATGATATAACCATTTTATTTATAGAATAAGTTGAATATGAATCATAAGAAGTTGTCTACAATAATTTTATTGTGTATTTGTCAGTCATAAAAATTTTAATTATTTTAATAATTAATTATTATATAATTTTTTTATTATAATCGATTATAATTAATTTATTTTTATATTTAAATATATTAATTAAAAAATAATTTTAAGTTAGTTTATTTCATTTGATTAGTATAAAAAAATTTATTTTTATATATTAAATTATTAAATAAATATAAAATAATTAAAAAAATTATTTAATTGAAGATAAAATGATATTTACATCTTAAATATAAAAAATAAATTATAAACTAAAATAATAATTTTTAATCTTTAGTATTATAAAAAAAAATTATTTTATATTAAATTTTGTCCAAAAACTAAATCTAATTTTATTAAATATAATTAAACATTGTTACAATAACTTTTTTCCTAAAAAAAGTTAAAAAAAAAGTTAATCTTACCCATACACGCACTTATTTATAAGATAAGTTGCATGTGAATCATGAGAAGTTGTCAATAATAATTTTATTTATCTTCCACGTATAACCAGGCGATGGTGACGGTGAATTCTGATTTATGATTTAGACTAGATTAAGCCGGACTTTGTTTAAAAGGATCACATCTATTTTATAAAGTGAATTTAATTAGTATGTAATGACATTTATATTTTTTAAATAAATCTGTATTTATTATTATTATTTTATTAATTGAAATAAAAAATAATAATATTAAAACATTAGTAAATATGAATATAAATATTTTTACACTAATCACTTTAATTCTTATAAAATTTTGGTAACGTAGTCTACTTACCTGAGAAGTTGTTGTATAAAGGATTTGAATATGTCAACAGACTTGAGCTTTTAAGTCTTAAAGAAGCTTAAATTTCAAACCAAAATTGTTGTGTCAGTGTCAGAAATAAATTATATAGAAGCCAATTAATCGATGTGTTGCGGTAAGAATGCAGAGCTAACAGTATTGACGTCATCCAGTGACATTATGCACTGTTTTTTTTTTTTGATAAACTTTTATGCGCTGTTTCAACTTTGATTCTTTCATCTTTGATTCTTTCCATTCTAGCATAAAACGTGTTTGTTTACATTTGATAATTGAACAAAATGATAATTGGAGAAAATAAGTGGTGGAGAGGGACTTCAATTTTTGTTGGTACATAATAATTGTTTACATATTTTTTTTTATTAAAAATGGTGATTAGATAAAAAACATATTTAAAGTGAAGATTTTAGAATTTAAATATTTAATATTATAAGTAAAATTTGTCTCAAATCGTAATTTATATTTTTTGTGATTAATCACTTTTGAATTATTAAAATAATTAATTAAAAATCTTAATTTTAAAATTTATTAATTAATAATCTCATTTGCACTGCCATAACTAATTAAAGACTTAACTTTACCAGAAGAATATTTTGATAATGTTTATCAACTTAAAAAATAAATTACCTCATTTGTGCCATATATGTTGTTCATGTTATAAATTGTCTTCTTATATTAGATATTTTTACCTCACCAAGGTTTGTTACATGCAAACCTTGAAATGTGAGAATCTCCCTCTTCCAACACGTTTTATAACAAACAAACAAAAAAAGATTTAGATCTCTTCCTGTCATTGTCATAGGATCATAGAGAGAGACAATTTAAGAAGTTTTCTTACGCAGGAACCCACAATGATGGGTTATGATATGGAGTAGATATATTTAAAAATCAAAATTATTTGTGTCTTTTATTTCTTTAAGAGTCTCCTCTCTTGTTATTTAACAAGTGAGATTCTAATTTTTCTTTCTTTTTTTTTTTTTGGTATAAAGTTGATGTCCTTGATAATATTTCTTTCCTCTACTTTATTTATCTGTTAAAGTTATTATACAAGAATTAAAAAAGTCACTAAAAATTATCGATTATAAATAAAATTAATTTTATTAATTAAATTATCTTTTATTAAAATACTCAAAATATTATTATTACTTTATTAATCTTTTTCTTACTTATTAATACAAGGATAAAATTAAAAAAAATTTAATAATTCATTGATTTTCTAAATGAACAGATAAAATTAAACAATATTTTTTTTAAAAAATGCTCAAATAAAAATGATCAGAGAGAATAATAAAAGTTCAATTCCTTAATTATTTTTTAGGTAACCCAAGTTTTCTTAACTCTTTATTTTAGATTGTTACATTTTGTATTTATTTAATAGTAACTTAACATCCATAGAAATTAGGCCTAGAATACCAAATATTTAAACGTACTATAAAATTATCTTGGTTGATTTAAAAATTTATTTGATAATATCCTTACCATAAAATCACTTAAATTTTTATACTAAGACTATGTTCGGTATTAAGTTAAATTTTAATGGAGAAACTATCATTGGAGTAACATTTTTAGGGATGAAGTTTAAGGGAATAAAATTTGATTTCTTCCAAAAGTTAATTGTGTTTGGTATAAAATTAGAAGTTGTCAATGAAAGATGTTACGTTTCTATTATTCTTTCAGGATTTATATCAAACATGTGGTGTGCACTACAATGCTATTATAGTTCCTCTACAATTCTACCATGGAAATTCTAATATGTGGCTGAAATTAGAGAATAACGTTTGGAAGAGAAACGAAAGCAAACATATGAAGGAATCAAAGGAAGAAAATTATTGATTCCCAACTCCATCTGTAGGTAGAACTCATCCATAATGCGCGAAGCCAGGACATGTGAAAAGCAACAAGGCGATAGAGAGAGACTGAAAGGACATGATGGTAGAGAGTGAGGAAATTACTCTAGCATAGGGTAAAATTTAATCCCTAATAGTGGGAAAATATTACTGCCTTTAAAATTTACTCTTTCATTTAGTTACATACCAAACATATAATTTTTTTTTGAAACTTTACTTTCTTAAAAATTTCACCCCCTTAACCCCGTACCAAGCATAGCCTAAGTTGAAATAAGATATATAAAGAAAATTGTTTTATGGGATTACTTGTTAGGGTCACGGGTTGAAGTATCCATATGTGAATGACATGAAGCCAAAATGAATAGATTGAATCAACAACAACTACATATTTTTTCACTAGGTGAGTGAATCATTCCAACCCATAGAATTTAATTTTGGGCTTACATTAAAGTGCCTTATCAAACCTCATTTTGTCAACTAGTGCTTAGAATACGAAACAACTATCAATAAGAAAGAAACACGTAATCCACCAACAAGAGGAAAGAAACGGGACGGGGTACAGTTGCCGAGAAGAAAAAGGCCATGGTACGTACGAGTGCGACTGCGACTGCGAATATACTCAATGAATAATGCTCAATCCCACGAATAGAATTTCGTAAAACATCGTATGAAAGCAGAAAAATATAATATTATATGTACGTTTTATGAGATAAAAATGAATGGTTTTTTTTTTATATATAACTATTATTTTTTTACCCATCGTAATTGATTATTTAGTCATTCGTAATGTATTTCACGAAATACATTCGTGGGATAGCAGTTCTCATACAATATAGGCCCATCGCACCCGTTTCTCGTGGGTTTATTAATTACTCTAATTGGTCAACAAAATCCGCTGTCCTCATTTTTATTTTTTTTACAATTTTTATATTCTATTATTAAATAATATTTTTTATATTTTATTTAATATTATTTATTATATATATATTTTTTTATTTTTTATTCAATTATATTTATTAAAAATAATATAAATAATACCAATACTGTTAAAAAAATATATAAAAAGATTATTTTTTTTTTGGGACTAAATTATTCAGCAACTCCTTTAATATTAAGTTATATGTAATGTATTTTTTATATTTTACTCTATACAAACTCTGCTTGTGTCGTGTTTGTTGAGATTTTTTTATTAAATTATTATTAGTGATAAAATTAATTATTAAAATAATATTTTTTAAAATAATTTATCAAAATATTATTTTTTAAAAATATATTATTCAACAATTATACTTTAATTTAATGTAATATTTTTTAATAATTTTTAAACTATGTAAAATGTGTCAAAGAGAATAAGACATCTATATAAATTACACGCTTAACACAATTTAAATAAATCTGTCACCCTCTTTAACACATTTTATATAGCCCAAAATACTGAATTCTTCAAGCTTATTAGCACAACCTGTACAAATTTATATACTTTATTAACCATATTTTGCCACCGTGAATTCAGTCTATGCAAGCAAGTATCTCTCCCTTTCTGAGCAGTTTGTTGCTTTGCTTGACAAAGAGACATATATATACGTACGTGTTGAAGAAGAACATGGCTTCATTGACCAATAACGCAGTTGCATGTTAAGAAAATTCTAGTCGCTGGTTTCCAAATGTAAGAAACTTGTTCGCATTACAGTAATTAATTAGACTTAGAATTGAAAGTCCAAACATTTATATAACAGTTAATTAGATATCCTTTTTAATATTAGTTGATCACTAAATACAGATCAAATATTATAAAATTTTTATTTTCTTAAGACCACACCTTTTAGTATTCATTCTTTGACATGTATTTATTTTTTAAATTTTCTATGAGTGTCGTGTTATACATTATTTGATTTTGTTAATATAAACTCGAGTGTTATAACATTTGAATGATTTAAATTATGATGAGATTTGTGCTTAGTAATTAAATAAAATGAATTTTCAAAAAATTGTGAGCGTTAAAATTCAAATGTTTATGCATTTCGATATTCGAATTCTATGAAAATTTTGATAAAATTTTTCTTAAATATTGATCTCCTCAAAAGTACACAAACCTGTTTAATTCAACTACAGTACTAAGATCAGCAATAGAAACGAAATGAAAAACATGTTTAATCCAATAAGGATACCAAAATCATAATTGAAAATTACCAATAGTAATTTAATCAAAACCAGTAAATATAACATTCTCATATACACCAATGATATATAATTACACGTCAATGAGATGAGCTAGCATCGGAATGCAGTGGTCTGTGAGAGGGGTCAGATGAAGGACCTGGTTGTGATGGGTATGGTGGATAACACGGTGACGGGTAAAGATATGGTGGGTAAAGGTGTGGTGGGTAAGAATATGGTGGGTAACCTGATGATGGGTAAGGATACGGTGAGCATGAGTGTGGTGGGTATGGTGGATATGGTGGGTGATATGTAGATGGTAGTTGACTGGCCGGGTATGTAGCAGTTACATCCAGAGTGGTAGTAGTGGTAACAGTGGTAGGAGGCTGAGTCGTGTGCTGGCTTATAGAAATGGAGTCCTCGGGATACCGAAGTCGCGTCCTAGTGCTCATTAACCCTCTCCTCCTTCTACGTCGCATCCCATGTGCACTGGACTCCTCAGGTGGCCCTGCAATGTCATCTATTGTTGGAACTAGACAAAGTTGTTCTATGGTAATGCGATCATGCTCTTGCAATGAACGTAGGATCTGCGCAGCACCTTCTCAAGCGGCATCGTCACTGGTCGAATTGAATAAACACTCTGCAATATCCGCCTAAGAAATAGATAAAAAAAATATATCATTATAATCACTACAAAAAACATATAGTAATTGGCAAATTGGTAAAGAGCTTACCGCATTTCCAATACATGCACCGGTGGTAGACATGTAGCGTCTGGTAATTCTTTTATACCAACGCATGTACTTAGAATGTGAGATGAGCAGTGCTTGCAATGGGGTTCCCCTAACAAGCTTTTTCCTTCGACTATCCCATGCTGCTATGTAAACAACATGTGTAGTTTCCCAATTCTCATTATGCCTACCTACCAATGTAATTGAGTGTAAATTGTCAGGCTGGTGAGGTCTCAGTGGTATAGGCTAGTCAAGCTCAAACTAACGCATCACTCAGTTTGGCTAGTGCCACTCAATAATGCGAAAACATATGAGAGGGGCAACTGCTAGTGCTATGTCCCTACTAGCCACACAAGTCGGTGGAAGTGATGCCACTGTCTTATCTGTGTAGGGTTGCTATATAATATGCAAAATGATATGGAGCCAATCTTAAGAAGTCATATGCATAAGTAATTAATTCAAATGAATGTAAAATAATACATACCTCATCATTCTTAAGTTAGTCAAAGAACTGACGATAATATTCAAGTACGTCGGACACAATATCACTCAAAACTTTATGCTTGTGCCACCTATTTATGAGTCAAAGTATTATGAATGTAAGTAAGAAATAAAACAAAGTAAGCAATAGAGCAAAGTAATGTACAAAAATGATATGAAAAGAACTTACTGCCAGCCTAATGGACGGAATCGACCATGATCAACAACATAGAACACATCGGGTTCAGCATGGTCCACCAGTGAAGGGGCAAGTCGGGGAAATCTATACCATACCTAATATTGCAATAAGGTGCAAGCTCCTCCGATCCCGTGCGCTTGGTAGTCTGTAGCTTTGCAAAGCTCTCTATATAAGTACACCAAGACTGCAGACCCTTAACTATATTTCCAGGCAACAACAAAGTCCTCTAACAGCGGAAGGAACATCAAGTGCACAAACTTACCAATATGATCAGGGCATAAGAAACCCCCAATCACCCTAAGTATATAATGTCGTGCACGCTGCTGCACGTACTCGTCAGAAACATCGTTTCCAAACTTTATAATAGTTGGCTGCCACAGATATGTCATATCAATGCATCCGCCAGATATGAGCAACGGAGTCTCATCAATCCCCAATAACCGACTACACAGATCGAGCCAGTCAGTCCGATGTGTAAGGCCAGTAATAGCAGCACCGTCTATAGGAAGACCTGATATGATACTAATGTCCTCCAACATAATTGTGCACTCTTCGGTAGGCATGTGGAATGTATGTGTCTCCGGGCGCCATCTCTTAACCAATGCACTGATCAAGGAATGATCGATGGTGCAGTAGCCTATATGGGCAACCCTCGAGAAGCCAACTCGCTCCAGATATGGAAGAATGCGTGCAGGCGAGTCCATATGTTTTGTTTTCTGAGCATGTATGACACGTAAATGTCGGTCCTCATGTCCCTGCCAAACATGCTGAGACACATGGTACTCCTGCAACTCCAAAACCGATCTATCCTCTGGGCTTGGGTTTACACAAAAAGCCATCTATCAAGTTGTATGCCAAAAAACAACAACAATTAGTGCGACAATATAAAAAATAATATATAATATTTGTTACCGATTGTAGAAAATAAAAAGGCACAATTAAAAGTAACAAAGAATCATATTATATGTGAGTAATGAAATCACACTCATAATCAACTAACATATATTAATAGTACTCGAATACACCATCATAATAGAGTAATACACAAATTATATTTAACCAAAATACACATTGATGGTTGGTTAATACAAGAATCTGACAATGAAAATATGTCCTAGATCAACTAGATGATCCTTCTCCATTGATGAACCTGCAAAACTTATAATTTTTACAGTTCATTGTGTGTCTTTTTCATTCTTTTTAATCTTTTTAATTGGGTTTATTCTTGAGTTTTGTTATAGTTTTAGTATTTTAAATTGTGTTATAATTATGTATTTCTATGTATTTTTGTTAGGTAAATGCAAAGGATTGAAGAATGGAGTTGATTGCATAGAAGATTTTCAAAAAAAAAAAAACAAGCACTGTAGCAAGTCACTGTAGCATCACTGTAGTATGATGATGTCATGGATGATGTCAGCAAATTGTCACTGTAGCACCACTGTAGCATGGATGATGTCAGCAATCGTCACTGTAGCGTCACTGTAGCGTCACTGTTTCACTGTAGCACTGTAGCAAATTTGCCTATAAATAAGCAATCAAGCCGGAGGAAGAAAGAGCGTTCGGGGGGGAGCGTTCTGTTCTTTTTCCTTTTCCTTTTCTTTTCTTCTTTCTCATGTGTAACTAATCTTCATCTTGCTTGAGTAAAAAGGTGAAGCTCTTGGTAATAAATTAAAGTTAAATTAGTTTCTTTCTTGTACTTAAATGATATATTATTAAGCAATTATAATATGTGTTGTATGCTGTTCCAATTAATTTAGAAACTCTTCTTGTATAATGAATATCTTGATCCATTGTAGACAATAGGATTGACACATTGGATGCTTTTGACGATTTACAAGTATTAGTAGATAATTATTGGAACCATAATATGATTACATGATTGAACTTTGAATGTTAAATCTTCCGATTGGAATCTTCATTATGCATGATTTCAATTGAGTTATAAAACGAAATAATCTTATTTTTAATTTATTACCAATAGTGGATCTCCTAACCTAAGCAAATCCTTTTCATTGTAAATAACTTATATCATCTTTAATTTTGTGACAAATCTTCTCTTTACCTCAATTAATTAGTTTCTCTTCATCAATTCCTCGTGGATAGACCTCGGACTCCCGAGAATTTATTACTTGAGACAACCTACACTTGAGTTTGAAACTTTTAAATATAATTATATCCCATCAAGTTTTTGGCGCCATTACCGGGGACTTGATTTGAAGTTCTAATATATTGAGGTTCTCTTTCTCGTAGGTAAATTTCATTATCGCAGTATATTCTTCCTCTACTCTTTTTATTTTTATTTATCTATTTACTAACACACTAACTAATATTTTTTTTTATGTGAATAGTAATATAAATAGTACGTAAATAGTATATGAATAGTAATATGAATAGTACGTAAATAGTATATGAATAATAATATGAATAGTAATGTGAATAGTGAATAGTAAATAGAAAAAAATATAAAAAAAATTAAAAAAATTTAACCTTTTGTATATATTAACTCAGTGGGGTTAATTCTCCTTTTATTTTTCTTGTAATTTACTTTTTGCATTTTTTTATTTGGTGGCTGATTTATTATCCCATCATTCTTAATATTTAACGGCCGGTGTATACTGCCTACTTTTAAATTCTGTTATTTATTTTTCTGCACTCTAACTTTTAAATTCTATCATTTATTTTACGTAATCTAACTTTTAAATTCTGCCATTTATTTTTCTGCAATCTAACTTTTAAATTCTGTATTTTTATTTTTTTATTTTTGGGTGACTGGTTTATACCACATCCTACTTAATATTTAACGGCCGATGTATACCGCCTACTTGTATATTATTTTTTTTATGTCACTTATTTATACTTAACTGGTATCGTGATTCAAATTCTGGACGTTTGATTAAAATTAATCCTAGTACTTTATATATTGATTTATTTAAATTACAATCACACACAATTAACACAATGACTGAATTTGAAGGTGCATATGTTGAACATGATAATCAAACACAACGAGCTGAAAATGAAAGTATACATGATGAACAAAGAAATCAACCATTGCGAACTATGCGTGCATATTTGCAACCACCTCGAAATTCTATTCCATCATGTTTTATCTTTCCACTTACTGCTAATAATTTTAGATTTAAGTCAGGTATGATTTCTTTACTTCCCAATTTTCATGGTTTAGAAAATGAAAGCCCATATTTACATCTAAAAGAATTTGAAGAAGTCTGTATTGCTTTCAATGATCAAAATTGCACTGAAGAAATTGTTAAGCTTAAATTGTTTCCTTTTTCTTTGAAAGATAAAGCAAAAACTTGGTTTAACACTTTGAAACCAAGATTAATTGGCACATGGCAAGAAATGCAAGGTGAGTTTTCAAAGAAATTTTTTCCAACACATAAAACTAATGCTTTGAAAAGACAAATCTAAAATTTTTCTCAAAATTCAAATGAAGCGTATTTTCAAAGTTGGGAACGTTTTAAAGATTTGTTAAATTCTTGCCTACATCATGGTTTTGAAAAATGACGAACTATAAGCTTCTTTTATGAAGGTTTAACACCTGAAACTAAACAATTTGTGGAAATGATGTGTAATGGCGAGTTTCTTGATAAAGAACCTGAAGATGCTTTAGATTATTTAAACCATTTGGCTGAAAATTCTCAATCTTGGCATGGAACTAATCCTTCTGAAAATTCAATTAGATATAACCTTGCAAATGCAGGAAAAGGCAAATACCATCTTAGTCAAGAAGAAGATCTAAATGCAAGATATGCTAGTTTGGCTACAAAGATTGAATCTATGGAATTAGGAAAAGTAAAAGAAGTCAAATCTGTGCAAAATGAAGAAATTTGTAGCATTTGTGATGAATTAGGACACTCAACAAATGAATGTCCTAATATTCCTATTTTTAAAGAAGTTGTGCATGAGCAAGTAAATGCAATGAACAATTTTAAAAAGCTATTCACCTCTTCTTTTTTAAATTCTTACAATCTAGGATGGAGAAATCACCCGAACTTCAGTTGGAGAAATAATAATCAAGCAAAATTTATGCAACCACCACCTCCTCAGGAACAACAGGATTCTCAAAATTCTCAAGGATATGCACCTTATGTCCCACCATATAGGAAAAACCTTGAAGGAACATTGAATGCATTCATAGAAAAGTAAGATGTCATTAATAAACAAACTACTCAAACCATGATTGACATAAAAGACACTCTTGCTAAACTTGCTTTTACACTCACCATTCACGAGAAAGAAAAATTTTCTTCTCATCCTCAACTAAATCCCAAAGGTTAGTACTGTCTAAATGAGGGTTGTTCTGAAAGTAAACAAATAGATCAAGTCAATTCGGTAATAACTCTTAGGAATGGAAAGGTTGTTGAAGAAAGTAAGGAGATAAAAAGTCAAGTATCTAGAATGATGAACTCCTTGAGTGTGAATGAGCTAGAAGATGTAAAAAAGAATCAAGATAGTAGTGATATCGAGTTACCCAAGGAACCTGAGGTGACAAAGAATCCTGTTAAGCCAGAAAATAAAGACAAAGGTCACCAAACATACATGATTAACTCAATCATGGAGAATGAACTTTCTACAACCTTTGATTCTAATCCCCTTGAGAATCTTCTTGTTAATTCTGAGTTTAATTTTATCAGTAATCCATCTAATGCATTTAATAATTATACTAACTTTTATTTAACTCAGGATCATGACACTCAGGGATGGAGTCCAAAGTTTAAGGAGTTGCTTTATAAAGGTTGGAGTTTTCCTGATAAAAAATATGGTCGTCCCCTAGTCTGTTCTCATGAAATTAAATTGGAGGAAGGTAAATGGTCAGCAGTTGAAGCCATAACTTGAGTTGAAAGATCCTGATGTAGTCGAGACTTTGGTAAAAGATCCTGTCTACTAAAGTTGAGGTAAGTTTTTAATATTTCATTTGTATTGTTGAGTCGGCTTAAGTGCCTCTTAGATTTCGGAGCCTTTGTATGGAGATGTAAATATTGTCAGCCTAAAAAAAAAAAAAACAACAACAACATGTACATATTTTTTTTTCTTCTTCTTCTTCGTGTTAAAAAAAAATAAAAAAAAATAAAAAAAAATTAAAAAGAAAAAAAAATATGTATACATCTTGGGTTTGGCTTTGGTAACACACAACGTGAATGGGGAAATGCATGCATCTTGATCCAACCTTCTTAATTGAAAAACAAAGAAGGTAGATTGTATCCCACATGTGAGGCAACCAGTCGTATTATGGCCACTTGTCCCTTTTGGGAGCCCTATATTGCGCTGGTCTTGAATGGGTCTAATACTGGTCAACAATGCTTTGGTACAAAGCCGAAAGAGCAGACTACCTCCATCCCAATCTCAAGTAAGTATACACCCATCTTTCATCAGGTTTCTAACAACTTGAAAAAAAAATAAAAAAAAATATAGGGCGAAACTACGATTGTACTTGGTCTTTAATTAGATTAGGAGCCCCGGGCGGATGCCCGTCCTGTCATAGACTCAGGAGGAAACCTTCACACGTCAGTATGTAAATAAAGTTTGTGTGCCATACTCTGGAGAGAGTCGTGTGCTACATTCCCAGTTCTTGGAACCAAGGCTCTGTAGGCTGATGGACGAAAGAAGATCCCGTCTTTACAGTGAACGGAAACTGTTAGCTGAGCTGTATACTTACTTTAATTAGTAGGTCTCTATGGCGAGTTCTGACTGGCTGCGGTCAGGTACTATCTTCTTAGAATACAGCCCTTTAATTAGGTTTGCAGGAAGATAGAGGGTTGTTCTTCCGTAAGCAGGACGAAAAGGATTCAAAGGTTCTTGTTGTCGGTTCGGTAATTCTTATGGAATTCATATGTTACACTGGTGACACGCAACTCAAATACATGTCACTACTGCATTCATGACGCGCAGTATAAAGATACGCAATGAAAACTATACATACATGTATGTCCTTATTTATTATTATATTTCTTTTATCTTTGTATGATTCTGTTGTATTTTGGTTTTTGAACAGACGATCCTTTGAGCAGGGTCCTTCAGGGGTTTCTAAACTTCTTTACTCTGATGGTTTTCTTGAAGTTAAAAAAAACAAAAACAAAAAAAATAAAAAATAAAAAAAAACAAAACAAAAATAGTGGAAAAAAAATTCGTGTTTCTTAATTTCAAACTTTTCTGACAACAGCCAACCTACCCATATAGTTGCTATGATTACCTTTTCCCTTCTTTTTCCTATTTAAACACTCAATTCTCTTCACTTTCCTCCAACTCATAATCATTCAAGGGAAGGTGAAATTATGGGACCTCCTGTTTGTAACATTAAAAATGTCTGTATTTTTTGTGGGTCAAGTTATGGGAAGGGTTTAGAGTTTGTAAATGTAGCAAGCGCTCTTGGTCGAACACTTGCTGCGAGGAATATTCATATTGTATATGGGGGTAGTTGTCATGGGTTAATGGGGGCTATATCACTCTCTGCATTTGTAGCAGGTAGTCAGATTTTAGGTGTCATTCCTATACCTTTAGCTCAAAATAACATCACTGGCAAGACAGTTGGAGAAGAAATTCAGGTATCATCTATGCATGGACGAATGAAACAAATGGTTGATAACTCTGATGCATTTATTGCCTTATCAGGTGGTTTTGGTACTTTGGAAGAAATTTTTCAAATTGTCTCTTGGGCCGAACTGAACATCCACCATAAACCCATTGGTTTGTTGAATGTTAATAATTTCTTTGATCTTTTGTTATTTTTTCTTGATAAAGCTGTGGAACAAAAATTTATCATTCCTTCGACAAGAAAACTTCTTATCTCTGCCTCTACTATTGATGAGCTGATTGATAAATTAGAAGCTTTTGTTTATGAACCTGATAAAGTCCTAGCTCAGATAGATTGGTCATCAGGAAGCAGTGCAGAAAGCAACAAGAAAAGAAAGCCAGATCTGACACTTCACCTTTAATGGGTTTGATTTTATTTATCGTACTTTATTTTTATTTTAATTTGTGTCCGATTTCTCCAGCAGGTAATATCTTCTATCCTTTACTCATCTATATTTTAACATTGCGGACAATGTTGTGATCTAGTTGGGGGGAAGGATAGTTTAAAAAAAAAATTAGGAAGTATGATATGATTTTCATGAACTTGCTAAACCAATGAATATTGGCCGAGTAAGGAGTAATTTAACTTCTGAGACGCATTTAAATTGGGAAGTATGTTTAGTGAGATGACTGTCAGAAACCTATAACAAAATCAATTAAGGATGGCAAAGTAAGGGGTAAATTTTGCCGAAGAGGTAATTTTACTTTTGAGACGCATCATAGTTGAGAAAAAAATGGTTTTAGAAGTAGCAAAAAGCATATCTTGGGTCATAGCATAAATTTTCTTCCTTCTTAAAAATCACATGCTTGGATTTGAATGTTAAATTGGAGAATTGAGAATGATAGAAATATGCCTTGTAAGATTTTGAGCTTATTGATGAATGGATTGAACACTTGTACCATTCTCTTCTTTCTTATATGATTTTCACTCGTGAAATTGTTACTCTAGAACTTGCTTTGATTCTTTTTGAGGCTACATTTTCACATGCATACATAAATATGATTGAGACATTTTAAAATAGCTACTTTGACCAAATAGTCATCCTTGTATATTTTTTCTTGTATAACCCCTTTGAGCTTATTTGGCCAGTTCTTGTTTTTAGCTTATTACGTGTCTTTAAAAAAAAAGAAAAGAAACATGTTTTTACCTGACCTTAGGGAATAAGAGAGCATTGACTTTGTTCTTAAACAAGTGTGGGGGTGTGTGCGTGTAAAAAAAAAAGAAAAAGAAAAAAAAAGAAAAGAAAAAGAAAAAGAAAAAGAAAAGAAAAGAAAAGAAAGAGCTGACCATCTGATACACTATGTGACATATCCATATCTAGAATAAAGATAGATGTTTGGAAATAACAGGAAGAAAAGGAGAAGGTCTATGCCTAAAAATGAATTCAACTCATCAATTTGGGATTAATCTTTAACAAAACATTAGTCAAATATTGGTCATTGTTCTTATTAATGAATATTCTCAAATATCTTTTCCACTCTAACTGTACTATAATGCTCTTTTATTCTCTTTGGTATTTATCTTCTCATGTCCATATTATCCATTTTCCTTTACCATGACCCTGTTACAACCTTGAATAAAGTCCTCTTGATTTTTGTGTGCATGTGTTCTGAGTAGTGGAGAAGTAGAAGATAAGCAAGTTTATGGTAGTGCAATTTTTCATGGGTTGAATTGAGTGAAATATCTACCATTTTAAACACTAGAGGGATTAAGAGTAAATCCTGTGAGGATCTTTCATTCTTGATTCATTCTTTTTAACTGAAGTTTCCTTGCTTGATGGTTTAAGATGTGAAGAAATATTAAAAAAAAATGTTTTGTTCCCTTGAATGACTAGTTGCTCTTCTCGTTTCATTAAATCTTTTAGAGTTTTTAGTTTTTTTTAGTTCAGTGTCATTTCCTTGCTCTGGTCTTATATATTTTGCCCAGGAGTGCAAAAGTTCAAGTGTGGGGGTGTGATGAACCTGCAAAACTTATAATTTTTACGGTTCATTGTGTGTGTTTTTTATTCTTTTTAATCTTTTTAATTGGGTTTGTTCTTGAGTTTTGTTATAGTTTTAGTATTTTAAATTGTGTTGTAATTATGTATTTCTATGTATTTTTGTTAGGTAAATGCAAAAGATTGAAGAATGGAGTTGATTGCATAGAAGATTTTCTAAAAAAAGAAGCACTGTAGCAAGTCACTGTAGCATGATGACGTCAGCAAATCGTCACTGTAGCAGGATGATGTCATGGATGATGTCAGCAATCGTCACTGTAGCATCACTGTAGCATGGACGATGTCAGCAATCGTCACTGTAGCATTGTAGCGTCACTGTAGCATCACTGTTTCACTGTAGCACTGTAGCAAATTTGCCTATAAATAGGCAATCAAGCCGGAGGAAGAAAGAGCGTTCGAGGGGGAGCGTTATGTTCTTTTTCCTTTTCCTTTTCTTTTCTTCTTTCTCATGTGTAACTAATCTTCATCTTGCTTGGGTAAAAAGGTGAAGCTCTTGGTAATAAATTAAAGTTAGATTAATTTCTTTCTTGTACTTAAATGATATATTATTAAGCAATTATAATATGTGTTGTATGTTGTTCCAATTAATTTAGAAACTCTTCTTATATAATGAATATCTTGATCCATTGTAGACAATAGGATTGACACATTAGATACTTTTGACGATTTACAAGTATTAGTAGATAATTATTGGAACCATAATATGATTACATGATTGAACTTTGAATGTTAAATCTTCCGATTGGAATCTTCATTATGCATGATTTCAATTGAGTTATAAAACGAAATAATCTTATTTTTAATTTATTACCAAGAGTGGATCTCCTAACCTAAGCAAATCCTTTTCATTGTAAACAACTTATATCATCTTTAATTTTGTGACAAATTTTTTTTTTACCTCAATTAATTAGTTTCTCTTCATCAATTCCCTGTGGATCGACCTCCCGAGAATTTATTACTTGAGACAACCTACACTTGGGTTTGAAACTTTTAAATATAATTATATCCCATCATCCATCATCCTTAAAGGAGCTTGATTCACTAGCACGACAGTGCGAGAATTATGTCCAGGTTGATGGTATCTTCTACACGTTTGTCCCGGCCCTGCTTCGCACCAATCCATCTCATTCCTGAGTCGGGTCAATTTTGATCGACCTTTATATCTAAGCAATGCACGATTAGACACCAAAGTTATGTCAGGTCCTGCAGGCCACTATGGTTCAGCCCGAACTGGTTCAAATTCAAACGACAGTGTGAGAATTATGTCCAAGTTGATGGTATCTTCTACACGTTTGTCTCGGCCCTGCTTTGCACCAATCCATCTCATTCCTGAGTTGGGTTGATTTTGATCGACCTTTATATCTAAGCAATGCACGATTAGACACCAAAGTTATGTCAGGTCCTGCAGGCCACCATGGTTCAGCCCGAACTGGTTCAAATTCAAACTCGTAAGCTCTGTAAGTGCTTTCCATCCTGTAAACCCTATGCACATACTTGAATGAGTCAAGTGACACAAAAGCACACACAACAATTAGATAAGAGCATGGAAAATGCAATGCTTGAAACACTATACAGTCATGTCGGCCTTCTCGCAGGTTTAAAGTATATTAAAGTCCACTTTGTTGTGTCACAGGGTTAAAAGCCTCTTCAACCATGAACTTGGTGTTTTACATGTCGTACCGACAAATTTGGTGTGAGCTCGCCTTTGCCATGTTCTTTCTCCAATGCTTCAATAAATCATCACTCCATTCCTGCCCAGTAACGAGTTTCTCATTTGCCTCATCTTTCCAGTTGACAAAGTATTCTACTAATTTGGTATATGTCAACTGAACTAATGCAGTTATAGGTAGATTTCTGCTACCCTTCAACACTCTATTGATGCACTCTGACAAATTGGTAGTCATATGACCGAATTTGCGGCCACCATCATACGCTAAACTCCATTTTTCTTTTGAAAACGTAATTCAATTTGTCATCTCGGTAGTAGCTATCAACTTCTCCAGCCTAGCATCAAACTTCATTGCAACTAGTTTATACCCAGATATAAGACATAGATTGAGTTGGTATTAGGAACTAACTATTAGTATAATAAATTAGAATACAAACTGAAAATTTTGAGTACCTGTGTTAATTAAATATCTTTTCAGCTCCTTATTCTAGAATCTGGAGTTAAAATTAGAACCAATGTGTCGTATGCAAAAGACATAATACGCATTTTGTGGTTGCCATCCAAGATGTGGATTATCCACTGAATGTGAGATGTCTTTATGTCAATCAGATATCAAGCACAAGCGCTCTTGTTGTGTGACATGTTACCGAAGGTGGGCTAGGAACCAACTTCAAGCATCTTTTGTCTCCCCTTCCACAATGGCAAATGCAATTGATAAAGGTTTTCTATCTCCATCTTGGGTTGTTGTAATCAACAACTTATGATAGTATTTGTCATACAAATGAGTAGCATCAATTTGAATAATGAGCTTATAATATCGGAAGCCTACAACACATGGTCTAAATATCCAGAATAACCAAGAAAATACTCTTTTTGACCGATCAAGTCGGTTATGCACAAAATATCCTCGTCTCGTAACTCCACCATTGTGCCTTCTATGTCTCTTGTCATGGTCGCTAGCCATCTGGGCAACACTTCATAAGATTTGTCCCAATCCCCGAAAACTTTCACAATGGCCAATTGTTTTGCCTTCCAAGTTTTCCGATATGAAACTTGGTAACCGAATTGGCTTCAAATCCTCTCAACAATTAAGCATACAGGTGCATCGAGTTTTGATTTAACCATCTCCAAAATATAAGAGTAGATCATACGGGAGTCCAACTTGCGGTGATCTAATGACACAACTAGGTTGACGCAATTGTGAGGTCCATTATATTTTGTAATTTATCACACATTCGGCCTCTTGCTTTGTATGACCCTAACTCTCCAATTACAACCTTTGTCAAATCTATAGCACTTAGCAGTTAGTCTTCGCGAATCAGAATCTTCAATCTTGTACTCCTGATGCCTGCGAATCGCATAATGTTTGAGGGCTGACTTCACAACATCTTTTGATGGAAACAACAAACCCTGATATAATTCATTATTTATGCTCCAAGTCCCACAACAATCTAATTTAGGCAAATTATTAGGATTCTCTAATGCATCCCAATTGATCTGAGAGAATTGAGGGCATGGTGGCACAAACACAGATTCAGGGCCTGAAGGCACAACCATGGATTCAGGGGCAACTGACAATGGAGTGTCTTCTTCTAAATTTTCTTCAACAGCAAAGTTTTCAGTCTCTATGTCAGTATTCGAATTATCAGCCTCAACTATCTGTTATTCATCTTCACTTGTTTTCCAAACTGTATCTCTAACAAGTGGGTTATCAGCTTCAATCGTTGCACCACCAATAACAATCATACTGTATGGCTCAACTGGATTAGAAGGATCAACTTGAGATTCTGTTTCACCAGGAGCTTCAACATGCTCTTGATGCCCACTTGTTTCTGCCTCAACATACAACTTCATCGAGGCCATGTTCAGAGTTTGATAGAAACAAGCTATCATGTATTTTATATCATCATCATCTTTTAGCCCGAAAACTATCTATCTCCATGGATTGTAGCATTGTGGACTTCGATAGACAACCTTTGACACATATACACTTGCTTGGAACCTCAACTTTGAATGGATCTTTTTTTTCAAGCCATCCAAAGTCATATCGACTGTGATCACAATAGGTCTAGGAGGAGAACCTTGATACTTGAGACCCTCTTCACCATCATACATTGTCCTATTAAAGTAAATGAGCACATTAAGGGGCTTTGCCATTTCAATCTCACTTCTAAAGAATAACAATCAATTTGAATTAAACACATATGCAATCAATTTACACGTGTCAATTATTTTACATACAAATAATTTTCTAAGCCCTACATTTAGTTAATTAAAACATGTTAAGTATTAAAAAAAATCATACTATTATTCTACGTATAATTAATTCATACAATTCACACTACGTATCCTATTAATCACATTATTAATCAGTCAAGAAAAAAAATAATTGTAAAACTATTAAATACATATAAAATAACATAAATATATAATTAACATTAATATAATAATCAACAAATTATAAACAAAAAATATTCAAACGTTAAAATAAATACTTACATATAAGGAATAATATCTGAATGATCAAAATACACCACTTCTAGAAGCAATAGAGAACTAAGAGAGTTTAGAGAGAGAACATTTATAGAGAGCGTGTGAGAATTGAGGAAATGAGGCTTGTGGCACAGATGGAGGCTAGGGGTGACTTATATAGCTAGGTTGCGCCAACAAGCTTGGAGAATTCAGTGTTCTGGGTCACGTAGGATGCGCCAAAGAAGATGACGCACCCACATAGATTGCGCCAAACGTGTTGGCGCAATCTACGTGGATGTGCCACCCTCTTTGACGCATCCTACGTGACCCAGAAATCATTAAAAAATATCACGTTGAACCTAAGTGTGGCAGTTAGGTAATATGTTTCAAAAATGTGATATTTTAGTAAATTATTTTAAAAAAGTGACATTTTGATAAGTAGTTTTGGTACTAATGGCAGTTTAGTAAAAAAACATATTTGTTGAACATTTGAGTTGAAGACAATGACGATAATTAATATATTTCACAATAAATATTTTTTTAGAAAAATTATATTTCTCAAATTGTACCGAACAAGATTAACATCCAAATTCATTAGAAGAGAAACCAACACAAAAACATTTTTAAACATATGTGTGCGATCGATTCAAGAGCTCAAAAGATTTTTTTTTTATACTGACACTCCCAGTTTCTAGATTGATTTGTTAAATTTGAACAGTCTTTTTTGAGTTCATATCATATTACATGTAATAAGAGAAATATATATGCTTTTACTTATCATTATTACTGTCGAAATCCTAATTTCACTCTCATTCAAATTTCATTGAGATTAAATTTTTTTCTACTACTTTTTAAAATTATTACACGACTGTAAGCAGACATATGCTTTCTGTGCCACCAACATGAGTAATGGTCTTAAGGTTATCCTCTCAACTATCCTAGTTCTAATAGCATTGAGCACACAATATTATCTGGATTTCTCTCCATGATACTCTGGTACAATGTCATTTTCATTGGTGTCATCATTGTTCATAAAAAAAATTTGTTTATTTTTTGTTTCTTTCTTACTTTTCAACTTCTCTACCAAGTGGCTTCTATTCGCCAAAAAAATTACTTCATAAAATCATGTAAATTCATTATTATAATCTACAATATTTTTTTCTTTTTTTTTATATATCCCGTTACTTAGTCTTGTCCTTATCATCATAAGAGGTGGAATTGTATTAAATACGTAAATTTTCTATCATATCAACTACTTGAAAACGTTATTATAAAAGTCATCATCCTCACTATTAGTGAAAGATAAAAGATGAGTAAAGTAGTCAAATCTCAAACAACTTAAAGTCACTTATACAGTGATTATGACAAATTTTCTAGCAGAAAAAAATTACGGTAAAATTTCATTTTCGAAAGAATATTAGGTACTTTGTAGTGGATATTCTATCAGAAAGTGTTGCATTCTAACACTTTGTAATTTTTTTCTGGAAACCAAAGGTGCTGGTAATTTCCAACAGATACCGACAATTTTTTGTTTTTGACAAGCATTTTTTTGGGGAGCACCAATCCATCGAAAATTTCAATTTATGGCGGATTTTGAGAGATTACCAATAGATATGGCCGCTGGCAATTCACTAATTTCTTGCATTGGGAATTATGCACTCATATTTAGTCAATGATTAGTAACTTCTAGTGGGGCAGCAAGAAAGGGGAAATGAGAATTCACCGAGTTAGATAGTCAAAACAATTTGAGCCAAAAAGAGCAGGTGGTTTGGGTTTCAGATAGTTCCATGCTTTTGATTCAGTCCTCTTGGAAAAGCAAGGCTAGAGGATTTTAAAATATCCAAATTCTCTCATGGGCAAGGTGATGAAGGCAAAATACTTTCCCAGGCAGAGCTTCATTCAATCCAAAATAGGCTATGCCCTAACTTTTCATGGAGGAGTATCAAGAATACCTCATGAATTCTGGAAAAATGAGGCTTTTGGAGGATTGGTTTGGTTGAAGACATCAGAATTTGGAAGGATGGTTGGCTTCCATCCCAACCAGGTCTAAGGATGGTAATGGGGCAGATTGAGGCAGGTTTTTCACTGCTCATCCCTGCCCTCATTCAGTCACATGTTGCCTTGTTCCTCACCCCATTACCCAACGAGGTTTATTTTTTTCCTTATATCCAAACCTGTAGGTATTTATCTGACCTGTCCTCACCCCAGCCTGAGTCACACTTTATGTGCTACCAATCAGTTTTTATCTTTTGTTATAGAGGTTGGCTTAAGTACAAAAGGGAAAAAGAATCAAACAATTAGGATGTTCTATAGGGCATAAGAACCTTTGTACCATCAGCAAAAAGCTTCAAAAAAAAAAAAGGAAGGGGGAATTCCATAAAATGAGGTCATAGTCATGAGAAAAACTCAAATTGACCAAGCTATCAACTCTCTGATTGCCCTCACGTATAATATGACTAAAGACAAACTTCCCAAGCAGCTTGCTGCCATTCACCCTATATATAGTTTGGGGCGAGTAACATAGCAGGTCACCCTATACCCGACTCCGCCCCATACCCAAAGGTAATGTATTCGGGTTTTACTCGAACCCGCTGTCACAATCGGGATTGCAACAAGATTGGCGAAAAAGAAATAAGAAAGAATTTTGGGAGTCGTCACCAAATTTTATTTGAATTGAGAAAATATTTGGAACAACCCCTTTTTTATTAAAAAAAATGGTCTACGAGAACCAGAATAGGTTTGAGAGTCTATTTATGCACAGAGAATGACATGAACTTAATCTTACTGCATCCTTAATACATTTGTCCTAAGATTGTTACCTTAAGTTAATTGTGCAATTTTAATAACCTTAAAATTATGCTTCACTCTTTTTAGAATTAAAAAAAATCTTAAACTAAATTTTAAATTTTAAATAAATGAGAAAGGAAAGAACTAAAAAAGACATTGAACATTTGAACTTATTAAAAAAAACTACACAAGTTCTAAGATAACATTGATCTATATGATAAATCCTTATGACTCTAAATTATGATAAAAATAGCATAGAGTTACACAATTATCACCATTAGCCATTGTGAAAAATTAAAAAACTATTTATCATTCATTACCCTTTTTATTATTTCTTTTTCATTGCTTCATTTTTATTTTATTTATTTACTCCTTTCCTTTTTTTCTTATAGCAATAATAAAAATACTCTTTGAGCTCAAATTGGAAACAATTTTTCATACAAAGTTTAAAATAGCATCAAACTATACAATAAACTTTTATGGCATAAGCAATATTAAAGATAACATAAAGCTATACAATCATTATTGTTAGCCATCATGTGAGTTAAAAAACAAGATATTTTATGGGTTCTTAAAAAAGGGTACACATGAGCTAAAAAAAAAAAGAAAATTTATTCTTATTTTTTATTATTTTAATAAGATTCAAAATAGCATTAGACTATATAATAAATCTTTAAGAAAATTGAATGACAAAGAAGATAGCATATAACTATACAATCATAATCACTCTCAGTGATGGACCTAGAAAATTTAGATAGTGAGGACAAGATAACTAAAGATAATACAAATACATAAGTAAATATTTATTAAATATTTATATTTGCATATAAAAATATAATATTATAAGATAACAAATTTAATTTGAATTCATTACTAATGCCAATTATTTTTATATTATCATCTAAACATATGTTACAATAATTTTAAATGAATTTAACATTTAAGATAATTATATTAAATAAGTAATAAGAATAAATCTTTATAAATTTTGAAATATACATATATCGCAGATACCTAAATGTAAGCTATTTAATTCGTGTCAGAGCATAAGTGGCGTTAGACCACTGGAACAAAAACCAAAGGTTACTAAGAGTGTGTTTGGAATGTAAAAAAATAGAAAATGATTTGATTTGTAAATCAAATTTAATTAAATTTTATTTTTAAAATATTTAAAAATGAGAAATGATTTGATTTTTAAAATCTCATAGATTTCATTCATTTTGTTTTAGAAATTCTATCAATTTTGATAGGATTTGTTAGGATTTGATTTGATTTGATTTGAAATAAATAAACTATTTTACTCTTAGTAACTACCTCTAACAACCTTTCATAAGGGTTAAAATGTAAAATAATAAAATCAAATCAAATCAATTCTCATTTTAATGAATTCCAAATACAAAATTTAATTTCTAAATCAATTCAAATCATATTTTTTTTTAAAGTTCCAAACACAAAATTTAATTTTTAAATCAAATTAAATCATTTCCTATTTTTATTCATTCCAAACACAACCTAAACTTCCTCAAATGGCTTGAGAATTAGCAAGATAAACATGCATACATATCCTTTTATTATCAAAATAACAAAGTAAAATAACCGAAGGATAAGAACTAGTAATGAGATAGTTCATTCACATTTTATCAAGGCAAGGATAATTCTAATCACCTAAACAGAAGGATATAAACCACAAGACCTCAACCAAGTTATAGTATGTGTCAGAACCTTTTCGAAAACAATTTGCTCACTTTGGTTAATATCCTTAACCTCAACAAACAGATAGCAAGACCATATTAGAAAAATCCATTATGTCGTTTAAAGTGCTAACAAAGAAGTAAGGGTCAAGCATGCAAACTTAAAAAACAATACAAAAAAGCAAACTGGAACAGCAATTTCACTGTGCCAATTTCATGCATCTTACTTCCACCAGGAACTCCATTAATAACACATTCATTTGGAGCCTAAACAGAAAGTAAAGAACCAAATATACCAAAAGAAATTATGCAAACTGGACTTATAATCAAACCAAACAGACCTTTGATTGGCACAAGCTCAATTATAAGATTTCTATAGTTGAAAGCCTTAAGTCCTAGATACTTGACAAAGTAAACAGTACCCAGAATAAATGTGTTTAACTCAAACCATAGGCCAACAGAAACCAAAAACAAGGGTATCTTATGCAAGGTCAGTGGGTAAAAATGAGATTCTCCTTTGGTGACCAGAGGCATCTAACATAGCTACACATTTTCAACACCATTCCCAAACAGTCAAGCAGCCAAGTGTAGGAGCAACAAGTGACAAAAAAACACAATGGAAACAACACAATGACTTAGCAATCAAGGACTCACTAATAAATGACATGCAAACAGGGGTTCCACTCCTTCAATATAATCATTCTACCTAACAGAGCAAATAAGTTTGGCCTTCTTTTGAAATTAGCATTCAATCTATAACCATAACCAGAATAGAACATGAGACCAATCACACAAAATTGGAGTGTCTAGCTCAAAAAGCGAAGCATAAAAAGCAATAAATGACAATCACAAAACAATAAAGACAAAATGATGATTTAGCAACTAAGTTTTTAACAAGGAAAGACCTAGTCATGCTAAGAACAGGAATTTGTTTACAATTAAGATAACAAGAAAGAAAAGCACTATTAACATGACAATTAACAGAATCAACCACCTACAGTCATTTAGATGGGCAAGAATTTCATTTTCTTTAACAAATAACTTGTGGACATTCATACTAACTCACAACACGCCATTAAAAATCACCTTGCATTCTCTAATCATGGCTGCTCTTTACTGATTGCGGGCTGCCAGCATATACACATCTTTTTCAAACCAGTGATTTTAAACCACAGAGAAAACTAAGCAACCGGATCAATAATCCATCTCATTTACATAACACAAACCAGAACATATCTCAATTCATGCACTTATGCTTTAAATTCTGTGGTTCAGATTTAAAACCAAAACCAGAAAAAGTAACTGAATCAACACCACAACACGAGGGAAAAGAAAAAGAAACTAGCCATTCCCTAGGTCTGTTCCATACCCTCAATGACATTCAACACCTCAAATAGACATATGCAGAAAAATAATTCAAGCATGCACCTCCATAATTTGAGATCACATAAGCATGTGGAAAAACAGGACTGCATGGACTCAATCAGGAAAAAGAAAAAAAGAAAGAATAGAAACATTAAAACATATGGAAAACTATGACTTCGCAAAAAAACAAAAACGGAACAGAACTAGTGAAAATCCAGAACCAATCCATATCCGCTTTTATTCTAAAGAAAGAAAACTAGCCAGATATCACAGATTGATATTCAAATTCAGTTTTAACTTCAATAAAATAGATTCTCTTAATCAATTAAACCTGTGACTGACTCTAGCCATACTGACATTCATCCTGATACCCAATTTCAACAACTCACTTTATTACCAAAGTATTTTACAGGTTTTAAAATATGAGTTTGCACTAATTACTATCATGAAGAGTTAACTCATAAACATGCCATTATAATCAAATGTCCTTTACTTCCCCAAACAGCCCATGGTTCTCTATAAGCTATGAACAAAACTTTAACAGTTTTCATTTTTCCTAGAAAACAACCAAGCTACCAAGCCATTTTGTCTAGAAAGTTAGTTCAATTACAGTTTCTTTTCCTTTTCGCAACTAAAGCACCTAAGGAGCAAGCAAAAACAAAACAAGAATCCTTGTGCTTGGGACACACTCTATTGGAAACAAAATCATAATTTGATTGATTGACATGCATTAACAAATTTTCAATCTCATAACTAAATGAAAATTGGGTTTCAAAACTTAATCCAGTACCCTCGAATCCATCAATCCAGCAAGAGAAGAGCAGAGGTCAAGGAGACAGCACTGTCATGCAACTAATCAAGCAAGACATGTTTAAACTAACCACAAGAATACAAAGGAATATTGAATTTGTCCAGACATTTTCAAATTTCATTTCCAACAGAATTCAGCTTACCATTTCTCACCCTATTTTTCACAAACAAGTGTCAAAAGAAAATGCCAGGTTCCTAGATTTTAACGCCTCTGCTGATCCAACAAAATAGGGCAACAACTCTATACCAAAAATGACATACATTTTTTTTTAAAAGCACAAAACATAATAAACTGATCCCTTCTCTAAAAACATGCCTCTAATCCATGCTATCTAATAAAAGTGTCCTTTTATAGCTACTTTTCAACACAATCTAAACAAAGACAAAACTCCAAGAGAGTGCATGCATTAGCAGCCATATATATCTATGAACAACTCAAAAATTACAAAGGGAATCGAGAAAATCAATTTTATATACAAGTTAGGAGGCAGCCATGATCAATACTTCCATTTTTTACTTTTTCAGTAAGTGAAAAGTTGAACCTATATCTATTCCAAGAAAACAGAAAATAAAACAATTTGAGGAAGATTTCTGGATGGTATCTGTTCTAACATTGGAGCATAATGAAAATAAGCAGCACAACTAATCCTAATATTGGCAGGTTCTAGATCAAATGAAAAAAACACAATATATGACAAAAGCCTTTTCCTAAGATGAAATTCAGCCCATGTTTGATCATTATGAACTATTTTCCCAAACAGATTAAAAACAAGTTTAAATCAACCACCTAAATTTCAGAATTTAGAGTATGAAACAACTCACCAAACTCAAGTTAGAGATCACAAATAAGCAGACATCACAGATCTCAAATTCTTAGTGGATAAGGGCAGCAACACATATACAAGCTTGAAAAGTAAAAAAAACATAACTTATGCCACATTATATGAGCAAGGAAATAAACTATGGACCTTTTCAAATAATTGCAATACAATTAAACTATAAAAAAATGAAAGTGTCAAACAGGACGAACAAGACTGCTCAATTCTTTGACCATTATAACTGACTTGCTTTCATCCTAGGTATGCTACAAGTAGCTCCTTGACAAGACCAGACACATGCTTGCAAAGTACTGTCCCCAAACCACCATTTTTGCAACAATTTTCACATTAGTTTTCACCAAACAACCCTAAAGCTCAAATCATAGATATTATATCAAGAAGGGAAAAAAGAAAAGAAAATCCTAACATGACAGCATATCATCCAAGACAACTCAAAACCAAATCCTAACATGGCATTTTGGATTGATGACAGAACTTAAATAAGCTAGAATTTATAGAACCACAAAGATACAAAACTCAATACATCATGCATTTTTAAATTAAAGACTCTTTGGAAAATTGATTTGGATCAGCTGAGTATAGATTTTTAATTTTTGAAAGCCTTAACAACCAAAAGACAGTACTATGATACCAAACAACATGATTCTCGCATGCATCTCAGGAGACTCATTCAAATCCCTAGTAAAACAATAAAAACCAGGTACAATTCCAGAGGGCCAAACTAAAGCACAACATTATGAACTCATAAGTATAACTCAATACGTATAACTCAAGATCTTGTGTAAGCTTCGAATACATGAAATCTGAGAATTGCAATGCCTAAGACCTCAAGTATCTTAATTTCCATAAAGTTCATTGAGGACTTGATTCGCATTTTTTTAAAATTCTTATTTAAACTTAGTTTGACAATTATGAGGACACTAAATACAAAAACAACAGCAGTGATTATAAATATCAAATCTATTCCCCGCACAACAAAGAATTCCTTCCAATTCATGATAAGGCCATATAGACCAGCAACACTCTCAAAATATCATGCAATCCAAATTTTTCTATTTTCTATACACAACAATGCAGCAACTAAGTAATGGAGATGGGTCATAGAACATTAAAACCTCATTGTTTCACTCAGTCAAGGATTTCCCCAAATCAGTTGCATACTAATAATACCTTTTGTAACGTACATGCCAATTTCATTATAGAGAAGAATGATCCACCAGAAACCCCAAATCGACATTAAGATTTAGCTTGCAAAAGGAAAAAACCTTTGATTAATTTGAAAGTGAAATGAACTCAGTCATACTAAAACATGAATTATCACACAACTCTTTATGAATTAAATAAAAAAAACAAGAATCAAAGGATACGGGTCAGGTAAAAATGAATGCTGATTGAATCCTGACATTGTGTCAACCTATTTTCTAGACTTGCACAAAATTAGATTATATTTTTTTTCAATATTTTTGTTTTTATTTCATGGTGTAATATGCAATACAATAGACCCTGTGTTAGTCCATTGTAATAGTCAAGTTGTTATTGCTTTTATAATGGGTCCTAAATATCACAAACATATAGACACAAAGTATAACTTTGTTAGGGACATAATAGCACAAAAGAATATTGTTATACGACATATCTCTATGCATAAAATGGTTGCAGAATTTTTTTACCAAATTAATTCCTTGAGAGATATGTATATCAAACATGTGGAAGCTCTAGGCTTGCATATGATATAATTTTTTTTCAAATTTGTTATAGAACTTCAAATTGTAATGTACTGTTTGATTTTGAACTGAAGGAAGTTTCTTTATTTAACTGTTATTTTAATATTAGTAATATTCATATACACAATACAATAATATGTCAGAAAGGTTAAGGTTGGCTCTTTCACATGAGCAATTGCCTTTGATGCTGGAAGTAGCATGCAAAGATGAGACATATGTGTTCTTATGTACATAAGTGAAAAAAAATAGAACATAAATTCATATCAAATGTCACCTTGATTAAAATCAAGATGAGATCTATTGTTATAGATCAAAATATAGATTTCTTGTCAACCATATCACCTGTAGCTAGATGTGAGGCTTCTTATATGTAAGAAATGAAGAGTCGAGTTAGATAATCTGTGTGTCTAGACTATGAAACCCTGCTTCGTCATTATGTGGGTCCTATAAATATTATACAATTAGTCTTTTATTTATGCCCTTATGACCTACTATATCATTAAGAGGAAGGTATAATGTCAGATACTTTAGCATATCTCTTACAGTCATAATAATTCGACTTTTAGGATATGACTAAGGAGCGGTTAATCAGTAATCCTTAATCTAAGTGGTATGCGTGCAAAAGAAAGATCGGTTGAGAAGTACAAAGGAAGTTAGTTTTAAGATCAATCTGTTATGGAATTATAGGAAATAGTGACATAATTGTGAATACTAAATATTGAAATATAAAATAAACAGCATGCTCTGAGTTCTGATTAAATTTAAAGGGATTAGAGATGCTAGATTGAAAAATATAAATGTGAATCTAGGGCATACATAGCATATAAGATTGACATATAAAATGATATGAGGGTTGATGTCTCTATGCTAATCCTAAAAAAGGGATTTTCTAGTATAGTAGCTCCCCAACTTGTGTTCTTAACATCACAACAAAGCCTTTGTATGAAATTTCATGTGAATGGATTCTTGAAATATCTTTTTGTGTTATTCGTCCCATAATGTATGAGTGCAAGATAATGTATTATTGGTTAAAATCCACATTAAGATGGGCATCCATGATGGGTTGACCCAAATCCTTAATATATGATCCATATTATGGTAGGTCTTATTTAAATGAATAAAGGGTAGTTATTGGGTATTTTTACATAAAAGACATATCTATTGAATTCAATGTATTTTTATGCATAGAGACATGTCTATTGAATATGATGGCATGTATATATTGCACTCTAAACACATATAGACATATTGTTTATATTGACTGATTATTTAGAAATACAAAAGAGATCATTCACAAAGATAATAAAAAGTTGTGTGTGTAAATTAGTGTTCTGAATTTATTGTGATTCAGTTCTGAACTATTAAGATAAAAAATACTCAAGAGGTATGCATTCTATTTGATCAATTAGATGAATAAATGATGTTCATTATTATTTTATAATAACTCTTTAAGCTATATCTAGATTTAAATTCTTGTTTTCTTAAGCAACTTTTTATATTATTTCCTATTTGGTTTTTTGCTCAATTTTTAATAATGCATAAGAACGAGTATTGTAATAACTTAAAAAAATGAAGTGTTGGCTCAGATCATTGAAAGGGCCAATTTCAGAACAAAAGGGAGTCCAATGCAACATAAGACTAGGTTTATGGCTCATCTCATAATGGATTTAAGAGCAGCCTACACTTTCACTTGGGGCACAACGTAAAAGGCCCTTTATATTTTAAGACCCTAATGGTGTGGGAGATGTCTTATCCCATCGCAAACAAACCACAACACCATTGGGCCTTGGCTTGGTACCCTCCCTAAACTGCTTCATAACATTTTATTAAACCTTCTCACATCATATTATGTGATGTAGCCTCACTTGTCAGTGGTCCCTTGCTGAAAATATATGGCAGTAAGACATAACAAAAAAAAGAAAAAGAAAATATATGACACGCTAAATTCTTTGAAAAATCCTCTTTTCCCCTACACTTTGTTCCTTTAAGTTATTACACGTTTTGCACTCGAGTTGTAATATTAAAGTTTTATTACTTATATAATTAAGTAAGATTATTCATGATGATTTCTTGATTCCATTCTTCCAAAATTCATGTTCATTTTACCTTTTTAATAAAATTTTATTAATAAAGTGAAATTGTATTTAATATTTATAGTCCATAAGAAAGAATTCTTAATTCCATCACACATGCAATTAGCAGATGAATTTGGTGTGATTTTATTGTTAAGCTGCTGCTTTAAAAAAAAAGGTAAAAAAAGATATTTTGCTCTCTTGATTTTTTTTTTAATTTGGTCTCATAGTTTTTTTTTTTAATTTGATCTCTTAAGATTAAAATTGTCAACCAATGTGATTCTCTTTAATGATTGTGTCATTTCATGTTATAGTCACATTATCTCTACGTCATAGCATTGTCATCATCATTAATGACATATCATCACTGTTAATAACATGTCATTATTTTCGTTAATTTAGATGATAAAATTGTTACAGATGATCACATTAATTTATTATTCTAAACTTAAAAAACCAAATAGACAAAAAAATAATTTACACGACTATATTAAAAAAATAAAAATAAGGAGAAAAAGTCCTATTTTTCTTTAAAAAAGAACCAATAGACATTACCATCTACAATTAACTAGTACTAATGGTAAATTAGAGGCATTCACCTCATGAAAATTTTAACTAAAAGGAACTTTGTTTTTATAGTATTTAATGTAAAGCACTTTTAACCTACTTAATCAAAGATTGCAAGTAAAGCTGATGTTATCATACTCGTAGGTCTTAATTAAGGTTATAAACAAATGTTTGGCCAGCCTGTTAATCTAATCTCCGTTGCTCCAGATCCATATGCATCTATCACAGTTAGGCTCATATCAAGTCTCAGAAGCCAAAATCTTTAGAGCAATTAAAATAGTGCATTGGTTAAACGCATTACGTGTATATACCCTAGCATTTGCATATTCAAGTAATAGCTTGACATTCTTTAAATCTCCAATAATTATCGATGTGCATGGCTTTGGGGACAAGTAATTAAGACTCTTGTCTATGCAAGGATAGTCTAGGACCCCTAGGATTTTATACGCTCACATTTTCAGTTACCCCAATCAATCTTTAAAATGGATATCTTTATTTGAGGCTAACTAGGCCAAGCTAAATTGTCAACTGAAATTAATGGCATTTTCAAAAATTAGGAAAAACAATACTTCTATTGGATGAACCTGGTCTGTGAAAGTGACTAGTACCTTAGGCCCAATTCAATTCAAAATTTCAATCTACAGGTATAATGTGTAACCAATTGATGATACTGGCAAATTACCAGACAGTAAAGGAATGGAAATTCCCAGCATACCACCATAGGACCAACATCCCTTCATTATAGGTGATGTCTACACCAAGCCTTTCTTGTCAGCCCTTTAATACAAAGTCATATGCTTCGTTGAAGGCCCCACCTTATAGCATGAGCCTCGCATTAAAGACAAAAGGCAAGAGGCATTGAATAGAGAAGCCAGCTTATCATGAAGGCTAGAGTAGTTTAGCCTCTCTTTATCAACTGCATATGTCCAAATGCGGATGGTGATTTATTATTCGATTTTCTTCTCTTGAAAGAACAAAGAGGTGAATCCACCAAACACTTTTCTTGGTTGCGTTTTCAATACAACAACCTCTGGTATAACAATGAAAATCTATCGTTGATCTTTGAAGAAAACAAATAAATGGTGGAGATCGATGATATTTTATTGGGTACAGGTAGTTTTTTTTTGTAGCCATAGGTAAATGTATATATTGGATATCCTATAAATTTATTTATTTTTTAAATAATTATACATATAAAAATTTTTATATATTTTAACTAATAATATTTATATACATTTAGACTTAGTTAGATCATTTTTTTAATAAATAATTATATATATAAAAAAATTTAATATATAAATAAATAATATTCATATACACCCAGCCAAATAAAAAAAAGAAGAAGCTAAAAGTACATAAAAAAACCGAAAGACTGGTGATTCACGAGAAAATTAGTTGTTGTGTGCATACGGGTTGTTGTATGCTAAAAGCGTCCCTTTTCTCTATGTAATTCTCAAGAAACCCACTTACCTTTTGCATACAAGTTTAACTGTTTAAGGGATATTTAAAAGAAAAAATTCAAACAGGAACACACACAGTATTGAATACCCCATTTTGAAGTTCTGAGTTTCAAATCTTATTCAAAACGAGTAAGTTATAAGAGAAACAATTAATGAGGATAATATATATATATATATATATATATATATATATATATATATATATATATATATATATATATATGAGCTACCCAAAAACCTCTAATGCCAATTAAGCAGGACAAAGAGAAAGGGGAAGGTTAGCATATTTATTTACATATTTCTATTGAAGAGAACTTTGACCACTTTTCGGCTTAAGAAACTTCCATTAACTAGGAAGTAAGTTAATCTCCAATAGTTGGTTCAGAGTATGCAATGACTATACAACAGAACCTCAGCCTTACAATAACTAGGCCAAAAGGCTAAATTACATACATGCTAATACACTACCACTCTTAGAAACTTTTCCATCCACAAATTGGTTCTTTTTTCTTTCTTTTTTATGAAACTGGAAAGCAGAAACCCATTGGTCACACAGCATCAATCTAAATATCGTCAAGGATAGTGGGTCAAGGAATTTTTAATTTGTATGCAAGAATTTTTATCTTAAAATCAATGATATACCCTATAGTCCAAAGTATAATGATATCACGGAGATATGCCAAGTAAGTAACAAACCTACATTTGAGAGTTTAATTAATCTATACATTTAAATAAGATTTTGGTCGTATAGTTTTTATTTATTTGAGTTTTGATTCTTATAATTTATTTTTTGGATATCAATCTTTATATTTTCATTTATTTGAATTTGAATTTTTTAAAAATTAATACTTTAATAAATAAAAATTATAAGAACTAATCATTCATAACAAATAAAGATCAATACCTATAAATTGAAACCCAAATCAATAGACAGTATAGAAATCGATTTTTCAATGGTAAGGACCAA
Organism: Ormosia emarginata; assembly: GCA_029884605.1. Classification (NCBI taxonomy): domain Eukaryota; kingdom Viridiplantae; phylum Streptophyta; class Magnoliopsida; order Fabales; family Fabaceae; genus Ormosia; species Ormosia emarginata. Next base: position 6,534,511 of record JAQQTP010000064.1, read on the forward strand.
AACTCAAATTAATAAAACTATAAAAATTAGTTAAAAAAAATAAATTACAGGAAGCAAAACTCAAATATATAAAAACAATAGTGACCAAAATTTAAACCTAATCTATATAGGTATCAACCATTTGTTCATTCTTTTTCCTTTTGTACTGAATACCCAAGGGACCCCTACTTTCTTAATCCGTCAAAGTTTGCTGCTGGACTCGTGGTGGTGTTGTACAAATGACAGTCTTTCCTTGTCTGCCTAGTATAATTGATTTATTGTCCTTCTTTGTTTTTGTTATAATTTGTATTTATTTATTTTCCATTTGGGTTGCTGTTTACCTGTAAACACAGCAATTCATTACCCGTTCACTCAAACAAACAAACATTGGGACTCAAAATGTGCTTCATACAGAGACAATCACGTTCCAAAGATTTCCATAAATGGATGATCTGTGTCACTGCTGGAAGAGAAGCCAGGGTTTCATTTGTCTTATACACTTCCTTGTTCTTAGTGGCTCAGGGAAGAGATGTATCTGGCAGTCTGACTTACATGATTTCTCTTCCTATGATTGGTGTCTGTGGGGTGTAATAGGTACAAACTTGAAAGGATAATATGCTTGCAATTTTGGGTATTGGGACATCGTTTGGTAATTTCAATATGATAAAAATGGTGATATTGCAGTCTTTGTTATTTTTCACCTATTTTGCTAATCCTATGCTGACTCAGGGGAACCTTTATTGGCATTTGAAAACTCAATAAAGATGGGAAAACTCCTGATTTAACATACGAATTGAATTAGATTATGCCTGTGGATAAAGAATATAACTTTTGTCTGAACCTTAACATAATCATGACTTGGTCCTGCTTTTATGTGGTTTAATAAAAGAAGTGGGTTTGGGAATATAGAGTTTTCCAAGCCCGTGGGTCCCTATTATAGACATATTAGAGATAGTTTGGTAAAAGAATGTGAAAAAAAAAGCTAGTAACACCTCACATTGGCCCTCAATTATTCTTCTCTAAGTTAAACACCTTCCAATTTTATAGAAAAGAACTTATTGTGAAGAAACATGAGAATGTCATTACTTTCTTTTGAATGACCATAGAAGGTTTTAAACTTTTCTTAATAATTGAGGGTTCCATTTTTTTAAAAAAAGGCCTGTCTCTTGCAAAATTTTCTCCAACCAATGGATGAGAGCAGCTGCTAGATTTATTTAATGCTCGATGCTTTTGTCTCTGCCTTCAATAAAACAATAGTCTGTTGGTACCCACCACTAAACAAGCCATTACAACAATTACCTAATAAACCATGTTCTTTATAACAATTGATATAGAGAGTATAGTCAATAGTCCCCTAAAGGAAATAAATTGAAGATAACTAAATAGGCAACAAGGTGTTTGAGCATGAAAACTAAAGAGTAGAGGGGGAGGTGCTTGAGCATGCCCTTCTCGTGAACTTTTTGGTCCCTTTTTCACTTTGGCTATTCTGCCATGAATTTAATGAAAGCAAAAGTTGCTCTAGAAGTTGAAAATTATCTAAATCCCATAAGAAAACTAACCCAACCACTGAACCACTCCAATAGTCGTTGTTTGTGGAAGTAATCATGACTATCCCAATAAGGCTCGAGAAGGAGGGAGAAAAAAAGTGCATTTTGGAAAGACGGAAAGGTTTGGCTGGCAACATAACCAAGATTTATCAAGATTATAATCTCTTGACAGAAAGTAAAAGTGTCTTTTCCTAGTGAGATAGCATAGCAGGGACAATAGAAGTAACAGCCATTTTGCTTTTATAATGATCAACACATAATTTCATAATGATTGGTGCTAATTATCCACCGGAGAAACCTTTTGCCGAAGAAAAAAGCAAATAAAAGTTGGAGGGGATGAGGGGGTGGCCCGGTGGGGAAATGGTATGTGGTAAGAATCAGAAACATGGTGTGATTGACACGACAATTAATTATATAGTATTAAGAAAAGTGAACGGTAATAACTTCAATGGAACAAGCTAAATCAATTTTGTAGTAAGCTATGATTAGATAACATAAAAAATGGCAAGGCTATAACTCTGAATTGATGGTTAAAGAATTTGTGTTTCTCGAATATGGAAAATGAGTGTTTGAGTAATTTAGAATATATTAAAAGAAAAAAAAATGTTACCCGTGTTTCACTATTATTTAATGATTGATAGGAACAAAATCTGAAACTAAAAGATGTATAAACTAACAGAGAGAGAGCAATGTCACTCTGATCAAAGAATCATTTAGAGAGATAATATAAAAAAGATTATAACATATTCATACTACTATTAATTATTAAATATCTCTGAATTTGTGGTCAATTATATAAACATTCTTTAACAAATTTACATAAAATTTGATTTTGCATAAAAATTGTGCTTCTTTTATCTTAATGTCTTTTGTATACTTAACATTTTTTTATCATTGAGTATCGTGTTCTTGTGACATTCTTCTAACATAACTGCAAGTTTCCATGTATTTATGAGGAGGATTGTATGGTGTTTCATTTATTTTAAAAACATATCAGGTTTCAAATTATTCAATGAATCACATGCTGATATGAGAATGCTGCATTTAGTTATCTCGATTACACTTTAAGGACAGTTTTCGTCCGGCGTCAGGCGAATTATAAGAGTTGTAATTGACACTAGAAAAGAATAAAAACATATTTAGGAGAGTTTCTACAACAGTATTATAACAAGCTAATACCGCTGTATCAATTTGTGGTTGACCAAACAATATTTAGAACATAATATGTTCTTAAAATATGTGTAAGAACTTAGAACTCCCCATTCTATTATTAGTATTAACACTCTCCATTCTTTATCCAAATGGTGATATTATTCCGGTTATCAATAATAGCTATTTTGCAAGGAAAACTAATAACGAGGGAATTATTGCTGGGTTGTATATGTTGAAATATATGGTTTTTTGTCTCCAAGTTTCTTGCCTTCACTAAAACTCTTGTAAGTAGAAAAATCGAATGCACAAGATCAATTTTCTTTTTAAAAAAAAGAAAAAAAAAAGATAATGAAACTGTCCCAATTCAATTTCCACTAAAATTGGGGTAATTTTGATCATTACCATAATAAATCACTTCGTAATGAAACAGAATTACGAAGTACTATCCTATCCAACCGTGTGACTGATATACCTTCCAGATGCTACTTAAAACCAAATTAAGCATCAGCCATTCACGTCATATTTGGAATACAATTCCATTCCCTTGCTTTTACCACAATCAAACCAGCAAACAAGTTCCATACACTTCATTTTTCCTCTTATTATTAACAATATATAAGCTGTAGATAACTAGAATGAAAATGGGATCAGCATTGATTCCAATTCTTGATCAAATCCCTTATAATTTTGATCATGTAAACCACCTGCGACATTAGAATATATTCCTCAAGTTCATGGTTGGTTCTATTCTATTACCATGTCACTACACACTTTCTTTTCCCTTATTTTTGGCAGAAAATAATGATAATAATAGTTTTACACAGCTAATTTAATATTAAACACACTAACACAATAAAACTACTTAAATCAATACACAATTCCAACAACTGAAAGAAAAAAATGATAAACGAAAATTGACATTCTAATATGATTGAGGGGGAAAATATTAACACTGTACATTGCAGTTGGATGAAAAGGAAAACAGGTAGTACCATATCTCTAGATTTCTCTTAATTTTATCCTTTTTTTATTCTTTTATCTTTGTGGAAATGGATTTTGACTTTTGAGCTCAGTTTTTTTTTTTCTTCTGCTTCTAAATCTATGATGGATTCTGAACAACAATGGCGGAAGACTCTTCCCTTAGAAACTTCATTTGCTTCGCGATGAACGCCTCTATAGTGCGCTGGAACTCCTCGTTGCTCAGCTTATCCTGCGGGTACAAATCTCCCCGCCGCTTCTCCGTCTCCGATCGCCGGAGCTTCCGCCGCAGCATCTTCCCTGGGGTCTTTCCCTTCCAATTCTCCGACAAACTCCGGCAATAATTCGGCAAACCGGAATCCGCTCTGGCATCCAAATCCTGAACTTTGCGATCAACGGCCGTACTTGTCTCAGAAATAACCTGCTTGTCCTGGTACTCCACCAACACCTCCGCCGCAGCCGCAGCAAGCGGCGGAGCATCGGCTTCGGACGGAGGTTTGGCACGATCTGTAACGGTATTTCCGTTCTTCAGGAACTGTTCGAAGAGTCCGGCTGAAGCGGCGGAGTCGTGGCCGGAGAGGCGGCCGGACTGGGCGAGGAGGGCGGCGATGATGGCGTTGGAGACGGCAAAAACGAAGAGAGGGTTGCCGATGAAGACGGAGAGTTTGCGAAAGTATTCGACGGAGATTTTGAAAGCGAAGGGGAGGCGCGTGAGGATCCATGAAAGGAGGAAGAGGGCGAGGCAGAGTTCTAGAATGCGAAGGGTTTTGGAAATGGCAGCGAAGAGATTGTACCTTCGCATGGCATTAGCCTTCTCTGCTTTCACGTTGCCGAAGTGGAACTCGTCCATGGAAGGGAAAATGGTTTGAGGAAGAGAAAGAGGAAAAGAAGAATGTGTTGGTGTTGCGGGTGAGTACTCTACTGAGTTTAATTGATTAGCACTTAGAAGAAGAAAGATGAAAGAAATTTAAATTGAAAATGAAAGTGAAGGAGTAAGAGTGAGAGTGAGGAGAGTTGAGAGTTGGTGTGATGTGTGTGTTGTGAGTGCTGGTCTCCAACTTCACATAAGCGATCCCTTTCTATAGACATATCTTGGTCTTCTTATATAGGCTCTCTCCACCACCCTCATTTCTCTACAGTCTACAAAGGCCAAAGTTTTTCTTTTTTTTCTTTTTTCAAGGAATATTAGTAATATAAATTAATTTAGTTTGATTTAATTTATAAATTAAATTTTGTGTTTAAAATTTATAAAAAAATAAATTTAAATTAATTTAAAAATTAAATTGTGTGTTTATAATTTATTAAAATAAAATTGATTTTATTTTATTATTTTATATTTTTATTCTTATGAAAGATAGTTAGAGATACTTATTAATGGTAAAATAATTTATTTATTTAAAATTAAATCAAATCCTAACAAATTCTATTAAGTTTTATGAAATTTTTAAAATAAAAAAAATGAAATCCATAATATTTAAAAATCAAATCATTTCTTATTTTTTAACATTCTAAACACAAGAATTAATTAGATTTGATTTACAAATTAAATTATTTTATAATTTTTTTACATTACAAACACATTCTTAAATATTTTTTTAATATTTATTTTATTATTAATTTACTTCATATACTTTAAAGATTGTTAAGAAAAAATATTAATAATATTTATTTTTAAATTAATAATAAAATAAATGTTAAAAAAGTGCATAAAAAATGTTCGTTAATATTTCTTTTTTTTATAATCGGAAAATGTTATATGGAAAAACATTAGTATATAAAAATAAATTATATATGAGTTTATAAAGAAAATAAATTTTTATGTGTAATACAATATTATATATACAGTGTTATCTTATTTTTTGAAACTTGCAATAGTTTTTCAGTAAAAAAACTCGATGATGAAAATTAAATTAAATCCAACAATAAAAAAATGAGAACTACATCGAAAGGAAATGAAATTGGAGGGAGAGGAAAATAATAGCCATTCTGGAAGGGCTTGGATAAAAACCATCCGTGGCTCAGAAATGCGGGACCAGCACACATCTTATTACAGCTAAAATATTTTGAAGATTAAATTATAATTTTGGTATTTATAATTTTATTTATTTTAATTTGATCAATATAATTTTTTTTTAAAATCAACACTTATAATTTTTTTTTAAATAGTTTCAATAATTAATTTTTATTATAATATCATTATAATACCTCAATTAATTAATTAATAAGTATTTTTTATTTAGTATGTACTCATTTAAACTTTTTTTTCTTTAAATGCCTTATAAGTGTTCTTCTGTTCTAATAAGTACTATTTATTTTTAGTAAGTATTCTTTTGTTTAATAAGTAATTTTTTAAATACTTTTTTATAAAATATTTAAATTAATAGTGTTATAATAAAAGTTATCACTATGTACTATTTAGAAAACATTTGTAAATATAAAATTTGATTTGAAAAAAAAAACTTTAGAGATTAAATTAAATACAAGTGAAGACTATAAAGACCAAATTGAAAGAAATATGCTGCATTAGAAATTAGTTTAATTTTGATTGAAGTTAGTCTTACAATTTTTTATATTATTATTTAATTATATATTATTACATTATTAAATGAAATTATGCTATGATAATAATTATTTTGAGAATCAATTTTTTTTACAATGTAATATTATATGATTGAATGATAATGTAAAATAAAAAACTCACTAATTATGAAACAAAATTAAACTATTAAAGTTTAAGAAATATTTTATAATAAAAAAAATAAGAAGTATTTTTCAACATTGTTGACTTTTCTAATTTTTTATGTCATCATATAATCATATAATAATAATATATAAAAAAATATATATTTTTATATTTTGACATCTAATCATTCGATATAAAATAATATATTTAAAAATTTATCATATGATAAATATATGATCTTAATAACTATCATGTATTATCATATGTTACAATTTAAAAAAAAATGTGTCTAAATGTCGTCGTATACAGCCTAAATTAAATTTATTATTCAAACATACAAATATAGAAATTCATAATCATATATTAATTACCTTGACATATATATATCTTTACATATTAATTCATATTAAAAAATTCAAAAATCATGTGATATCACATGTTGCAATTTAAAATGAAGGTGTATATGTATCACTAAGTTTAAATTAAATTTATTATCCTCACATACAAATATAGAAATTTATAATCACTTACTAATTACCTTGACATATATACATTTGCATATTAATTCATATTAAAAAAATTAAAAAATTCTCACTTATCTTTAATTAATCACATTATTAATTATTTTTATTGGTGATTGATCTTAAAATATCAAAATTTTCATAAGTGTCTAATATATGTACTTTGTCACTCTAAATTAATTAATTATATTTTTAAATTATTATATTGACTCATATATTTTTATTCTATATTATTTAGGAAATTTTAATATATACATCACACAAAAATGAAAATTTTGCATGAAAATATAGTTAAATTAATTAAATGTAATTTATTATGAGAAAACTAAGAAATTATTAAGTATTTTTTAAAAAATTTCGTTCATATATATAGATAATATTTAAATACTTTATATTTATATTTCCGACATTGAAAACTTTAACTGAAAATATATTAGTATTTGAATATATGAAATAAAAACTTTACAAGATGACATTATAAAATCAATTAAAAAGTTTAAATTTATAATAAAGTTTATTTAGTAAGATTGTTTAAATGTAATTGAAAACTCATATCATATAACATTGAGATTTCTTTGATATTTTGAGTAAAATTGTTTGCAGGAAATGATATAGTTTTTATAGACAAATAATAGAAAAAATTAACCTCAATCGGAGCATTGATCGAGCATATGTAATGGGCAAACTATGATTCTGTGTCATATTAAAATAAATTAGATTTGTGAAAAAGAATAAGATTAAAGAATCTAAGAAGTCATATGTCAATTGATTAATTTAATTAATGTGTTATTTTATTTAGTTTACTTAAATTATGTAAACTAAATATATAAGTTATAAAATGTTAAGGTATTTGAATGCATTGAGTATCATTTGTTTATATTGTTATTAATTATTTCAATTTTTAGTAGATTTTTTTTATTTGTTATTGTAATATCTATCAATCTAAAATTATTTTGTTAGTATAATTTGATATTAGAGTGAGAATGCACGTGTCTTGAAGCATGTCAATTGGTTTTTGAAGATAAAAAAGACAAAGATGAAGATCAAAGAGCAAAAGAGAAAACCAAGATCAAAGGAAGAAATCAAGAGGTTCAGATATAGGCATTAGAATATCAATGTTAAATGCTCTCAAGATATCTCAAATGATTTTTTAAAAATATGTCTTTTTGATTAACATGGCTCTTCAAAGAATAAATCCTAAAAGAGAACTTCTTTTACCCTGAATCATGACAAACAATGTTCATTAATACTTAAACCTATGTTTTTTAAAAATTAAGAGTGTCATGAATCCTTTTTTAAGCTTGAAAAATGAGTTTTGTATGTAATGTAATCGATTACACATGTGTGGTAATCGATTACACGTAAAACAGAAGCCCTGTAATTGATTACATAAGTATTGTAATCGATTACCATATAAACAGAAAGCCAGTAATCAGTTACACATGTATTGTAATCGATTACCACATGCCCAGAAAAGCAAGAACATGTTCAAGGCAAACATATAATCGATTACATCTAAATGGTAATCGATTACAGAAAAAAACAGAAAGTGTGTAATCGATTACACAAGTATTGTAATCGATTACCACAAATCCAGAAAGCCAAGAACACGTTCTAACCTTCATGTAATCGATTACCAAAACCCTGTAATCGATTACCAGCATTCTGACATGCCCAACGGCTATATCAGAAGCATTAAATGCATGGCTTTTATTACCCTCCAACGACTCTTTTAATGGATGTGCTTTAAATACAGTTGCTGGGGCTTCATTGATGGTTGTTCTTGAACCTAAAACATCTTAGCAACACATCAAAACGAAATTCAATCTCAAAAATCACTCATTGCTATGTTTTTGTCTAATCTTTGAGATATCCCTTGTGAGCATTCTTAGAACTTCAATTTGTATCATCTACTCTAGTGAGAGTTTCTCAATATCAATCTTAATTTATGTATAAGAGAGAGGGTGAGGTATCCCTCCAATTTGTAAAAGGTGAGGCATCCCTTTGTTTGAAGAGACTCAAGCTCAAGGGTGAGGCATCCTAAGGAGTTGAGGGCTCAAGTTTGTAAAGGTAGTCAAGCACCTATTGAAGCTTGAAGATATAGTGAAAAATCTCAAGTGGTTGCTTGAGGACTGGACGTAGGTCACAAGTGGATTGGTGGCCGAACCAGGATAAATAATTGTGTTTGATTCTCTAAACCCCTCTCTTTATATTTGTGCATTGCTTATATTCTTGCTTGATTACTTCTCTCTTGGTTGGTTATTAAGCAATAGATATTGTTCTTATTAATTCATCCATTTCAATTAGTCAATAGCTTCAACGAAATTCAATAGTCAAGTGTTTTGCGAAAGAATTGCTAACTTGTTTTATAAACTCAATTCACCCCCCTCTTGAGTATGGAAGCCACTTGGTAACAAGTGGTATCAGAGATAGACTCTTGTATAAAGAGCTTAGTCGCTTCAAGAGTAAAGATGACTTCAAATGGTTTTTCTAATGAAAGTTCTTCTATAAATAGGCATCTCTTTTTCAATGGGGACGATTATGCATATTGGAAAGAAAGGATGAAGATTTTTATTGAAGCTATTAATATTGATGTGTGGGATGCCGTTGAAAATAGTCCTTTTATCCCCACACGTCTAGTTGATGGTGTTAGAACAAATACACCAAGAAATGAATGGACCGATGATGACAAGAAAAAAGGTTCAATACAACTTGAGAGTCAAGAATATCATTACCACCTCTTTAGGGAATGATGAATTCTTTAGGGTGTCAAATTGTAAGACCGCTCAAGAAATGTGAGATACATTGCAAGTAACTCATGAATGTACAAGTGAAGTAAAAATATCTAGAATAAATACACTCACCCATGAATATGAATTGTTTAGAATGAACTAAGGGGAAAACATTCAAGAAATACAAAAACGTTTTACTTATATAATTAATCATCTTGCTTCATTGGGAAAAATCTTTGCCAATGAAGATCTTATTAACAAAATTTTGAGATGCTTGAGTAGGAGTTGGAAACCCAAAGTGACGGCCATATCGGAGTCAAGAAACCTTGTCATAATGACCTTAGCCACTCTCTTTGGAAAGCTTTAAGAGCATGAGCTAGAACTAAATCGTCTAAACCAAAATAAGGAGCAAGACAAGAAGAAAAAGGAGATTGCTCTCAAGGCCACCTCTTCAACTATCTATAATGAGGATGAAGATGATGAAGACGGTATTGATAATCTTGAAATGAATGAAGAAAACTTCAGCCTTCTTGTTAAGAGATTTTGAAGATTTCTTAAAAAGAAAGGAACTCAAAGAAGACCACCTTTCCCTCCTAAAAAGTCATTTCAAAAGGGAGAAGGAACCTCTTCTACTCCAACTTGCTATGAATGTGGAAAACCTGGACACATGAAGATGGAATGTCCGGTTTATCAAAAGAAGATGGAGAAGTTTGAAAAGAAGCCCTTTAAGGAAAGGAAAGGAAGAAGAGCATACATCACTTGAAAGGACAACGATATGGACTCCACTGATGACTCAAAAGATGAGGAAGCCCACCTTTGCCTTATAGCAAATGGAGAAGAAGAAGAGGAAAGCGAAACCGAGGTAACCTCATCTAATCTTGAACTATCTCCTTCATATAGTGAATTGCAAGATGCATTTCAAGAATTGCATGATGAATCCATGAGGCTCACTAAAATGGTTTTAACTTCCAACAAAACAATCTCCTTAATGACCAACAAAATTTTTATTTTAACTAAGGAGATTGAAGAACTCAAAGTTGAAAATGAGACTCTAGGACTTTTCGATGCTAACTCATCATGCATGATTTGTTCTTCACATGAAAATGCATCCACACCCTCATCTTGTTCTTCATGTAAAGAATATGAAATTGAAATTGAGGACTTGAAAAACACTATTGTAAAATTTACTATGGGAAGAGATAATTTGAATATGTTACTAGGGAAACAAAGATGTGTATTTCAAAAAGCCGATTTGGGATATAATCCAAATAACAATAAAAAATCCTATAATAATTTCTTTGTTCCATTTAAAACTTCAAGTACCCCTTTTATCAAATGCTTTCATTGTGGAAAAAAAGGACATAGTGCATCTATATGTAATGCTAGAAAGAAAAGAAACACCAAAGTAGGAACTAAAATGGTTTGGGTTCCTAAAGGCACCATGCCTATTTCTAACACACAAGGACCCAAGACATGTTGGGGACCAAATGTTAAAACTTGAATGTGTGTTGTAGGTGTGCTTGAAGACCAAAAATTCAAGTTAGTATCTTGATAGTGGATGCTCCAAGCACATGACCGGTGATGGCTCCAAGTTTTCCTTCCTTGTTCCTAAGAAGAATGGACATGTGACCTATGGTGACAACAACAAAGAAAAGATCCTTGGAGTCGGTAAAGTTGGTAAGATTCCTTCCTCATCCATTGATAATGTTTCACTTATTGAAAGACTCAAACATAACTTGCTTAGCATTAGTCAATTGTGTGATAAGGGGAATAGAGTAATATTTGATTCAAATTATTGTACAATTGAGGGTAAGGATGATAAACATGTTAGGTTTGTTAGTCATAGGGTCAATAACATATATATGATTAGCCTTGATGACATTTCCTCAAATGATGCTAATTGCTTTATGACTAGAGAAAATGATTCATGGTTATGGCATAGAAGAATTGCTCACATTCACATGGATCACTTAAACAAACTAGTTTCTAAAGAACTAGTAATTGGTCTTCCAAAGCTCAAATTTGAAAAAGACAAACTTTGTGATGCATGTCAAAAGGAAAAACAAGTAAAGGTCTCTTTTAAAGCTAAAAATGTGATAACACTAGTGCAATCAATCTATCTAAGAATCTCGTTTTACACTCAAGAACAAAGCACATTGAAATAAGGCATCATTTCATAAGAGATCATGCTCAAAAGGGTGATTGCATACTTGAATTTGTGGAAACCACTAAGCAACTAGTTGACATTTTCACTAAACCTTTGGCAAAAGAAGCTTTCTATTATATAAGAAATGAACTTGACATATTAGATCAATCATGCATAAGTTAAATTGCTGCATAATCCACCATTTTGCTGCATAAAGAAACTGTCTCTGCATAATCAAGCCTTTTTCTGCATAATCATGGTTCTTTGTTGCATAAATATTGATTTTCAATCCCATACTAACTTAAGCGTCGGAGATTTCCCCAAAGTTATTTTGCAGGTGCTCTTTCATGTCAAAAATCTCTAAGAAACTCAAAAACATCACAAATCCATCCAAATGGGGTTATTCTTGGTAAAAGTAGCAATCTTGTATGATTAAGTGTTTTGGATCAAAATCTGTGTGAATTACATGCCTAAATGATGTTGAAATTGATTTAAAATGCTTTGCAATCAACTTGAATGTTTTAAAATTGATCCTTAACTGTTTAAAGATGCAAAAACTGAGTTTTAGTAGTCTGGTAATCGATTACAAGACCTTTGTAATCGATTACAAGTGTAATCGATTACAAAGCCAATAATCGTAATTGATTACACAAAATTGGTAATCGATTACATTGAATCAGAACTCAGGTAATTGATTACACATATAATGTAATCGATTACAAGGTTTCCAGAAAGCTGGTAATCGATTACATTTAAATTGTAATCGATTACAGGGGCACACAGAAAGATGGTAATCGATTACATTGAAATTATAATCGATTACAAGGGAAAACAGAAGGCAAGTAATCGATTACAGAGGGGTTTAAAAGGCTTCAGACGCACGAAAGGTCACTCATTCTAAATTTTCCACCTTTTCCTCTCCTCTACTCTCACGAAGCTCTCCTCTCCCAACTCTCTCCTTTTCACTCAATCCTCCACCAAATCCTCCAAAATCACCTTTCTCTCACTCGGATTCACTCCCCCACCATAACCCCACCACCAAATCTCCTCAAAACACTCACCCCATTCACCACCCACACCTTCACCCTCTCCTCTGTTCCTTGCCCCATGAACCACACACCATCATCACCCACCTCATATCCCCCACGTGTTAAATCCTATCACCAATGGTTGAACCAAGCCACCGTGCCAAATGTACAAGGCAAGGGGCCACCATTGGAGAATCTTCTAGTGCTCCTCCACGCAACATTTCTGGGTTAGACCTCACTAGGCATTTCTCCACCACCAAGAAGGTTGAGCTCTTCAGGAAGAACTTCCAGCTGAGGAAGCTCATCTCCCCGTGGTATCTCCCGCAATCCTTCTGCACAAGTGAGCCTCTATAGTGCTTTCAGTTGCTTGAGAGGCTGGGGTTGCTTGGATTCTTAAGCATTCAGAAGGCCATCTACCCTAACTTGGTTCGTGTTTTCTATGCCAACCTGAGGTATGAAGATCACTGCCTAATATCTGAGGTGAGAAAAACTCAGATTAAGATCTCAAGGGACGATTGGTATCACTTGACCAAGCTTGTGTATGATGGGACAAGCTTCTATGGCAACGAAAATGCTTGGGGGGAGGACTTTGAATATAAGAGTGCTTTGAAGACTCTTATTCGTTCTGGCTATGATCTTCCAAGGAACAACAAACGTGCGATGGCCACTGGACTGACAATGGAAAACAGGGTACTCCATTATTTGGTTGTTCGAGGGCTAATTCCCAGAGGTGGAAATTATTCCCAAATTTTGCGCGACGATGTGGTGGTCTTGTGGGCCATGACAACTGGCAGCCCAATCAACTGGGCCAACTACATCATTCAGCACATGCTAGATGTTAAGAAGAAGAAAAACTCTACCCTTCCCTACGCTATGTTGGTGACTGCTATCCTGGAGCACAGTCGCATCTCCTTGGCTGAGGAATCCAAGGATACTAGCTCCAAGGGACCCCAATCCATTGGTCTGCACACCTTGAAGAAGCTTCAGCTGAGCAAGGTCGATGGACAATGGTACTATTTGGCCCATGGCAGCTATGGGCACATTCCTCATGGTCTAGAGAGTGATGATGAGGATGAGGATGAGGACGAGCAGCCTGCACCAGCTCCACCAGCTTCAGCCACATTGGAGCTTCTACTGCAAGAAATGTGGAGTTTGGCTACCACGGTGGATACTAGGATGGATCGCATTGAGCAGAAGGTGAATCACCTTGAGCTTAGGATGGACTACTCCGATCAGGAGTTTGCTGCCATTAGTTCGCATCTGGAGGGCCCCAGACACACTGCACCGACCACCTCCTCTGCTTCTCCTACTGCTCCACTATCATTTGCTGATCCCTCTGCCACTCCAGCTGGAGTTCCTGCTAAAAATGAGAAGCTCCTTGGTTCTGAAGACGACCTTGATACTGGAGACGATGACGTGGACCTTGGAGACGTTGTTGTTGATGTAGAGAGCGATAGTGAGGCCACTGATAGTAATCATGGATCTTTGCCATGATAGTTTCTTTGTTTTCTTCTATTTGACTGTATATGGAAATTGGAACTATATTTTTATAAAAATCAGTTGGTTCTTTTGATGTTTATTGCTTTTATAGATCTTCTTGATATATTATTGTTTATATGCATATGGCATACTTTTCTGACTGATTATGAACTGCTCAAACTCTGATTGTCTGGGTTACATTGTTCTCTGTTGATTGTTATTTTGGGAAATCATGATAAACAGAGGAAATGCTGTCAAAATTTCCGCTTAATGATAATAGGTTTTTGATAATGTCAACGGGGGAGAGATTAGTGTCTCGCATAAGTACGGGAGAGTTAGATTTAGAGCTTTCACATGCATATATATCACTAACCCTATATTGTGCATACATTACAGGGGAGAGTTGCGCTTAAATCCACGATATACATATATACATATATATACATATATATATATATATCTATATATATATATATATATATATATATATATATATATATATATATATATATATATATGCAATTGTTTTTCTTCCTATTCAATGTTCAATTTGTCATCATCAAAAAGGGAGAGAATGTGAATGCATGTGTCTTGAAGCATGTCAATTGATTTTTAATGATAACAAAGACAAAGATGAAGATCAAAGAGCAAAAGAGAAAACCAAGATCAAAGGAAGAAATCAATAGGTTCAGATATAGGCATTAGAATATTAATGTTAAATACTCTCAAGATATCTCAAATTATTTTTCAAAAATATCTCTTTTTGATCAACATGGCTCTTCAAAGAATAAATCCTAAAAGAGAAATACTTTTACCGTGGATCATGACAAACAATGTTCATTAATACTTAAATCTATGTTTTCTAAAAATTAAGAATGTCATGAATCCTTTTTCAGGCTTGAAAAATGAGTTTTGAATGTAATGTAATCGATTACACATGTGTGGTAATCGATTACACATGTGTGGTAATCGATTACACGTAAAACAGAAGCCTTATAATCGATTACATAAGTATTGTAATCGATTACCATATAAACAGAAAGCCAGTAATCGATTACACATGTATTGTAATCGATTACCACATGCCCAGAAAGGCAAGAACATGTTCAAGGCATACATGTAATCGATTACATCTAAATGGTAATCGATTACCAGAAAAACAGAGAGCGTGTAATCGATTACACAAATATCGTAATCGATTACCACAAACCCAGAAAGCCAAGAACACGTTCTAACCTTCATGTAATCGATTACCAAAACTCTATAATCGATTACCAGCATTTTGACATGCCCAACGACTATATCAGAAGCATTAAATGCATGGCTTTTACCCTCCAATGACTCTTTTAATGGATGGGCTTTAAATATAGTTGCTGGGGCTTCTTTGATGGTTGTTCTTGAACCTAAAACATCTTAGCAACACATCAAAACGAAATTCAATCTCAGAAATCACTCATTGCTCTGTTTTTGTCTAATCTTTGAGATATCCCTTGTAAGCATTCTTAGAACTTCAATTTGTATCATCTACTCTAGTGAGAGTTTCTCAATATTAATCTTAATTTCTGTATAAGAGAGAGGGTGAGGTATCCCTCTAATTTGTAAAGGATGAGGCATCCCTTTGTTTGAAGAGACTCAAGCTCAAGGGTGAGGCATCCCAAGGAGTTGAGGGCTCAAGTTTGTAAAGGTAGTCAAGCACCTATTGAAGCTTGAAGATATAGTGGAAAATCTCAAGTGGTTGCTTGAGGACTGGACGTAGGTCACAAGTGGATTGGTGGCCGAATCAGGATAAATCATTGTGTTTGATTCTCTAAACCATTCTCTTTATATTTATGCATTGCTTATATTGTTACTTGATTACTTCTCTCTTGGTTGATTATTAAGCAATAGATATTATTCTTATCAATTCATCCATTTCAATTAGTCAATAGCTTCAATGAAATTCAATAGTCAAGTGTTTTGCGAAAGAATTGCTAACTTGTTTTATAAACTCAATTCACCTCCCCTCTTGAGTATTGAAGCCACTTGGTAACATAGAGGTCAACTTAGTATACTCTTAATAATAAGTTGATAAAATATCTAAATGAACAAACACATAAAAATTAATATTAAGAAAAAAAACTATAAAATAAAAATTTGAAATTAAAATTATATAAACTAATTATTTATTAGGAGGTCATATAAAATAATATTTATTTAGATGAGCTACATAATTCGATTATTATAACACGAGAAAAGTTGGTTAATAAAAATAAAAAAATAATTTTGGGTGAGTCTTACTATAAATTTTTCTAATTATAACTTAATCAAATTCATTTAAATCATCCAATATGTCATATTTTTAGACTAAACATATTTTTATTGATTTATTTTAATATTTTTAAATTTATCTCGTGTATTGTACATATACAAAATACTAATATATTTAAATTTTAACACATTATCATATAAATTTATTTTATATTATTAATATTTAATAATTTTATATTATTAATATTTAATAATGTATTTATTACATCATTAAATTATAGATTAAACTGTAAAAATTAAAAAAAATTATAAATTAACCAAAGCCAAATCACATAATAAAAATCTAATCAAACTATATTTTAGTTCAGTTTAACTTAATATTCTGATTTGCAACCGTATCAATAATTCCTTAGTCCCCCAAGTGGAAGGAGAGAGCCGAAGAACAAACTTTTAATAAAATTTTCAACGTCAAAGAAGTTTAGCACTACGGTCAAATATTGACTTACTCCAACCAATCAACCATATGCATCCGTATATTCTTGTTATATTATAAAATATCTTAATACTAATGAAGAAATATTTAGTTACTTACTATTAATTGAATAATACACTCAACAATTTAAACTTTATCATAAAATATTTAACGGTACATACTTAATTTTTATGTCACTTATTATATATATTTTTTAGTGTAAGGCCTTAAGTCTCCTCCTATCGGTCTAGTGGAAAAAGTTTAGATGAATTCTTAATGAAATTTACACTATATTTGGATGACAGGTAATGAAGGAAACGGAAAAGAAATAGGAGAAACGGAAATAAGTTTTTGTGTTTGAAAGTTTTAAAATAGAGCAAAAAGAAAATTTCCTCTTCTCCTCAAAGAATAAAAAGGTGGAATAATTGTAGTTAATGAATCTTCTAAACAAAGAAGGAGAAATTATGTTATTAACCCGATCCATCTCTACTATTCTAGTTAATTCGAGGGTTAAGGAAGATGGTGGAGAATAAAGTAAAGAAAATTAGAATAAAAAATAATTGTAAATATCAAACCCAATTACTCTATTTCTATATCTCTAACTCTTATATATGGCAATTAATTTTTCGGACAGGGGCTTGATACTGTCTAATAACTTTAATTATTTTAAGTAAAAAAAACTTTTATTATTTTAGATTTTAGTACAAGAACAGTCTATAACTTTGTACTGTTTATGAAAAAAAAACAAAACTCTACTAATTACAGTTAATAAAAAAAATGTGTTTTGACAAAAAAATCACAAGATTCCATTCATGGTTAAAACATTGTTATATTTTCCATTTTTTGATATGGAATATCGTTTCATTATGTACAAGCTGATAGAAAATAAAAAGGGAGATTGGAAATGGGAGTTAATTAATGAGAATCAATTTGTATGAAGGATGGTGAGATAAGATGTGGCATTTCACGTGAGGCGATGTATTAGTGACACTGCAAAGAAGTACTGTCGCTCGTGCATTCTGATATTTTTCTTTTCTTTTCTTGAAAACATTGCTTTTTCAATCAACTGAGTCTGCCAATTCAACTCAAGTCTCAACACCCTCCTTCATGTCATGTGGTAACAATGTGCAGTGCCTAATTGGAAATGTTCCATGCTTCATTGGTTTTGTGCTTTCTATGCGCCAGCTCTACTTCTACCACTAAACTTATTAAGCATCAAACAATCCCTTCCTCTCCCACTTGGCTCCAGTTAGAGGAATCTACGCTCAGATGAGAATTTCAGAATTCATTCACAATTTTATGCTTTTATCATTAATTTTGCATGTATAGTACTTAAGAATATTAAATTTTAAGTAGTCAAGTAATTTTTTAATAATTTTTAATTCAGATTATTCATATCATATTTAATGATTAAAATTTACTTATCGTTTTTTTTTTTTACTTGAACATTACATCGAACTTAGATCCAAAACTCCCCAATGTTTTGTAGAAATTACTTGACAAGTCCATCATCCCCATTTTATGGGAAGACATGCTACAAGTTTCATCGAGAAGTTATAAGACTCTGAATGAAAGAAGATCACCGGCAAGAAGAGTCGACATTATTCAACATTACCAATTGAGTCATCCCTTACGACAGAAACATAACATTACACTTACACAAAATGAGTGCTTTCACTTGTTAATTACGTCGGTGTGAGTAAGTTTAGGCTAAATGTGTGACTAATTAATATTGCTAAATAAACTTATCTATAATAGGAGGAGCTCATGGGGATAATCTTTTCAATTTTCGTAATAATCATAGTAGTAGCTAGAGTAAACATTCTATTACCATGAAGCTTCAACAAAGAGAAATTGTATAACCTATGGGGGACCAAAATTTAGGTGCAATGCAGAAATCACGGTGTAGCGGTGATAAGGTCCGTACATGGTTGCACTTGCAAGCAAAGAAACCTTTTGTGTGTTACATGCATCACGTGGCGCTTAAGTGATGAATCATGAACCTCACCGGCCGGGGCCGATTCAAGGTGTTTTTTTTTACAAATTATTTTTATTAATTTTATTTTTACTTTTGGACTGCCTTTGCCAGTGCCAGTGCCAGACAGTGTCTGTCTCTCTCTCTAAAATTGTAAGTTTCTGGTTCGTTGAGTTCCAATATTTATTTTCAGTCCTTTTTCCTTGTGATCCTGCCATTGTGATCATCCATGGTAATTGGTAAGGCTTTTCCCTTATCACTTTCCCACTGCAGTAGCTCAGTAACATCACAATCCTTGTAATTTATTAATCAATTTATGAAATTTAATTTACAAAAGAAGTTCTTTTTGGCGCATGCTAGTCATCCACTATCTACTAGAAAACTACATGTTTGTATACAATTTACACTACATTATGTACGTCATACAAGGAAAGAAAGCATAAATTTGTGAAATGGTAGCACTAGAATTTCATCAATCAAATTACTGATTATAATATTATTATTTATACTGTAGCTTATTTTTACTTTTATTTTCGTCTTCTAAGTTTTATTCAATTTTTTTTCGTCTAAATCTGTCAAATTGACAAACGACATGTCACCTGAGAAATTACAGTCATGCTAAATGTGCAGTGCCCAATATTAATTTTCTATAGTATTTCTGCTATCTTTTTGAGTCATGCTATCCTCTTGAGTCGCTTCAGATCGACAAGATGTTTCAAAGTTTGATTGCATAATTAATGGAATGCAATCAATTTATGAAGTTGAAGATATAACGCTTTGAACACGGCACACTTAATAGTAATTTTCTCATAGGATTTTTTTTTTGGTGGATATATTTTAATTGTTCATAGGATTGTTGAAATTTTTGAACTTTCATCAGCAACCTTGACACTTTCCTTAACAAATTTAGGTTAGAAAAGGCTTATAATTTGTGGCATTTATAATTTATTTTACAATAGTGATAATGTGATTTGAATAGAGTAAGTTTTAATAGGATATTTCAAAATTCTTTTAAAAGTATGGTTGAAGAAGTAGTTTGCAAGGGTAGAAGTAGAGCACACCTTCCCCACTCCCCCAAACCCAAAAAAAAATATTAGATCACTTCAGTCAAACGGTAACCCGAGAGTAGTCAGAACTAGACCTGGTCGTGTTTGACCTATCTCTAGCTGGTTACTTAGTGATAGCATAGGTAATAGATAATGTGTGTACGTGTTTGTCCCTAGCTATGACAATGAGCAGAAACAGACCGAGTCTCAGACTCTCAGTCCTACTACTACAGTAAATGACAATTTAGCACACCCACCATGTGCCAGGCCACACGCATCTTCGCCATGCCTCTTTGCACTGCACTTGCAGTCTTGCACTGCGGAACGAGCACCAGTCGAGTTGCCAACTCTTCTAGCTAGTCTTCTTTGATAGGGCTTAGTGCACTGTCAATGTATCTGTATGTCACTGCCTCACTTCAATGGGTTTGGGTGGATCCTATATTGTGAATGTGCATACAATCTACCGTCATCTTTTATAGTTGTATATACAATTATAGATCATACCCATCCCAGTATATCTCTACTTAATGGAAAAAGACTTACTTATTGTTTTACCCATCCCATTATATATATATATATATCCAACTTGATTCACTCTCAGCTTCAGGCCAAAGATCAAAACACAGTTATGTCAATGGAGACATGCATACAGCAATATGCATGCAATGCAAGAGACTTAGAGATAGTTAGCAATTCAGTTTTAATTTGATTGTTAAAAAAGAATAAAAGAGTATCCTTACGATCATAAGTTCTTAACTTTTAATACAAGGCGTTTAAAGAAGAAATTAATGGCTTGATAGTTAATGCTCTAATTAACTGTCTTAATTTCCAGACCTTGTCATTATATGTATACAAAATGGTTTACTTATAGTTGGACAACTAATCGCGTGAATTTAAGGAGTTGACTTAGTATGTGTTTGGTTTGGCGTTTGGGGCTGCAAACATTTGTTCATCTTCTTCGAACGGTGGTAGAATTTCCTTTGAGTATTTTCCATTTGCTTTGCTTCAACACACTTCAGTCATCTAATCTTCGTTTGTAGAAAGGTAAGAAAATCTTACTTTTGTATTAAAATTTTTGTCCATTGGAGAATTGAATGGGGAAATTTAATTCCCAACTACCTTCATACATTTTTAACATTCCTTCCGTTTTCTTCATAATTTCAAGTTCAGTTCGAGTGTGTTTAGTCTTTGTCTCTCTTTCGTATTGCGCACCTGGTTGATCCAAGTGCAATCTCATTAGTCACTGGCTCACCGTCACTGCTCGTCAGTCACCGGCTCACCGCCACTGCTCATCAGTCATCGGCTTACCGCCATTGCACGTTAGTGCTGCTCATCAGTCCAGGCGCGAACATGTTGTTTTGAGCTTGTATCTTGTTCTTCATCTTCTTTAGTTGCTTGATGATCCATGTATGTCAATTTAGTTAAGAAATGCTGATGAAAATTATGGATTTTGCTAGGGGAATGGTCTCGGGTTTCTGAGGAGATTTAGGTTTTGATGCTTTATCATGATTATCTTACTCTACATTAGCTTGAATACTTAAACTTTGTTCTTGTTTTGGTTGCTTATTCCATGTTTAACAAAATGTTTGAACCATTGCTCTCTTCAAAATTGCTTCTGTTGATGCTTAAATCTCATTTAGCCTCCGTTGCTTTTAGTTCATTATTATTTGATAACACTCTGTCTTTCCATTCAATATTGGGATCAAGTTGGAGTTGGTTCATGAAACTTGTTTATTTTTAATGGCTAGTCACTGTTCTTTGTATGAATTTGATGTTGTGGTTCTAAATTTTGTGATCTTTAGAAAATGAAAAGTAAAACTGCATAAGTTTTCTTTAGCTATAATGACCAATTAGTAAATAAGTGTGGATTTTGAATGCTCATTCCATTGCTTGCCTTAACATGTTAAACTTCGGGGGTTCGAGGTTATTTGTTACTTCTGTTTGAAGTGTTGTGAGTTCTTGTTCATCTTGTATTATTACTTGCAAATGCTTGAGGTGACGTAGATTTGGGGTCATGTTGCTTGCAAACTTATAAAGGGGTTGGTCCAGGTATACCTTGGTTTGATGCATATGGTTGTGAGTAGTTGTGGTATTTTAGTTTATTTCATTCTCTTATTTTGGTTCAATGTTCATCTATGAATCTTGATCAATAGAAGCATGCCTTGCTTTCAATGGTTTCTTTCTTTATGTGTGAATCTAGTCTAAGGTTAACCTGAACATAAAGTCATCCATGTGAATACAATATTGTGTTAGTTTGGTGCTTCTCATAGAGAATGGTTTGGCATGAGTTTTATTGGCCAATTTTGATAGCGAAAGAAACATTGCATTAATTTGAGTTTTGAGGTTTAGTTAATTGGACAAAGTGCCGATTCTTAAAAATTATATGTTCTTATTTTCAAGTATGATTGTAAAATGATAGCCTTGTGGTTAAAATGCTTTTCCTAATCTGACTTGTGGGTTGATCCATTTGAGTTTCACTACTTTTTTGTGCTTCCTGTATCTTGGTCTTGAGTTATTTTTGAATTGAAAATATTTATTTGTTCAATGAGTAATATTTATTTCATAGATACTTTTTGGCTTATGCCCTATCTCATGATAATGTTAGCATAGTGCAGTGCAAGACTAGCTTCACCTAGTCTTTGTGTCAATATGTTAAAATATGGCGCGGAACTTGTGAAAGTGTAAAAATATGCTTATATGTGGTCTGAAATATGTTGAAAGAAAAAATAACATATTTGGTCTTTATTTTATAATAGATTAATGAGTAACAACAAGAAGAAAGACATTGTGGAAACCCCTTCAATAGACAATGAAGCTCATAAGCTAAAGGCTACATAGGATCCAAGGACAACTAAACATTTTATCTAAGCATACTTGCACTACAAAAAAAAGGTCATTTTGTGGCAGTTTTAAAGGCACTTAGTGGCGGTTACAACCGCCGTAAAATGCTATTTGTGACAGTTCATTAACTACCACGATTTACACTGCCGTGAGGTTAATTTGTGGCGGTTATGACCAACCGCCGGAATAACCGCCGCTAAGAGAATATTTAGTGGGGAACACAACACAACCACCCTCACTACAACAAAAAACTCTTTTAGTGGCCATTATTTAGCAGCCATTAACTTATTGCCGGTAATTCTTCCTCTTGTATGTAATTTTCCCGGCAAATATTTATTAGCCACTAATAAATTATATTTAGTGGCAATTAGGTATAATGGCCAGCAAAAAGGATACAATTTACGAGGCAGGATAACACTTCCCTCTCTTTGACAAATTTTTTACCGCGAGCAAACACAGCCGTGAGACCTCCTCTGCAACGCCCCAGCCGTGAGAATCTGCCCAAACCGTGACTTACTTCCAACCCAACCACCACCGTGAGACCTCCTCTGCAACGCCCCAGCCACGCCAGATCTAACACCAGATCTACTCTGCACCAGATCTAACACCAGCTTCCGTCCAGCAGATCTGAGCCATCACCAAACCTGCTAGTTGTGCAGATCTGCCATCATTTGCAGCAACCTCGGCCAAACTCGGGGCCTCAGCCGCTCCTCCACCGCAAACCACGAAAGATCCCAGAGCCCAGCACCACCGTGTGTCCCTCTTTGGGAGCTACGCGCGCCCGCCCAACCCCAGTAGTGGATCCAAATCCACGAACCCAACAGGGTTTCCTATTGCCAATGCCATGTTTGTTTGGTGCTCATTGCTGTGAATTTTCTCAGTAGATGAAATGAACCCATTTGTTCCTTGTAGTTTGTGTCTTCCTTTTAGATCCTATATGGGTTTCTTCTTGTATGCTCTTCTTGTTTGTTTATGTCCATTCTATAGGCTCGCTTGGATGCTGAGAATTTCCACAGATGTAGTATATGGATTATGCATTAAAACCGTCTTTACTTATTAACATTGATATTTTTTTAATAAAAAATAATTAGTGATATAACCTCATGTCACTGATGGTTTAGATGTTCTAGTTATAAATGCTCTTCTTGAATCAGTAAGGTAATTCAACAAATAATGTTAATTCTTTTCTTCTGTATTTTATATTGGAATTCAGGTGCATTATTTGGTGTTTCTTCTTTGTTTATATTTGTATGTCACTTTTGTTTAAGGTTGTGACAGATTATAAATGGTAGCTAATTTAGATTCCTAAGATAGATCTCCTTGTCAATCTACAACAAATGGAAAGGGTTTTTCAATACTTTTTTTACAGAAAAAAAAGAGTAATTTATATCATTTGAATGAATTGATTGGCGTGGCCAATCGTCCACTTGTGCTAGTGCTCACCAGCTGGTTAGGTAATTTTTCAATATTTTTATCTACTTGGTGTATCTGGCATCAATTACTTCATTCCGTCCACCAAATATTCAGTTTGCCACTTGCTTGAGTCTCTTTCCTTTTTTATTCTGCTTATCAGGCTACATGGCTTATGCTTTAACTGCTGCCTAATTCCAAGTCTATAGCTATTGAGAATTCATATTGACAAGCAGTAGAAACAACAAAAGGTAAGTCCTTTAGATTTTCATACCTGCATGCATCACTTAAATTACACTGATTTGTACCTCTGTCCACATAGGAAGATAGCTACTCTGTTTACAATACTCTTCGTGCTTTGTTTTGTTTTGTTTTTTTGCTATACTCTGTTTATATTACTCTTACTGTGTACAAATATGCTGTTTCTTTCAAAAAATATTTCATATATCTTCTAGTATTTGTGAGAAAATTATATTTCAAAAGCAAATGGTTGATGGTTGTTTCTTGATTGATTTGTAAACTAAGACTTGCGTTTAAATGAATGCATGAAGTATATTACAGAAATTGTCTGTCTTACATTTTGTTCCTGACATGAAACATGTTTATTAATTGTTATAACCTTAGAGTTTCATAGTTCACAACTTCACATTAATCAAAGAAAAGCCCTCACAAGTTAATTTTTTTTATATCCATACGTCAATGATGCTATCAATTTCACTTCTTTGCTAATTATTGACACCTTTTATTACCTTCTAAGCTGCTAATGCATTCTGCTTCTTTGATGAATATGAAGCCCACTCTATCATAGTAGTGCATCAGAGCGCATAATGTCCTTTCCTTCAATTAAATATATGTTACATTAATTAAAAGAGTCATTATTATATTTCACTTTATTTATATTTTTAATATTATATTTATAACTAATATGGTATGTATTTAAATACAAAACAAGAGAAATTGCTTTTTCTTATAGCACCTAACAATTTGTCTAGTAAAATTAGATTGCTTGTGAATTCTAGGACAGAATAGAACAGAACAAAACCAAATATAGGACAGAGTGAATCTGTTTTAAATCCCTGCCCTCCATCAACAGCTTGACCTTAAAAAAATGCTTGCTTCTCATGAAAGTTGAAGCAACGAAACCATTATTCTAGAATCTAGAGATATGAAGAAAATGACAGAGTTTGAGACAACACTTTGAGGATTCCCAGAGGCTGTTTTCATGCCGTAAACATCACATATATTTAAAAAGTATAAATTGACAACATTATTTAAAAGTAAAATACTTGCACAGACTATATAAAAAATGTGTTTGACTTTTGATTCTGCCTCAATTTCAAGTTTTGTGCTTTTGGGTGGTATTATGCTATGTTTTATTGTTTTAAAAAACTATTATTTTGTTTTCACATGTGCAATGTATGGTACATGAAGATGTCAACTATTGATTTGCTTGGATGGATTTAAATCTTGTATTTTTTATTATCTAAAGGTCAATTTTTAGCTATGTAATCATATTTGTATTTGTATTTTGTTGGTATTCTATCATTTAACCATGTTGCAACCCTTTTGTTAAATAGGATAAGTTTTCTTGCATGGTCATGGACAATCCTAGCAGTAGGAGATGAATGGACTGTGATAGAGTTAGTAAAGAATATTTGGATGGAGTAGAAAAGTTTTTAGACCATGCTTTTCATGAAAAACATGATGGAGAAACAATTCCATGTCCATGTAAAGAATGTGTGCTCCATTATTCAGTAAATCAGGCAGTGGCATATGAGCACCTTGTGGTTAATGGCATTATACCGTCATATGATACTTGGTTTTGTCATGGGGAGCCAATAAATGTGCCAAATTGTGTTGAATAAACTAATTGCAGACAAGAAGATTTTAGGGGTGATGATATGGTAGGAATGATACATGATGCTTTTGGAGGCTTTACCCAATTTTTGGATAATAACATTAGCGAAAGGGGTGAGATGGAGCCAACCTTTGAAGAAAACACTACTCATTCATCAAGAGATCAACCACATCTAGAGGTGGAGAAGTTTGAACAACTAATGAAAGATGCAGATGAAGAACTTTACCCTGGATGCAAGAAATTTAGTAAACTATCATTTTTATTGCATCTTTACCATATAAAATGGTTGTTCAAATGGACAAATGAGTCTTTTAATGCTTTGTTTGGACTATTGAAGGATGCATTGCCTGAGGGGGAAAGGTTGCCTCATTCCTTTTATGAGACCAAGAAGATAGTTGAGGGATTAGGCTTAAAGTATGAAAAGATCCATGCTTGCCCCAACGATTGCATGCTTTTTAGGAATGCATTTGCTAGTAAGGATGTTAATGAATGCTTAGTTTGTGGGGCTTCTAGATGGAAAAATGATGACAAAAAAATTCCAACCAAGGTCCTAAGATATTTTCCTCTGAAACCACGGCTACAAAGATTATTTATGTCTTCAAAAACTTCTAAACTGATGAGATGGCATGATGAAGAGCGCAATAAAGATGGAGTTTTACGACATCCTGCAGATTCCGAAGCTTGGAAAGCTTTTAACAATTGTCATTCAGAATTTGCTAAAGATCCTCGCAATGTTCGCTTAGGATTAGCTAGTGATGGCTTTAATCTATATACCACGATGCATATTGCTCATAGTACATGGCCAGTGATTTTAATGTCATATAATCTTCCACCATGGTTGTGCATGAAGCAAGAATTCTTCATTTTGTCGTCACTCATTCCCGGACCAAAAGGGCCTGGAAATAACATCGATGTCTTTTTGGAACCTTTAATAGAAGAGTTAAACCAATTATGGGACGTAGGGATAGAAACCTAAGTGAGACAAAGTCCGCACTTTTCAAGAATTCCCGGGGTCTTGAGTCTAAAAAAAAAAAAAAAAAATGAAGAAAAAGAAAAGAAAAAAAATGAATAGAAACAAAATATGAACAAAATATACACAAAACTGAGATTCACGCCGCGGCATTGAACAGTACACGTCGCGGCGTAACACCTCGTCTGCAGAATTCTGCAGAAAAAAATTCACTCACGCCGCGGCATTGAACAGTGCACGCCGCGGCATGAGAAGCCAGACTGCTAAATTTAGCAGCAAACACAGTTTTGCTGCTGAAATTGGTTCAAAGTGGCCTCCAAAGCAGCAAAACATGTCCAAAAAGCTATTTTACAAAATGTACAACTAAAAATTATAAAAACTACATAATCAACATATTTAACCTATACATTACTAATAACTAAACAAAAGCATATAAACTAACTAAAATCAAAACAATCAAACATACTAATATATACTAGAATTAAAACTAACTAAACTACAAAATCTAACATACTAACCTATTTATAAGCTAAAAACTTAACTAATGCATAAAAACTAATTAACTTACTAAACTCTAATATACTAACATATTTAAGACTCTAAACTAAACTAACTAACATACTAAATCATAAATACTAACTACTTAACTACGAAATTAAACTTACTAACATATTTATAAGACTTTAAACTAAAGAAAAACATGAAAACTAACTAAAACTACAAAAACTAACATACTAACATATTTATAAATTAAAACTTACTAATTACATACTATTTAACAAAAACAATAAAACCTGGGTTCCCTCCCAAGAAGGGCACGAGTTATAGTCCCTACAGACTTTCACAAGGCAAACCGCCGAAATGCACTTCGTATGCATTTCCTTGGAGTACGGCAGTAGGTTTGTTCACAAAAGTGATGGATTGGATGGTAGGCCTTCCTCCGCGCCTGAATAGAGGTTCTCCATTGGGGGTTCTCGAGCTCCCACAAAGGCCTCGAATGATGAAGTTCATCCTCCATTTATTGTTCCTATATACAAAGAATAAAGACAGTAAATTAACATAGAGTATTTACAACTTGAATTAGAACTAACCAAACTCATTGTTGATATTAGTAATATGGAATTCAACCGTTATCCCCAAGCAATTGCTAAGGAATAAGGCTAAAGACTTTGGAAATACACCATTGTCCCCAGCAACGCGCCAAAAACTTGTTAGACCATTTGTGTACCGCAAGTGCACGGGTCGTTCAAGTAATACAGATACGAAGTAAAAGTTCGTTCCCACGAGGACAAGGTTTCCATTACTAAGTAGCAACCAATAGCTCAGCTAGATTCTAGTCAAGGACATATCAAATAAAGGAAAGCAATTAATCTAAATCTAAACTACCAAAGCAATAACATATGGGTTTGGAAATCTAGGGAATCCTTCTTCACTTCCTACTTCATACTAATGATATGCAATCCTTACAAGTAACATCAATGCTTAGTTAGTTTAGCTTGAGAATCGATTTAGTCAAAAGCCTATGTCTAGGACGATCAACCCTGGTGTCATTTACCTAATCCACTATGGTTCTTATGGTTGCATGAGGACTAGTGTAAATTCCACTAATGAACGATCTATTCTCAAACACACGCTAATACATGGCTAAAAGGTATATTTCTATCCAGTTAGCGAATCAACTCATCCAAGCCAATTGAACTCGTCAAACATGCATCAACCATACCATGTCTATCTCCACAAATCCCTATGTCTAGTTCATTTGCATCAATTAAGATCATGCAATTGTTGATCAAACGAAGCAAGCATTAAGCATAGGCATGGAAGAACAAAGCTAAACATCAATAGAAACTCAAATTCATACATAAACATCAATAATCATATAAAGATTCAAAGTATTTCCTAAATACAGCTTTTAATCCATTGAACACGAATTTACAGAGCAAAACAGTGCTCAAAAGATAAAGGAGAAGAAGAAAACTCAGGGAGAAGAGGAAGGATGCCATTGATGAGATCCTTGAAGCTTGAATCCTCTTCCTTAAGGAAGAGAACCTCCAACCTAGCCTCCCTAGGCCTCCAATCAGCCCAGAAATGAAGCACAAAGCCGTAGCTCCTCTAAAACCTAAAGCTATCTACGGAGCTCTCCAAAACTCCTTACAAAATCTAATAAAATCTATTTATAGACTCAGCAAAACAGGGGCACGCCGCGGCATTGATTTGCCCACGCCGCGGCGCGTGTTAAATTAGGTCAGGGACGCCGCGGCATTGATTTGCCACGTCGCGGCATTCTATATTTCGTAGCCTCTGACTTTGGATGCAGGGGACCTCCACGCCGCGGCATTGAACAGTACACGCCGCGGCATTGTCTGCTGATATGCTGATTTTGCTTTCTCTTCCAATTTCAGCTCAATTGCTCCACATATCATCTTGTTTGGAGCCCTTCCTATGATAGAGAAAACACCAAATCAGTAACACATATAAATTCACTTAATCACATATCAAATATGCACAAATTGCTCAAATACATACTGGAAAGGTATCAGAATTAGATATAACAAATGTAATCATAAAACCTTCCAAATATGCATGAATACAAGGACTTAAGCAATCAATAAAACACAGATATGGGGCACAAATAATTACACTTTGTGTAGTTATCACACCCCCAAACTTAACATTTTGCTTGTCCTCGAGCAAAACAAAGTATGACCAAGTAAATCTTCTAAACAATTTAAACATATCATTTAGCACTTTCAAGTTTCAATCTTTCTATTTTTTCAATTAAATCCAGCTACTAGTATGCAATGATTACTTCAATCCATAAAAAGTGTGCAAATGCCCCTAAACCAGTTTCACACATATATAATCCTTCACATGCTAACAATCCATCTTCCTTCAATGCAATCCACATTAACCACGAACATGCAAGATAAACTTCTGCAATTCAATTCATACACATCCGGATAAATTTATAAACATACATATAAATGAATCATCAAATCCACAAAATTGAATCTAAACTCTCTCTCCACTAATGTAAACTACACACAACTGAGGATCAAGAGGGTCTTTGACTTGTAATGTTAGGCCATGGTATTGGGTAACGAGAAAAGAAGGAAAGGATACACAACAAACATCGAAATACATGAATATGTGATTTCAAGACTTGAGAACAAGCGAACTAGCGGGGTATTCTTCAGTGAAGATCACAACTTGCCAGAACCATGCAATGCTTTTCATTTTTAAGCTCTTTTCTTTCTTTTTCATGCTTTGCTTTTCTCTCTTTTCATTTTCTTTATTTTCACTTTTACAAAGCATTTCTTTTGCTTTTCTTTTGATTGCATTTAGTTCCTTCAGGCTCATTTTTCTCAAACATACATACCCTAAATCACCGAACTCACTTCAAGAAATAACACATTATGTACTCAACAAACATTAAGGTAGGAAGAAAATACAATGCTTTCACATGCATTAGAACGGTTAACGGAGTTAACGATGGCAATGGTTTGAAAAACAAATAAGGCCAAACAATCATCGAGGCTTCAAAGGGACCTAAAGATATAATCATTCAAGGTAAGCTTTTTAAGGCTCAATCGGTCCAAAGAATGCCCTAATCATTTCCTCAGTCATGCACGATCTAGGATTTCGCCTCAAGAGAGTGTAAAAACAATTTATAGGATAATCAAAACTCTACATATACATCTATAAACTTTCTCTAAACATGCATTCATCTCATATTCAAAATTACACTTGCATCTAAGCAGAATGTAAATCATACATCAAAAACAACTGAACTATTTCACATACTTCAAATCACATAAGGTTTCACTCACAAAGGGGCAAATAGCAACTTTTCATATCATGAAAAACCAAAACTCACCAGCAGTCTTGTAAAAATTGAAACTTCTTTTGAACCCCTCAATCATAATAACCACTCAAAACAAACTTATTAACACTTTGTGGTTATCACAACTGCATCTTTAAAAGTATCATTACATGCATTCATAATACATCATATTCATCCCATGCATGTAAAGATATTCCCCCAAACTTAAGTGAGACAAAGTCCGCACTTTTCAAGAATTCCCGGGGTCTTGAGTCTAAAAAAAAAAAAAAAAAAATGAAGAAAAAGAAAAGAAAAAAAATGAATAGAAACAAAATATGAACAAAATATACACAAAACTGAGATTCACGCCGCGGCATTGAACAGTACACGTCGCGGCGTAACACCTCGTCTGCAGAAAAAATTCACTGGCGCCGCGGCGTGAACAGTGCACGCCGCGGCATGAGAAGCCAGACTGCTAAATTTAGCAGCAAACACAGTTTTGCTGCTGAAATTGGTTCAAAGTGGCCTCCAGCAGCAGCAAAACATGTCCAAAAAGCTATTTTACAAAATGTACAACTAAAAATTATAAAAACTACATAATCAACATATTTAACCTATACATTACTAATAACTAAACAAAAGCATATAAACTAACTAAAATCAAAACAATCAAACATACTAATATATACTAGAATTAAAACTAACTAAACTACAAAATCTAACATACTAACCTATTTATAAGCTAAAAACTTAACTAATGCATAAAAACTAATTAACTTACTAAACTCTAATATACTAACATATTTAAGACTCTAAACTAAACTAACTAACATACTAAATCATAAATACTAACTACTTAACTACGAAATTAAACTTACTAACATATTTATAAGACTTTAAACTAAAGAAAAACATGAAAACTAACTAAAACTACAAAAACTAACATACTAACATATTTATAAATTAAAACTTACTAATTACATACTATTTAACAAAAACAATAAAACCTGGGTTCCCTCCCAAGAAGGGCCTGAGTTATAGTCCGGCAGGACTTTCACAAGGCAAACCGCCGAAATGCACTTGAGTATGCATTTCCTTGGAGTACTGGCCTGGGTTTGTTCACAAAAGTGATGGATTGGATGGTAGGCCTTCCTCCGCTTTGAATAGAGGTTCTCCATTGGGGTTCTCGAGCTCCCACAAAGGCCTCGAATGATGAAGTTCATCCTCCATTTATTGTTCCTATATACAAAGAATAAAGACAGAATTTAACATAGAGTATTTACAACTTGAATTAGAACTAACCAAACTCATTGTTGATATTAGTAATATGGAATTCAACCGTTATCCCCCAGCAATTGCTAAGGAATAAGGCTAAAGACTTTGGAAATACACCATTGTCCCCGCAACGGCGCCAAAAACTTGTTAGACCATTTGTGTACCGCAAGTGCACGGGTCGTTCAAGTAATACAGATACGAAGTAAAAGTTCGTTCCCACGAGGACAAGGTTTCCATTACTAAGTAGCAACCAATAGCTCGACTAGATTCTAGTCAAGGACATATCAAATAAAGGAAAGCAATTAATCTAAATCTAAACTACCAAAGCAATAACATATGGGTTTGGAAATCTAGGAATCCTTCTTCACTTCCTACTTCATACTAATGATATGCAATCCTTACAAGTAACATCAATGCTTAGTTAGTTTAGCTTGAGAATCGATTTAGTCAAAAGCCTATGTCTAGGACGATCAACCCTGGTGTCATTTACCTAATCCACTATGGTTCTTATGGTTGCATGAGGACTAGTGTAAATTCCACTAATGAACGATCTATTCTCAAACACACGCTAATACATGGCTAAAAGGTATATTTCTATCCAGTTAGCGAATCAACTCATCCAAGCCAATTGAACTCGTCAAACATGCATCAACCATACCATGTCTATCTCCACAAATCCCTATGTCTAGTTCATTTGCATCAATTAAGATCATGCAATTGTTGATCAAACGAAGCAAGCATTAAGCATAGGCATGGAAGAACAAAGCTAAACATCAATAGAAACTCAAATTCATACATAAACATCAATAATCATATAAAGATTCAAAGTATTTCCTAAATACAGACTTTTAATCCATTGAACACGAATTTACTGAGCAAAACAAAGTGCTCAAAAGATAAAGGAGAAGAAGAAAACTCGGGGGAGAAGAGGAAGGATGCCATTGATGAGATCCTTGAAGCTTGAATCCTCTTCCTTAAGGAAGAGAACCTCCAACCTAGCCTCCCTAGGCCTCCAATCAGCCCGAGAAATGAAGCACAAAGCCGTAGCTCCTCTAAAACCTAAAGCTATCTACGGAGCTCTCCAAAACTCCTTACAAAATCTAATAAAATCTATTTATAGACTCAAAGCAAAACAGGGGCACGCCGCGGCATTGATTTGCCCCCGCCGCGGCGCGTGTTAAATTAGGTCGGGACGCCGCGGCATTGATTTGCCACGTCGCGGCATTCTATATTTCGTAGCCTCGACTTTGGATGCGGGGGACCTCCACGCCGCGGCATTGAACAAGACACTGCCGCGGCATTGTCTGGCGATATGCTTTGATTTTGCTTTCTCTTCCAATTTCGCTCAATTGCTCCACATATCATCTTGTTTGGAGCCCTTCCTATGATAGAGAAAACACCAAATCAGTAACACATATAAATTCACTTAATCACATATCAAATATGCACAAATTGCTCAAATACATACTGGAAAGGTATCAGAATTAGATATAACAAATGTAATCATAAAACCTTCCAAATATGCATGAATACAAGGACTTAAGCAATCAATAAAACACAGATATGGGGCACAAATAATTACACTTTGTGTAGTTATCACACCCCCAAACTTAACATTTTGCTTGTCCTCGAGCAAAACAAAGTATGACCAAGTAAATCTTCTAAACAATTTAAACATATCATTTAGCACTTTCAAGTTTCAATCTTTCTATTTTTTCAATTAAATCCAGCTACTAGTATGCAATGATTACTTCAATCCATAAAAAGTGTGCAAATGCCCCTAAACCAGTTTCACACATATATAATCCTTCACATGCCAACAATCCAGCTTCCTTCAATGCAATCCACATTAACCACGAACATGCAAGATAAACTTCGCAATTCAATTCATACACATCCAGGATAAATTTATAAACATACATATAAATGAATCATCAAATCCACAAAATTGAATCTAAACTCTCTCTCCACTAATGTAAACTACACACAACCGAGGATCAAGAGGGTCTTTACTGACTTGTAATGTTAGGCCATGGTATTGGGTAACGAGAAAAGAAGGGAAAGGATACACAACAAACATCGAAATACATGAATATGTGATTTCAAGACTTGAGAACAAGCGAACTAGCGGGGTATTCTTCAGATGAAGATCACAACTTGCCGAACCATGCAATGCTTTTCATTTTTAAGCTCTTTTCTTTCTTTTTCATGCTTTGCTTTTCTCTCTTTTCATTTTCTTTATTTTCACTTTTACAAAGCATTTCTTTTGCTTTTCTTTTGATTGCATTTAGTTCCTTCAGGCTCATTTTTCTCAAACATACATACCCTAAATCACCGAACTCACTTCAAGAAATAACACATTATGTACTCAACAAACATTAAGGTAGGAAGAAAATACAATGCTTTCACATGCATTAGAACGGTTAACAGGTTAACGATGGCAATGGTTTGAAAAACAAATAAGGCCAAACAATCATCAGGCTTCAAAGGGGACCTAAAGATATAATCATTCAAGGTAAGCTTTTTAAGGCTCAATCGGTCCAAAGAATGCCCTAATCATTTCCTCAGTCATGCACAATCTAGGATTTCGCCTCAAGAGAGTGTAAAAACAATTTATAGGATAATCAAAACTCTACATATACATCTATAAACTTTCTCTAAACATGCATTCATCTCATATTCAAAATTACACTTGCATCTAAGCAGAATGTAAATCATACATCAAAAACAACTGAACTATTTCACATACTTCAAATCACATAAGGTTTCACTCACAAAGGGGCAAATAGCAACTTTTCATATCATGAAAAACCAAAACTCACCAGCGGTCTTGTAAAAATTGAAACTTCTTTTGAACCCCTCAATCATAATAACCACTCAAAACAAACTTATTAACACTTTGTGGTTATCACAATGCATCTTTAAAAGTATCATTACATGCATTCATAATACATCATATTCATCCCATGCATGTAAAGATATTCCCCAAACTTAAGTGAGACAAAGTCCGCACTTTTCAAGAATTCTAGGGGTCTTGAGTCTAAAAAAAAAAAAAAAAAAAAAATGAAGAAAAAGAAAAGAAAAAAATGAATAGAAACAAAATATGAACAAAATATACACAAAAGTGAGATTCACGCCGCGGCATTGAACAGTACACGTCGCGGCGTAACACCTCGTCTGCAGAATTCTGCAGAAAAAAATTCACTCACGCCGCGGCATTGAACAGTGCACGCCGCGGCATGAGAAGCCGATCGCTAAATTTAGCAAGCAAACACGCATTTTCTTCTTGAAATTGGTTCAAAGTGGCCTCAAAGAAAAGACAAAACATGTCCAAAAAGCTATTTTACAAAATGTACAACTAAAAATTATAAAAACTACATAATCAACATATTTAACCTATACATTACTAATAACTAAACAAAAGCATATAAACTAACTAAAATCAAAACAATCAAACATACTAATATATACTAGAATTAAAACTAACTAAACTACAAAATCTAACATACTAACCTATTTATAAGCTAAAAACTTAACTAATGCATAAAAACTAATTAACTTACTAAACTCTAATATACTAACATATTTAAGACTCTAAACTAAACTAACTAACATACTAAATCATAAATACTAACTACTTAACTACAGAAATTAAACTTACTAACATATTTATAAGACTTTAAACTAAAGAAAAACATGAAAACTAACTAAAACTACAAAAACTAACATACTAACATATTTATAAATTAAAACTTACTAATTACATACTATTTAACAAAAACAATAAAACCTGGGTTCCCTCCCAAGAAGGGCCTGAGTTATAGTCCCGGCAGGACTTTCACAAGGCAAACCGCCGAAATGCACTTCAGTATGCATTTCCTTGGAGTACGGCCGGTTTGTTCACAAAAGTGATGGATTGGATGGTAGGCCTTCCTCCGCCTGAATAGAGGTTCTCCATTGGGGGTTCTCGAGCTCCCACAAAGGCCTCGAATGATGAAGTTCATCCTCCATTTATTGTTCCTATATACAAAGAATAAAGACAGAAATTAACATAGAGTATTTACAACTTGAATTAGAACTAACCAAACTCATTGTTGATATTAGTAATATGGAATTCAACCGTTATCCCCCAGCAATTGCTAAGGAATAAGGCTAAAGACTTTGGAAATACACCATTGTCCCCGGCAACGGCGCCAAAAACTTGTTAGACCATTTGTGTACCGCAAGTGCACGGGTCGTTCAAGTAATACAGATACGAAGTAAAAGTTCGTTCCCACGAGGACAAGGTTTCCATTACTAAGTAGCAACCAATAGCTCAGCTAGATTCTAGTCAAGGACATATCAAATAAAGGAAAGCAATTAATCTAAATCTAAACTACCAAAGCAATAACATATGGGTTTGGAAATCTAGGGAATCCTTCTTCACTTCCTACTTCATACTAATGATATGCAATCCTTACAAGTAACATCAATGCTTAGTTAGTTTAGCTTGAGAATCTGATTTAGTCAAAAGCCTATGTCTAGGACGATCAACCCTGGTGTCATTTACCTAATCCACTATGGTTCTTATGGTTGCATGAGGACTAGTGTAAATTCCACTAATGAACGATCTATTCTCAAACACACGCTAATACATGGCTAAAAGGTATATTTCTATCCAGTTAGCGAATCAACTCATCCAAGCCAATTGAACTCGTCAAACATGCATCAACCATACCATGTCTATCTCCACAAATCCCTATGTCTAGTTCATTTGCATCAATTAAGATCATGCAATTGTTGATCAAACAGAAGCAAGCATTAAGCATAGGCATGGAAGAACAAAGCTAAACATCAATAGAAACTCAAATTCATACATAAACATCAATAATCATATAAAGATTCAAAGTATTTCCTAAATACAGCTTTTAATCCATTGAACACGAATTTATGAGCAAAAAAAGGTGCTCAAAAGATAAATGAGAAGAAGAAAACTCAGGGAGAAGAGGAAGGATG
Source organism: Ormosia emarginata (assembly GCA_029884605.1). Taxonomy (NCBI): domain Eukaryota; kingdom Viridiplantae; phylum Streptophyta; class Magnoliopsida; order Fabales; family Fabaceae; genus Ormosia; species Ormosia emarginata. The sequence continues at coordinate 6,571,668 of JAQQTP010000064.1, forward strand.
CCATTGATGAGATCCTTGAAGCTTGAATCCTCTTCCCTAAGGAAGAGAACCTCCAACCTAGCCTCCCTAGGCCTCCAATCAGCCCAGAAATGAAGCACAAAGCCGTAGCTCCTCTAAAACCTAAAGCTATCTACGGAGCTCTCCAAAACTCCTTACAAAATCTAATAAAATCTATTTATAGACTCAGCAAAACAGGGGCATGCCGCGGCATTGATTTGCCCACGCCGCGGCGCGTGTTAAATTAGGTCGGGACGCCGCGGCATTGATTTGCCACGTCGCGGCATTCTATATTTCGTAGCCTCGACTTTGGATGCGGGGGACCTCCACGCCGCGGCATTGAACAAGACACGCCGCGGCATTGTCTGGCCGATATCTTTGATTTTGCTTTCTCTTCCAATTTCAGCTCAATTGCTCCACATATCATCTTGTTTGGAGCCCTTCCTATGATAGAGAAAACACCAAATCAGTAACACATATAAATTCACTTAATCACATATCAAATATGCACAAATTGCTCAAATACATACTGGAAAGGTATCAGAATTAGATATAACAAATGTAATCATAAAACCTTCCAAATATGCATGAATACAAGGACTTAAGCAATCAATAAAACACAGATATGGGGCACAAATAATTACACTTTGTGTAGTTATCAGTAAGTGGGGTGATGAAAAGCACATGGAAAAAGAGGAGTATTTTTTTCAATCTTCCTTATTGGGAGTATAACTTGGTGCGCCATAATCTTGATGTGATGCACATAGAAAAAAAATGTATGCGATAATTTGATTTATACATTGTTGGGTCTTGGTAAAAAGTCTAAAGACAACTTAAAAGCTCGATTGGACTTGATGGAGATGAACATAAGACCAAGCTTATGGCCTCAGCAACGAGCTAATGGGAGGACATATCTACCTCCTACTTATTTCACAATGTCCTCAGAGGAAAAGAAGTTATTATATGAAGTACTACAAAATGCTAAGTTTCCACATGGCTATGCGTCTAATATCTCACGCTGCATTCGAAAACAAAAAATATCGGGGTTGAAAACTCATGATTGCCATGTTATAATGCAAAAACTTCTTCCTCTTGCATTGCGGGGATCAATAGATAAAAAAGTGAGTGCTATTTTGATTGAACTATGCACATTCTTTCGGGTACTTTGTAGCAAAGTGCTTAAAATGGAAGAGTTAGAGCTACTTGAAGAAAAAATTGCACTAACACTGTGTAATATGGAGAAACTCTTCCTCCCATCATTTTTTACCATTATGGTACATTTGGTTATTCACTTGGCAATTGAGGCTAAAATTGCGGGGCCAGTTCATTATCGCTGGATGTACCCAATTGAGAAGTATGAAGAATCGCATTAAGTTTTTTTTTATATATCTAAAGTTATAATTAAGCACTAAAATATTAGACTGATAACATTTTTCAATGTCATAGGTACTTATGTACTTTGAAATCATATGTTCGTAATCGTGCATGCCTAGAAGGTTCAATAGCAGAAGCATATCTTGCAAATGAGTGTATGACATTTTGCTCACGATATATAAAAGGTGGAGATTCAAGGTCTTATTGGTCAAGAAAAAGTGAAAATGAGATTGAGCATGAGACTGATAAAGAAGGATGTCTTTTCCTCGCTGTTAGGCAACCATATGGCAAAATAGAAGCATTTTTTATGGATGAGAAAACATGGTTGCAAGCACATCGATATGTGCTCTTCAATTGCGAATCAGATGTGGTTGAGAATTATAAAAAGTGAGTGGTATATCTTTGTCTTGTTGACTATATATTACTTTATTGCTTAGCGGTTGGCTAGAATGTTATTGCTTAGAAATGCACCTCAGTCCAAGCACTACAGGTATTGGGTTATTTACACACAATGTTATTACCCATAAAAGAAAAAATCATGATTGCACAGTTAAGTTATTGCCCCTGGTTTTTGTATTATAGTTAAGTTACTGATTTACCGAAGCAAGAAGCCTCCGATCCAATGGTGGCTGGCTTTTCGTTGACTTGAAAAATAATACACCAAGACTTGGCTTACAAGGGAAAATCTGATTGCCTTTGGAAACGAAAGAATAAAGAATTGTATAGGATCACATGTTAACAGTGAAATGAACTTGGACTTATTGGTTATGGATAGGAAAATGTTCATCAAATATATTTTTTATACCACTTTATACTTTATTTATTTCAACTCATTTTAAGTCTTTGCTAAATATAGACTTCAAACTATTTAATTAGCCTCAAGTTACAGTATTAAGACAGTTTTTAAATCTTATGTAGGCCTATATATACCCCATCCATTCATATATCTTTAGCAAAAAAATACTTAGCACAACAATGGCAATGTATTGCAGGTAGTTTTTCTTCATTTCAAGGACATGGTTGGCTATTGATGCAAACATATGGGATGAGTACAAGAATCACAATGAAATAGATCTTGTCCCTCTCATTCTTATAATTATATTATAATTTCACCTTAGGTAAATTTTACAAGTAGTATATCATAATGCCTAGAAAAAATAGCCTTAGATTGGTCACTGAACAACATCATGACGAAGAAGTGCGGCCTTATATTGAGCAACTAATGAATGCCCCAAGCTGCTCTCAAGCCCAAGCACATGACGATCAATCTGATGAATTGAATAATTTTGCTGGCACTGAAGCTGAGCAAAACCATGAATCAGGTGACATTATTTTAATGAACAATTGCTTTAGATTATTAAATTTGCTTGAACTAAATCATGATATTTAAATATGGTTTCATGTTAGGTCCTTTGGAGACAAGGAAGGTTCGTGGGCCTACGTTACTAAAAGATATCTGGAATTTGCCTCCAGGGAAGACAATTGTTGTGCGATTCAATACTCGCAACCAAGCCATAGGAAAGGAAGGTCTAAAGCTTGCTAGCTTTCTAGGCATTGTTGCTAGAACCCCTGAACTAACACCTTTAAACATAGAAGATTGGAGAGTTTTTGACAAAGAAGAAAAGAAGAAATTGGTGGAGTTTGTGAGGGTATGAAATAACTATTCTTATTAGGTGTGAATATTATTTAAATGTTATTTCTTTCATACATGAAATTACCTTGTAAATGCTTGCTCTGTTTTTTAGAAGAAGTTCTCAATCCCAGCACATGGTGAGGAGTTTGTCAAAAAGTCACCAGGGAAGAAATGGAAAGATTACAAATGTGATTTGAAAAGTATATATATGACAAAGTATAAGACCAAAGATGCTTTGCTGAAAAATAGACCGAGTCGCATACGAAGGGACCAGTGGACCGGTCTTGTCTCTTATTGGGTTTCTGATAAAGCAAAGGTATAAACTTTAGAAGCCTTAAAACACACACACACACACACAGAGTTGCCTTGTTTTTATGTTTTATAGAGTGCTTTGATTGTTTGTATTTAGTTTTTATACATAAATTATATATTTTTATTTATGTGCAATGATAGAAGCGTAGCCAAGCAAATAAAAGCAATAGAGCCAAGCAAAAGATGCCTTACACAGGAGGATCCAAAAGCTTTGGAACCTTGATGGATGAAAAGGTATTCATGTATAAATTACAAAATATAAGATTCTAAAATCCTTTTGTGTCATGCATAATTGTTTGGCATTGATTTAATTATATTAGGCTATAAATGGGATAGAGCCTCAATGAGCAGAAATTTACATATTAACTCATACAAAGCGTAAGGATGGTAGACCATTGGATGAGGAGTCTGCAAGGATAGTTGTAAGATTTCTTATGCAATTTTAAATATTTTTATATGAATTTGAATATGTCATAAATTGTTATCTTAATTGTGATTAGGACATTATGAAAGAAAAGTTGAGCAATGGTGAAACATCTAATGAACATACTACTGGTAGTGTTGCTTGGGAAGGAGATGTGTATTTCCAAGTATTGGGAAGTAAAAGAAGTGGGTATATCAGAGGTTTAGGACTTGGTCCAACCCCTTCTCTATTGTGGGGTAATAAAGCTTCCATAAGAAATATTGTTGCGGATGATTTGTCTACTGAGGTTGTCCAAAGGTTAGAACAAGAGATGAAGGAGTTAAAGGAAAAACATGATGAAGAAATGAGTTTGATGAAACAAAACCAAGATAGGCTATTGTCTGAATTATCATGGGTGAGACAATTTATGTGCAAATTTGCTCCTATGGAATTATCTATGCCTCAATTTTAGTGGAAGCTCAACTGGACAGGTTAGTTTTTCAAAGATTTTAATATTTTTCTTAAAATTTAATGTTATGAGACTATTTTGTTATCTTACATCTTAATATTTACTAGGTCCCTGATGCCAATAGTGGCCATGAACGAGCACCATAAGCACCACAGAGACTATTTCAATTACACAGCGTTGATGAAAATATTACAGCCCCTCATGGTATTGTACTTCCTTTAAAATATGTTAATATAGTGCTCATTTTTTAAATTGTGCTTGATTTTGTTGTAGATTGTGCTAATTTTATGATATTTTCATCATTTGTTAAGTATTTAACATTAGACTTATCATCTTGTGTGGTATAGGCATATAGCTGACATCTTTGTTTTAGATTTATACTTTTAGTTAACTTTTCTATGTTGCATTGCATTGTATGACAAATTTTTTATAGACTTGTAATTAAAATAAATTTTTGTTAATTGATTTTGGACATATTATTATATATTTTAATTTTCATTGGTATTTTTTAATTAAGGTTGATTAACTATATCTGAATGACACTTTATTTTTTATTTTATCATTGCAGGTCATACACTATAATTTTGAGAAATTTCGTATGTGAAAGACTTTATTATGATCAAGAGTTACAGATTTGTTTATGACTATATATTATCCTGTACTATGACTATTTGATAACACTACTTATTAGATGGTGTACTTTTATGTTTTGTTGTTGACACTATAAAGTTATGGATTTTTTTTTTTATTGTGGATTTAATGAAATATATTATGCTTCTTAGAATGAATTTTAGTATAATGTATTTAGAAACATTTGTATGTTATGATTTAAGTTATTTATGGGTAAATATTATTATTATTAAAATTTTTGTTATTGACATTGAAATTTCACTTTGAATGGCAAATAGACATAATATTTTTCAACAATATTAATAGTTAAGAAAAACCTCTTTAATTTTGTCAAATCTTAAAATGTAAATAAGCATAATATCTCCTGACAATAGTAATTATTGGTATAAGTTTTGCATAATTTTTACTACCTATCAAATGCATTGGGTTAATGAATCTTGAAACAGTTTTAGTAGCCATAATAATTGTTGGTAAAACATTTTTTTTCGGCAATAAAATGTGTTTTTATCGGCAATAACAAAGGTTGTTAAAAGAAAAAAAAAACAAATCTTGAGTCAATTTTAGTGGCCATTGCAATTGCCGGTAAAAAGAACATCTTTTCCCGACAATAAAACGAGTATTTAGCGGCAATAACAAAAGCCGTTAAAAGAAATTTGGAGATAGTTTTAGCAGCCATTACAATTGCCGGTAAAGGACACACTTTTTCCCGGCAATAAAATAGTCTTTAACGGCAATAATAAAGGCTGTTAAAGACGGCTCAAAGTGAGATCTGGGGACATCTTTAGCGGCCATTATAATTGCCGGTAATTAATGGCCGCTAAAAGACCAAACCTTTACCGGCCATAAAAAGAATATTTACCGGCACTCAGTGTAATGGCCGGTAAAACTTTTGCTAACACTGGATACAGCGGCAATTAATTAATTACCGGTAAAGGTTTTTGCGGCAATTTTTATTGCCGCTAAAAGTCATTTTTATGGCTGCTAAAAAGCTTTTTTGTTGTAGTGCCTTTCAAAGAAAGGGTGGAAAGCTATTATGTCCTAATTTAATGAGAGAAGTGAAAAGCAATATGACAAGATGCAATTAAGACACAAGTAAGATAACGTTAAGAAATAGTTGAGACTATGATACAAGTTGTTTGCTAAAGAGACATGTTTAGGATGAGACAGTGCAAAGAATACTGTAGATATACCAGACGAATGATGGGAGAAAAAACAATCGGTATATAGTAAATAAATATGAAGTTATAAATTTTAGATTTATTTTGTGTAATATGTTATGTTGATAAGTTGTATATATACAGAAAAATCATGATTATGGAAAATACAGGTACAAAGGGCTTTCTTTTGCCTATGAATTAACTATATTATTCAAGGATGTGATAGCTACTGAAAAATTTGCTTTGGCACCCACATCTTGGATATTACCTAATGGAACAAATGTAGATGATGATGGGTGTCGTCCATGCTTTGAGAGTGATGTCAATCTAGAGGAAGGTTCGGGGAGTAGTGAAGAATCTTTTGGTTCTAGTGCAGGTGCTAGTATTGGGACTAGTATTAGAGTCAGTGCTGAATTTTGACATATGAATTTAAGCACTTCTCAAGGAAAAGTAACCAAAATGATAATGGGAAGAGGAAGAAGGTTGGGCCTTGTGAAATGAGTGAAAGGAAAAGAAAAGCCAAAGTTCTAGCCTCAAGAAAGATAGTTGATGCAATAAGTAGAATTGAAACTGCATCTGAGTCACGTTTAGCTGTTGTAAACATACTCGTAGTACCTGGTGCATCTATTGGTGAAGTGATGGTTAAGCTTCAAAAAATGGAGGCTATTATAAGTGATGCTGATTGACATTCCCGATGCTGTCAACTCATGATGTTCAAGCCCGCAAGGGAAATGTTTGTCTCCTTGAAAGGATTTAATGAGAGATTGTTGGATTGCCTTAAGCATACAACTTATAACCTACTATCATTCATGAAGAATTAGTTGGAAGATTGTATTCAACTAATTGACTTTAGATTATGCTTGTGTTAGGCTGGATGTATTTAAGTGACTTATGTATGCCTATGTACTACCTATGTTTTTGTCTATATGTACAATGTGCTGCTTATGTACTGCCTATGAAATGTTTAGATATAATGAACCATTACTATGCCTATGTATTACCTATGCTTTGTTTGGAACTTTATTTTAGTTTATTATCTTTATGGTGTCTATGACTTTTTTAGCTTAGTTTGGAATAGAGTTAGACTAAGGGAATGAGAAGTGCTACTTTGAGTTTGAGTTCAAAGCAAGAAAGCACATAACACATCCATACTCTAAAAGCAGAAGAAAGCTTACATATATGCATTATATTCATATCCAAAGTTCTTTGGCTTGTAGAGTGCTACTGTGTTGATTTGAATTTTTTTTTTATTCATTCTATTTTGCATTTTTCATGTGCATTTATGTCTTTCTCAATTTCATTATCTTGTATTGTACATGTTTAAAAATCAATGGAGGATTGGAATGCAAAAGATTAGGATGAAGAATCTAAAATATTTTCTACTATAGATGATGATATGAAGGAAAATGAAGATGCGAGTATATTAATTAGTGAGTATGTGATAAAATATTTATGTAAAGAGTCATGTAGAACTAATGAGCAAACAGGTCATTCATAGGTGCAAGAAGTTTTACGAGGGTATCCTATTCGTTGTTATGAGATGTTTCAGATGGAAAAGTATGTCTTCTTTCAGTTTTGCACTGAATTGGTTGAACATGGTTTGAAAGGCACTAAATAAAAGCAAATTCAAGATATGATTGCAATGTTTTAAAACATGGTTGGCCATGGGGTAGGCAACAGGATGATACAAGAAATGTTTCAACACTCAAGAGAGACTGTAAGTAGGCATTTCGATAAAGTATTAGTTGCCTACCTTAGGTTGTCCTTCAAATACAATAAGCCACAATATCGTAGGTTTCGGGATATTCATACCAAATTTCGAAATGATAGACGATACTAGCCATTTTTCAAGAATGCTATAGGAGCAATTAATGGTACTCATATTCCATGTGTGATTAGTTCCACTAAACAACCAAAATTCATTGAAAGAAAGGGATATTCAACACAAAATGTAATAGATGTATGTGATTAGAACATCTGCTTCATTTTTGCATTGCTTGGATGGAAAGACACTACCCGTGATGCTCGTATTTTTGACAATATCCTTACAACTCCTAGCATGAATTTCCCACATCCACCTCCAGGTTTGTTCTTTCTCACATCTACAATTAATGTACATTTGCATTAAAATTATAATATACATGATAATAGTTTCATTGTTTATTAGGTAAATATTATTTGGTGGATGTTGGCTATCCAACACCAATTGGATATATCGGTCCCTATAAATGTGAATGTTATCATCTTCCTGATTTTAAGCGTTCATTTGGATTTGCAAACTACAATTAGGTGTTCAATTGTTATCACTTAAGTCTAAGGTGCACAATAGAAAGGACTTTTGGGGTATGGAAGAATATGTTTGTTATTTTGCGCTATATGCCTAAGTTCAAAATTGAAACACAAGTTCAAATAGTTAGTGCAACAATGACTATACATAACTTTATTAGAAGAAATTCTAAAATAGATTCTGAATTAAATCATTATGAAGATGAAAATATAGTTGAACTTGAAGATAATGATGATAATGATGTTGGTGATGATTCATTCCCAAATTTAACCACAGTCTCTTCATCAGAGATGGATATTGTTCGAGACTTTATTCAGAATCAAATTATTGAGCACATATGTAACACCCTCGATAACATGTTAGACTTGTAGATAGTTACAGATGTGACCTAATACTTGCTTACCATACTTATGTAATTTTGTGATAAATTGTGTTAATTTAAGCACTTTGCTACAACATAGTAGCTGAAAGATAGCCTAAAACGACTCAGATAATAGCAAAAAATGCTTAGATGAAGGAAATAAATATGAATAATTTATTTCTAGGTCACAAATATATAGATAAGGATATAGTTAAAGTTTCAAGAAAAACAAAGTCAGTTTGGTATTTTTAAATACACTGAGTGAGTGTTTTAATATCGGATTAACTTGTAGCAAATATGGAAAAGTATGTAAACGGTGAAGTTAGGAATTGGATGAATCTTAGGATTTATTCTAATACCTAAGGAAGTTAGGAAACTTGAATTTGTGAGATTAAAGTATTTCTAAGAGGTATAAAGTTTCAGCAAACCTTGGTGGTTATCCTTAAGAAGCCAAATTTGACTTATTTTCCTCATTTTTCTTACATAAGAGCAACAGAAAACAGAGAGAAAGAGAGGGAAAGAAAGAAAGAAGGAAAACGGAAGAAGAAAGAGGAGGAAAGTGGAGAAACCAGGAAAGATCAAAGGGAAAGTTAGAGCTTGAAGATCATCATCCATACAAGTGAGGTAAGGGTGTTTTCCTTCATACTCTTGCTCTTTCCATCCTTTTTTCATGCTTGAGTTTTGCATGAGTTGAGTAGAATGAAATGAGTTTTTGATAGGTTTTTCCATAGTTAAGTTGGATTAACTTGTAGAAAAGTTAATTTGTGATTAAACTTGAGTTAGTTTAGGCATAGTGGATAGTTTGAATCCCAGGAATATCCATGAAACTCCTTTAGAGGTGAGTTGAAAAAATGGGTATTTGTGCTAGTAGTCTTTGGTTATAAATCCATGCTAGGTGAGTTAGAAGTTATTTGAGGATTACTAGATGGTTAGGGGCCTTAGTTGTGGTTGAAAATCATTTAAAATCCTTGAGTTGATGAACCAAATGATGAAGAATGGAGAATAAAGAGTTGAGTTGCTCTGTTTTCTACTGTTGTACACAATAGATAAACGGTTAGGAAGTAAGCTAACCGATTATTTGCGTCTAGCAGAAGCTTTTGTATTTTCCAGATAACCGGTTAGCCAATTGGCTAACCAATTATTCTTTTATGGCAGAGAGCTATATTATAGCAATAACTGGTTAGCATCAACAACTAACCGATTATTGGTTTAGAAATTCTCACTGTTAACAAGCCATAACTGATTAGACAAAGGCCATAACCGGTTATCCTGAGTCCAAAAATGAGATTTTTGGTTATTAATGGTTACCAAACCTTGTCAAACACTTGGGGGACCCCTGCTAAGAGTAAAAGGAGTTCCTTATGATATGATAGGAGGAGGTTTAAGCTAGGTAATGGATATAATGGTTCAAATGAAGTAATTTTAGGTATGCTTCTTAGAAAGGATGAGGAGTGTATGATCCTTAGGGCATCCAATAGTAGTGGTTTGTTATAGTTAGGTGTCTAGTTCCTTAAGCAACAAAGGGTTGTATATGGTATCACTTGAGAGGTGATGAAGTGAGATAGGGATACTAGATACAAATATACTAAGTTTGTTTGGCAATAGTTGAATGTCATAGTACATAAAGTGCTCTCATAGAGTGGAGGTAGAGCGAGTAATGCAAGGGTAAACTTGGTATAGAGTGCATGTGGTGGCTATGTTAGAGTTAAACATAGAACCACATAGTTTCACACACTTGTTATTCCTACGTATTGTAACCTCATATGATGTGCACAATCATTTAGCCAGAGAATAAGGACTAGTCTTGAATTCTCGTAACAAAGGCTATTTTGGTCAGGGTTACATAGGGTGATGTAGTGGACTAGTCTTCTCATTACGAGGTAGGTTAATGAGGTAATAGATTCTCTCCTTACCTAGTGAAATACAAGGAATCAGTTCTTGAAAATAGCCAAGTTTCATGACATTGCATAGTACACACTATCATATGCAATTTCTTGAGCATAATCATACATCATATCATAAACATTGCATTTTGCTTTTTGATGACAATTGTATGAGCGATTATCTTGTTTGTGGAACATTGTTTGTTTTGGTATTAAGTAGAGAGACTTATATACCTATTTTGAACATGTTTCTTTTATGTATGAGTTATTTATTCTTAGTGAATGTTATAATTGTTGGTATTGGAATGTTATTACTGAAAAAATGTGATTTCTCACCCCGTGTGTTGCCATGTAAATTCAAGTGGAAGCTCTTCATAGGGGATGTATGAAGACTAGTTTAGTTATAATGTTTTTAGTAGACAAAGCTTGTATAATTATTTTATATCTGCTTTGAGTTTTTAAAAAGTTGTATGTATAACACTTTGCCTAGTGAGGCTATTGATGTATATATGTATAACCTTTTTAGTTATGACTCTCCATAATAATTTATGAAAATGTTATGTGTTAGAATGATGTAATTAGGTTAGAAGTGACATGACTTATACTATTGACCTATGTATATATCAGATATACTAGGGTAGCGGTATTGAGATGTTATATTATAGTATCAAAGCACTTCATCCTATTAAGTCGAGGTATGGACTGACTATACTTAGGCATGTTTAAGAACTCTTACTAGGAGTTATGCTTTTCTTGTCTCTTATGTGAGATAACTTGATAGAATTGCATGATTGACCTTAGGTTGGAATGTTATTAACTACTGTTACATGGTTACATGATATTGAGATTGATTAACTCAATATGTATTATTTTGTGTGTACAATAGACACTTCCTGGCACTCCCTATTTTTTATTTTGATTAAGAAAAAAATAATGTTACCTACACACTTATACACACATTATTTTATATTTATATAATGTTTATCTAATTATAGTTAATTTTATCTCATGTTTTACCCACTTATACTCTAATTTTCCAATGTATCCTTAGATGTGAGAGGGAATATGAGAGGGAAAATGATCTGGAGCCTGGCTACGAGGCCCACTCTTACCATTTTTTCTTTACTACATGCATTTTTATTATTACTTTCCGCGATATACAAGCTTTTGAAGGTTGGGCAAGTGGTTCAAGTTATTTTTACTATTTTTATGTATGGTTGATTTAAATGATTTAACATTTATTTTTTTTAAGTAAAGTCTCGAGTTCAAGTCTTGTGAATAAAAAAATTAACATTGAGAAAACTTTATATTTTTGTGATTTAATCTAACTCGACTCTAAATTAATCAGAGTCTAATGTGACTTCTGAATATCTAGAAGTTTACAAAAAAAAAAAAAACTACTGAAGATCGATCTCTCGAGCACCACCCAGGTGAGAGATGTACACATTGGCAATATACAACAAACTTTATCTTTCGGGACATACTATGAAGCACTCATGCCTTCGCAACACATATGATTTTTTTTTCTATTAAACTTGTTTTTTAAAACCTAAACGATCCACTGAACTGAAAGAATTAACCAATCACAACTCAAGTGTTAGCGCCTCAGTGGATCGCAACACTCCCTTTTTTATTATTGGGGTTCAAATTTTTGGCTTTGGGATCTAAGAATTAGTTCCTTTAAATAAATGAAGTTGATCAAGAACAACATAAAAAAATAAATAAATAAAATTGATATAAGACAGGTATGTTTTAAGATTTGTTGATGAGGAGGATATTTAATCTCAGTTCACACAAAAGCAAACCTAATAGTGCCCTTACCGTATCTATAACTAAAATATTGACCAAGTTAATTACCATTTTTTTGTGGGTTTTTTTTTGTGGGCTTAAATTACCATTTTTCAAAATAAGGTTTAAGATATTTAATTACTTAAGTGTAAAATTATTAAATTATGTGGTGTTATTATCAATTTTTAAATCATTATGATAAAATAGTCCTTTAAATATAAGTTTTAAATGGGTACTAAGAACAATAACACAAATCAAGATATATTGATACTAATGGGAGTTGGTTCACTTAGTTGACCTTCTGCTCATGACAACTAATTACATGACTTGGGTTTAAATATTGAATTTCTTTATTGGTAGGTGATATATAATATTACTATAAATCTTTGTTAAGATTAATAATTTGTCTAAACCTTGAAATGAAGAGAGTTTCTCATCATTCTATAATTTCAAGCATAAAAAAAGAAAATTAAGTGATATTGATCAACTTATTTATACAGAGTCAACTAAAATTTAGTTTCAAATTATAAAGTTTAACTTATATTCATTTGTTAATCGTATATAAAATAATAAACTTTATTAATGAAAATCGTTTGCCAATGGTATAAAAAAATTATCACCCTAATAAAATCCAAGAGGGGAGACACGATAAAGACATATGGCAATAACTAGTTAATTTGTTAATAAGAATCACATAATCCCCATCTAATTAACCACGCGCTTGGTATATGAGCAAGCTTTTATTCTGTTGAATTTCATGGTTTCAAAGTAAGAAGAGAAGAGAAAGTTGAGAGAAATGGAGAAAACTGTATATTGATAGAATGAAAAATTAAAAATACAATAGGTAATCTTGGCTTATATAGCTAACTAATCCAAGTAAACTAACTAACCATTAAAACTAATTCTAATAACTTAACCAATTCTACCTAATAAAAAATTACGAGCTTTGGAAGGTGTACATAACAATTACTTGGGATGAAAATACAAATGATATCCGAAATACAATGATAATGCAAAAGGTGAAACGGCAACAAATTTATTACCATGGTGGAAAAAGCTTAACCATCTTAGGCAAGGCATGTAAGCTCCAAATGTTAACCACCATTTCGTGGTTCTAAAATCATTAATGCCAACAAAGGGCAAAAAAGCTTAAAGAAAGAGTAAAAACTTAGCTTAACTTTTTTAACAAAACAATGAACATCAATCTTAACCACCAAGGGATTTTGTCTTACAAAAAAAAAATATCAATTTTAACCAATAGATCACATCAACACTTAACCATCTTGCCCGGAAAGCTTATGCCTGCAAAAAAAAAATATAAAGAAAAAAACCAAATATTGGTTACACAAAATTAAAAAATGGAAATACATCTTGATCAAATCAAAGAACCCAACAAAATTGACAGGGAACACAATTATATGCAACAATGGTTCCACCATATCGATCTACAAGATCATTGAAGCCAAGAAAACCATATTTTTTTAATTGAATGATGATGTTAATTTTCAACCCAGGGGATAGTTCTTCCTGTATAAAAAGATGTGTGCTAATAATGACAAGAAAACTCTAAAAGTATAACGTTACCCATCGGTCAAATGATGGAATAGAAAAATCAATCTCTGGATGTGATCCTCGTTTTACATGGAAGGAAGAGTAAATGTTGTTGGAAGATGTACCTTTGTAGTTCGTAGTTAAACAAGGGATTAAACTCTCAATTCGATGGCTTTGTCCGCCACTACAAGACACTTCATGCTTTCCTTGTTGATTCTCCATGGGGAGTGTTAATCAAAAGGTTTAAATGGGTAGATGAAAGAAAGGAAAGAAGAGATCCACAAAATTTTCCCTTCCAGCCTTCAAACCATATACTAATTTGAAGGCATATCTGGATGCTGCTTTTGCAACATAATCTTGAAATGATTTGTTGTTGGAGCGTCCATGGAAGAAAAGATCATGGGAATGCTCGTGGTGAGTGGGACAAAGAATCATGCATCAAAGGCTTCACAACTCCACTCTGGTAAATCGCTTCAAGAAAAATCTCGCTTTGTTTCTCCAAGAACAATCACCGTTGATCGTTCAACAACGACGATAAGATTGTTGATGTAGCGAACAAATAGTTACAGGCTTTGAAGCATGGCCATGAGCCACCATAGGCTAAAAAAATCTAACATCGAAGAGAATGAAAATAGCGAGAATCGAAGCATAGTATTTTTTGAAAATGAAAGAAAACGTAAAAGGAAATGTTTTAAATTTGAGATCTAAAATTTGAAGAAAAACTTAGACACTGAGTGATTTTTGAAAGTGTAAAAGAAAATGAACTAATAAAAAAAATGCAGCGAGTAAGAAGAGCTCGACCAATTTATCATGGGTTTGGCCTGTTACTTAGATATTCAACTTGAGTTCGGTATAAATAGAATAAAAAATTAAAAATACAATAGATAATCTTAGTTTATATAACTAACTAATCCAAATAAACTAACTAACCATTAAAACTAATTCTAACCAATTCTACTTATCTTAACATATTCCTTTCATTATAGGCCTTAATTTCAAAAATAAAACTTATACATGGGCTCCATTCGCGCCACAATATCTGTCCTTCGTACATTATTACACCCTTTTCTCATGATGTATGTATATTATTATTATAAATAAAAAATTACGAGCTTTAATAATAATAATTACTTTAAAATATTTGATACGATAAATGGATGATCAAAGGTGAAACGGCAGCTTTATTAATGGTGGAAAATAGCTTAACCGGAATCTTAGGCAAGGCATGTGTTAAATTGTTTCGTGGTTCTCGCATTAATGAGGGGGGACAAAAAAGAAAGAAAGAGTAAAAACTTAGTGAGACTTTTTTAGCACAATGATCTCAAAAAGGGATTTTGTCTTCAAAGCAGAAGTTTCTTTTATTAAATAGATGTGACTTTCTTGCCCGGAAAGTGCCTGCAGGTTAATGAGAAATTAATTTTTATATTTTTACATTAAATAATATATATATTTATTTTTATATTTTATTTAATATTATTTATTAAAAATTTTTTTAATTTTTATTTTTTTCACTCAATTACATCTTATAAAAAAAATATGGTTAATAATACAGCTATATAAAGACGCATAAGACTATTTTTTTTAAAGAAATTATTTGTAAATGTTGTTGGAAAATACTTTGATGAGTTAAACACTATCTATCTCTCTCAATTCTCAAGTGCTGTCCGCCACTACACTGACATTTCATTTTCCTTGTTATTCTCCATTGGAATAATCGTGCGGTCTAAATGGGCTCTGCAAAAGGATGAGATTGACTATTGGTCACTCCAATTCGAGATCTTATTTTGAAGGCATATTCTGGTTGCTGCTTTTGTTCTGAAACCTATCATGTTGTTCCTTATAGAGGCATGGAAAAGGGTCATGGGCATGATGCTCTACGGGGACAAACCGAACATGTTTCTTGGCTTCACAGTGCTTCAAGAAAAATCTCTCTTTTGTTTCTGTCTAACAAGAAAAATCTCTATATATGAGCTATGTAGCCCATAGTTACAGGCTTTGAAGGCCATGAACTTCTAGCACTTAAATGGGTTATTTCATTGCTGAGCTACACGTAATAGCTAGCCTGTAAAGCCTTAAATATCAAAGGAGTTAGACACTGAAGACTTGGTGATAGCCCATGTGATTGGAGCTCGACCAATTCATCATGGGCTGGCCTGTTACTTAGATATTCAACTTGAGTTCGGTTCTAAGAGGTAGAGATGGCGTAGTTTGTTGGAGTGATAAAAGGAAAACCTACAAAGATCAATTTACATTTATTTTTTCACCAGAATGAAGCCCATCCCTAGTTTTTTTTTTGGTCATCGGTGCAGACAAACTGGAGGGGAATATTTAAATAAAAAATAATGTTCTTACATTATTTTTTAAAAAAATACCACTTTTCATATCGCTTTAGATGACTGTGATTAAATAAAAGAAAGTGATAGAAAAAAGTAATACATTAATAATAAATATAAAAAATGATGTGAAAGAAAAATGTGATAAGAAAATTATAGTTGTATTTAAATATAAGATACGTTTAAGTATTCAAGCTCACTAGTCACTAATTTGTGTTATCTTAATTAGGAGTGTTTATTCGGATTGATTCAAATAAATTTAAAAATTTAAATCAAATCAACTAAATTGATTCGGTTTGATTTGGGTAATCGAGTTACATCCAATCAAATCCGATAAAAATTAATTTTCATTTATTTAGTTTTTGAATTTGTGATTTTGAACTTGATGACATGAACTAATGACTCAATAAATTTTTATTTTTTTATAAATGCTTATTACTTATATTGTGCATTTTAGTTATGTTACAAATTAAATTTTTCATTTTATTATTCACTTAAAAGCTCTTAGAAGATCAAATGATATATAAATTCACCTACCCAACCAATAAACCATCCGTGTCCTAACCTCTATCTTATTAACTGTGATTGCACTTTGCCTTTTATTTTCTCTGTACATGTGCAGTTTATTATTTTTTGTAAATTCAATTTTGATAAAGATTAATTTGTGGTCATATTCATTTTATTTGTTCAATTAACAATTTATTTATTCATTTTATTATGTTTAATTTATTGCATTCTTTGTCTTTGTCTTATTAATATTTTTTTTAAAAAAATAAATCAACTCATAACTTGAACTAAACTAAACTAATTAAATTTAATTGATTTAAATTTATTTTTTTACCAACCCAACTGGTGAATACTACTCCTAGTCTTAAAGTATTCAGGCCAGTAATCTATGGATATATATATCACCTTAAATTTATTGCGTTGCATGCGAATAAGCTTGAATCCTTCACTTTAGAAAAAAAGTAAGAAGTTAGAACTTTTGACCAAAAAAAATTAATAATTAAGGGAGTTGATTTTAACCTTAGTTAGTTATACATGTATATATATTTTATCATTATATTAACTATTGATTTTATCATCAATAATTATTTCTTTACATTTTTTATTTTATTTCTAAAATAAGCCTTTCAATTTAGAGTTTAGAGTAGCCAAATTCACATTATGTATACTTGTTGCATATCTCATTTTCTTATACATAAACTATCTTCTCCCTTTTTAAGTTTCATAAACTAGTTTGGATTTGAAAAAAGATGTGAGGAGGATTTTTTTTTTTGATTAATTGTTTATGTAATTTCGGGTTAAGGGATAGTAGTTAAGTAAAATTCTCCTCAAAGTAATAATTCTAAAATTTGAATTCTTATAACATTATAAGTAAAGTTTTTCTGATATCGCAATTTACTTTCATTGCAATCAATTCATGTTGAGTTGATGTGAGAAGAATCTAATTCTTGGTGTCAATAATGAAAAAGAAGAAAATCTAAAAATTAAATAACATAAAGGGTTGTGAATTATTAACATGAGAAAAGTATATAAAATAATGATGAAAGCAAACAAGATAAAAAGAGACATAATATTTTAAAATTACAATTTTACCTTAAATTATTTAATTTCATTATATTATAATGAAGTCATTTACTTACTTACATTTTCTTTTCTTTTTTTTTTCTTTTAATTTTGCATAACTTGGTAAAAAATTTATATATAATATATATATATATATATATATATATATATATATATATATATATATATATATATTCAATCAAACATTAGATGAGACATCAATAAGATTTAGATATGGCATAAGCAAGTCATACTTTTAGAAAAATGATCAAAATTCAAATATAATTTTCAGCAAGAAATTCTAATTGTAACAATTTCTAAAAATTAGTCTCATAAAGAAACTCGGATGAAAGACCAATGAAACAATACAAGATTCACCTCAATGATGAAATCTCAAGTTAATCACGGCCTCAAACACATTCGTTGGCCCCAGGTTCACCTGCGCATTATCCTCCTTCTGCCTCTTCTCTTCTCTTATTTCTTGGTTTACCCCTAAGCCACTCTTTCAAATGGAAGGCGGAGAGAGAAGGTGATAGGAGATTGGAATACCAACCAAAAATGCTCAAACTAGGACCATCTAATGTTATTGTCTTTATCTTGTGTTATACCAGCGTTGCCCATCAACATGCCACTAGAATCAACAGTTGTCTTGTCTGAAAAGTAAAATAAACTACATTGAAGAAGAAGACAAGCCAAAATAAAAGAATAGATACCATGAAAATTCTTTTTTATTTTTTTCCCAATGGAAATTATTAAACTTTGCAACTTGCCCTACTGCATTGTGGTATCCAAAGTTCAAAACCTGGATTAATGAACATACAATAAAATTTTTCTCAGCCTATAACCAGAAGGGTCTGTTTCCATAGATTAGATTCTTCCATAAATAACAAATTGAAGTGGTTCACCTAGTTTCTGGACTATATTGCTGCAACGACCTTATCCACATGACTGCCACAACCACCATTTGCTACAACCCCTCTTACAAATTTCTGGGGACAAGTCTGCTTAAACAAAGATATTTGATAAATACTTCATTTGCTCATAGTTTTTCTGCTTCAAGATCAATCTTTTGTGGTGGGTTTGTTCCTGTTTTGGGAAGAAACAAATTCCTGGTAGCAAATACAATGGACGGAACCATAAGAACTACTGCCTTTAGAAAAAGTAATAGTGATGAACACGTTCAAGTGCTTGAACAAGAAGCTTTCATTGATGATGGGTCATCCGAGTTTAGGCCAAAGTTTTTGTTACATGATGTGGAATCAACTCTCAATCGACTGGTTGGTAATCCCTAACCTCTTCCAATCATGTGTGTAATTGCTATTTCTGTGTATGTTGTTACAATTCTGAATTTCCACTCATATGACGTATTTGTTTTCATTAGTCCATGGTGCATTCCTAAACTACTACCAATATTAATAAAAGTGGAGTACATTCATTGTTGTGAACTTGTGATAGAGACTAAAAATAATGGAGCACTCACAGTAATTGTGGAAAACATTGCCTCCATAAACATTTTCATAGTAAAGTTCTCCTAGAAGCACACCTCAATTGCTTAAATTTCATAACCACATTGCCTAGTTTAATGATTTAAAAGTTTAAAACTTTTCAAATGTTAATGCTGCTCAGACTAAACTCAATGTCTCTACCTCTTCTACTCCCACTTGGTCATATTGTAATTCTCCCTTTCAACTTCTCACAACCCATGCTTATAAATCCAGGTTAACACCTTTCACCTTTGTACTGTGAGAATCCAAAAGGGACTTTGATGCAAGATTTTACTGAAGAGATAGAATGTAAAATTGTTCACCATTCAGAAACCAGATAGATTCCTTCATATTCATGGATAATTTTCTTATTGCAAAAGAAAGGGAAAAAAAGAAACGGAAGGATTTCAAAACTTGGTTAGCAATAGTCATCCACTATCCAGCCTTAATAGCTTACTAAGCACACTCATTGGGCTTATTATTCTCATATCTTACTGATAGACCAACCAGGGTGAATAACTAGGATGGCAATCTAACAAGGTTGCTATTTCTGTTATACAAATCTAAAACCACCTATAGTGCATTCGCTTTGGAAATAGCCTTTTAGTAAGGCTCACATGAAGCTGTCTGCAAAGCTAAACGAAATGAGTATACTCTGCTCTTATCATTCACTGCATGCTTAATATCAGTCCTAGCTCTGAGAACTCCCATTGAGTTCCTTGCTGCTACTACTACTACCACCACTGATGCGTTTGAATCATTCACATCTGCATCCATATTAGTATTACTCCCAGTTTTCTTTAGATGTCCTTTAGATAATGCTCAGGGTATTATAAGACCTCATTTTCCTTCTTGGAGCATTTTCAAAAGTCCAAACAACATATCTGTGATCACCTCCATGATCATTATGTTTGCTTCCAAGTACTGTCATTTAAAGTTACATACAAATTAAAATCTTCCACGAGCTTGTCATAAGATAAACCTTTTAGACTTAGAAGACTGAGTTGAAGATGTTTAGCTTTCTTATATTAAAACTGAAATTGCAATGAACTATCTGAATTCCCATCTTAAGGAGTGGTCATTGTAAATTAAGTCAACATTAAGGTGTAGTTGTCTTTTTATAAACTAATGATGCTGTTGTTTACAGAGCAAGTGGATTGTAACTGCCCTCTTTGGTGCTTTCATTCTCTGGAGGCATGATGCAGAAGCCTTATGGTTTGCAGCAGGGTCAATTTTAAATGCAATGCTTTCTATTTCGCTCAAACAAATACTTGACCAGAAACGACCTTCAACCCTGAAATCTGACCCTGGGATGCCGTCTTCACATGCACAATCCATCTTCTTTACTGTTATGTTTATTATTTTGTCAAGTAATTTCTCCCACCTGTTATTCCTATTCAAATTTATTACAAAGACAAATGGTCCTAGGTATGTGATAAGAGCATGTCTTTCCACATGCATTCTATTCAGTATCCATTAGAAAACTGATGAAGTGATAATAGATAAAGGTAAAACTGATAATACAAGACTATGCATTGTGTGCTTCCCTTTTGTAGTATATGGTCCTCGTTCTGGAAGCTCAAAAGGTTTTTGAGATCAAGGTTCTGGTCAAAGGAACTGATATTGGCTTGATGTTTGTAAATTTTATTAAGTGATTCTCTAGCATATCCTAATATCTTCAATCTTACATTGTTGACATTTGGAGTGGTTAGTTTGAATTTGTTGGGGTGAACTTAATTATCAGCTTTTGTGTTTTTGTATTGCTTCATGAATGTATAATTTCCTTATCTCGGTTTCCTTTCAAATGGTAAAAATAACAAGGGTTACCACAGCATTCATCTGGAAGATTTAAATGCAGGCAATTTTATTTATTTTTATATTACAATTATCTAAATGCGGATAACATCGGAGGGTTACCACACTTTTGTTAAAAAATTAATTAACTCGGAAGATTTAAATGCAGGCAATTTTATTTATTTTTATATTACAATTATATGTCTTCTCCCCACTTCATGGAAGTTCTAATGTGTTGGATTTCTTTCTTATTTTTAACAATAACATATTGGAATTACATGACTTAACTTTCTCTTATGATGCTGCAGGTGTTGAATGGCTAGGGATAAATGAATTCACCATTACCAGCAGTGGACTGGCGTTGGCATTTGGTTCTTATTTTGTAAGTAATATAGTATTTCCAATTTGGTCAATTGGTAAATCTTTTATTCTCGGTTCATTGGCATGGTACCTTACTTTCTGCTATTCCTTGCGCTTTATCATGAGTGGTTATCTTGATTTCCATCATGGCTACCTCTTGCATTAGGTGCATCATGTTAGATAACCTGATATAATTGTTCATGTTGTTCGACTAACTTGTTCCTTGAGCACTGTATATTCCAGATTCGTTCATGACATGCTGGCCTAGTGCTATTTTTTGACAACTTATTGTTTCAAAAGAACTTTGATCTCATACAGGAAAAATGTAAAGCTCTCCGTTTACAATAACTTCTATTAACTGTTAAAACAAAAAGGTTGGAAACGCTCAAATATGTATTTAAACATGTATTGTGTTTCACATTGAGACAGTGACTCGAATCAGACTCGAATGCCTTAATTACAGGTATATCAATAGCATGAAAGAAATTTATCAATTGGAAAGGCATTGTATAGTATAAATTGATATGATAATTATAGGATCTCTTGAAACTAACAAAAAGTATTATCTATTTGCAATATAATGTAAAACTAGTCAACTTCTGGCAGTTGATGTTATTTATACCTTTCCATTGTAACATTTATTTATGGTCTAGAGCATGCAGCTTGTTCCTTGTACCATTACATGAAATTTCTGAATTCGAAGCTTACTGTCATAATGGCAAATATCTGTAAGCCTCAGTTGCTCATGCTTATTCTATGTTTCCAGTCATACCTGCGGGTGTCGCAAAAACTTCATACAGTGAGCCAAGTGGTTGTTGGAGCGGTTATCGGGTCCATTTGCTCTATCTTTTGGTATTGGCTATGGAATGCTTTTATGCAAGATGCATTTATATCCTCTTTGTGGATCAGAATCATCACTGTTTTGGGGTCTCTAGGAATTTGCGTAGGCTTTCTTTTACATGTGATTCGCCATTGGCTTAAAGACGAATAAAACTTTATCAAGATGTGTTATAGCATTATACAATGTTGTAATGGCTAATGACATTTCATTTTTGTTACGTTCATTCAAGATTGAATTCTTAAATGTTGGTTATCATATGAGTCTTTAACCTCTGGTGGGCTACTTCAACCTATTCACCTAGGCTATTTATTCTGCGAGTGTATTTGAAATATAACAAAAAAATAAAAAATAATTTAATTTATAAATCAAATTTAATTAAATTTTATGTTTAAAGTATTAAAAAATAAGAAATAATTTGATATCTAAAATCTCATAAATTTTATTCTTTTATTTTAAAAATTCTATCAAATTTGATAAAATTTGTAATAAAAAAATATTTTACCCTTAATAACTATTCTAATTACCTTTTTAAGAATTAAAATATAAAATAATAAAATCAAATCAAATTAATTTTTATTTTAATAAATTTTAAACACAAAATTTAATTTTTAAATCAATTCAAATTTTATTTTTTAAAATTTAAATATAAAATTTAATTTTTAAATTAAATTAAATCAAATTATTTTTTATTTTAATTCATTCCAAACACAACTTGCTAAAAATAATGGAAGGGACGAAGCATTTTTTCGTGAAATGATACGAACGCCTGATGGAGTTTACAAGCCTTTTTTATTTTTGATTTTCTAACTTTTTTATTCATTAAAAAAAAAGGAAAGGAGCCTGTAATTGAATGCCACGACTTGTTCGTGATAGATTTCATGAAATTGGTTCGTGATGTATAGCAATGCTCTTTCTCTACACACGATCTTACCTTTCTTTTCAAAAGGATCAATTACACTTTGGTTTGCTTAGTTTTACGAAAATTCGACTTTGGTCAGCCTAGTTTAATAGTGATAAACTGATAATGTTATTCTTATAATTTTTAAATTAATACAACTAAATCTTTTTATCAGTCTGCTATTGATGTGATATTCTTTTTACTAATGTAGCACATCTTCTTCACATCAATGGTGTTAACATAAAGAGGGTCCTGTAATCAAATCTAAAGCACAACAGGTATTGTCACGTTAGTAAAGGCAAAGCTATATCAATAACAGACTGATAGTGAAACTTAATAGCATTTCCTTTTTTTCAAAAAAAAAAAAAAATGTATGTTTGCAATTTGGATTAAAAAATCAAAATTGAACTCTTTCTTTCTTTTATATTTTTTTTAACAAATATGTTCAAAAATTTGGTTAGTGGGTAAGTGTCAACAACGAGATTCACTGGAGATGGAATTTAACAGATGCTTCTCTTAGTGTTACTAGGCTACAAAGTTATTGATATATTAACAACTTAACATTAATAAAATTAGACAGATCAAAGTGTATTTTAAAATATGGGCAACTTGTGCATACATGTTCTCAAATTTGATGGTTATAAAGATTTCTCAGGATACTAAAGCATACCATATCAAACCCCTTTTAGAATTTGAAATTATAGACTTCTGTTATTTTAAAATTTAGTGCAACATAAACTTGATGTAAAACTGATGGACAAACGAATAAAGAACTCTTAGGTTTCAAAGACATTTGGTGTTAAGAGACTCATTTATAGCAAAAGTGAGGAGGAGCACGTTAAACTCCTTTCCTTGGTGTTAGAAGCCTTGAAGGCTAACTGTCTCTATGCTAAACTGTCGAAATGTGTTTTCTTTCAAACTGAGGTCGAATATTTGGGGCATGTGGTGACAAGAAAAGATGTGAAAATAGATCCTAAAAAGATCAAGGCCATTTTAGAGTGGCACACGCCTATGAATGTTAAACAGCTATGCGGCTTCCTTGGTTGACAGGTTATTACAGGAAATTTGTTCAGAATTAGGCTCAGCTAGCTTCTCCACTAACTGATTTACTAAGGAAACAAGCCTTTCTGTGGAGACAGGATGCTAATTCTGCCTTTCAACACCTCAAGACATTCATGACCAACACACCTGTATTGACACTTCCCTATTTTAACCTTCCCTTTGTGGTGGAGACTGATGCATCCATTTTGGGAATTGGTGCAGTCCTGACTCAATCTAGCCATCCTGTGGCATATTTTAGTAAGAAATTGAGTAATAGGCAACGCTTTGGCTTCAGCTTATGTTCTAGAACTATATGCAGTCACCCAAGTTGTGAGCAAGTGGAGACATTACCTACTGGGTAGGCGATTTACTATTAAAATTGATCACCAGAGTCTCAAAGACCTCATGACTCAGGTTATCCAAACATTTGAACAACACTACTGCCTAACTAAGCCACTGGGGTATGACTATGAGATCATTTACAGACCTGGCAACCACAACCAGGTGGCAGATGCATTGTCTAGGCAATTAGAAATGCAGCCCTGATAGTGACTCTACTGGTTTTTATCCCTATTCCATTGTGCAAGGAACCAGCAGGCCCTTTCTAATACCTTAGGCACTTTGTATCAGGTTAAAGATGGTTTGTTGTTCTATCATAATAAGCTGTATGTACATGATTCTGACCTCAGACTTCAAATTCTCAGTGAGTTTCATATTACTACCCATGCTGGTCATGCTGGCCATGCTGGCAACCTCAAAACCTTTAAGAGCATATTTGCAGTGCTTTTTTGGCCTGGTCTAAGAACAGCAGTGCAATAATTTGTTGCTAATTGTGCAGTCTGTCAGTCTGTTAAACACTCCACTGCTGAAACCAATGGCCTGTTACAGCCCTTGCCAATCTCAGCTCATCGTTGGCTGGATTAGTTACATGATTAGACCCTGATTACTTAGCTTAGGAATTAATAATCAGGGTATAAATACTATTGAGACCAACGTAATTGTAAGAAGGGTTTGAATAGAAAATCCTGGAGTCTTTCCCCCTTGGACTCGAATGAAAGGGTGTCATTGTGCACTGTGTTCTTGCTTTCTGCAAAACCAGTATTTGGAAATATAATTTCTCAGTTCTCGATCCACTTACAAGAGGAACAATAAGTCACATGATTGGCTTGGTATACTGATACAAGTTCAATAAGAATTCTCCTCTTCGAGTGGGAGATACTCCTTGAAGGAGGTTAGAGAGAGAAGAGAGTAAAAGAAACAATAAAAAATTAGATTGTAATCCTTTTCTGCCTTTTCCTTCCTCATACTGTAATGTAAATACAAGCTAATAAAGTGTCCTGGTTGGAAAACGGATCAGCAAACCTCCATGGGTGAAGGTTTGATATTTGTTCCTTTGACATATCGCATATACTAGGGAATCTAATATCTTTCTTAAAACAAACAAAAATGCAATTCTAAGATCTTCTAGACCATTCTTTGTCACGAATGTTGTGGTAGAATCATGAAATTACTAGTTGGGTCACAGGGTATTCTTATTTTTGATCAAACAAAATCTTCTAACCACCTTGGGCCTTTTCCGAGGTATGTTTGGGCCTTTGGTTGCCGATGTAGAGTATTAGACCCATTGAGCCCAACTTTCATTAGACAAGACATTAGACTTATCCAACCATCGTATCATTGCCTTGTCATTGAGACAACCTTGTCCTCAAGGTTGTGGTTCTGGATAAATGTCTAAAAACCTTGCCTCATCTTCCCAAGTGACTTCGACGACTCAAAGTCCTTTCCATTAGAGACCCATTTTTATTACTCTTCCCCCCAAATCCTTTGATCTGCCAGAAATTTGAGACTTTTTTGGTCAGTATGGACTATAAAGGCGTGCATTAGATAATGTCACCAGTATTTCGAATGGTTGCAACTACCAAGGTAACTATGACTTCGGGTTCCAAGTTCGACTTTTTTGGGTTGGTGGTGACAAATAAACGGTTTTGACTTAGATATGTGAAAAACGGGGTGGATCCGAGCGTTCTCCGGTAAGGCCGGCTTCCATACGCACTCCCCCATTCTTTTTGTGAGGCATTGGTCCCAAGAAACGCTTCTCAAAATTTGGCATAGGGATCCATGGCGCGCATAGTAGTTTTGAGTTGTTTGAAAGTAGCTTGAGCTTTTAAACCAACCAAAGTTGTCCTTGAGTTGTTAGGAAGGAACGATCTTGTCGGTGGGAATTTGCAAGGGACCTCATACGGACCTGAGCTAGAGCAAGGTTATCCTTCAAGATCTGGAGCAGTTTACGTCGATGAGCCAATGATTCATCCAAGGATGCTACCAAAGTTGACCCAGTGACGTATGTTCGCAAAGAAGGAGGGTTGCGCCCATAGACTGCTTCAAAGGGAGTCATTCGGATCGCCGACTGATAGGAGGAATTGTACCTTATTTACAAACAAGGGGTAGAAATTTGTTCCAAAAAGTGGGGAATCATGCCGACAAAGCTTGGAGATCGTCTCTAAGATTCGATTAGTGTCATTAAAGTTTGACCATCGATTCCTTAAGTATGGTTTTAAGCACCTTGCTAAAAGCAAGAGTGGTGCCTTGAAGGAGGAACAATTCACGCAAAAAACACTAAAAATTCGAAGAGCCCTTTATGTATTCTAAAGGACAATCGATTTGGCATTCCATGCTCATTTGTAGATCTCGATAAGAAGATGGAGGCTAGCTCGGCTAAAAGAAGTAGGTTGGCGAGCAATGAATGGGCGTACTTAGTCGATGATCACGATTACGCGGATAATTGTCTTCTTATTTGACAACTTGTTGAGTCACAAAATCCATGGATAGATCCTCCCTATTTTTTTTTACTTGTTGGGGTATAGGAGGGGTTGTAGGAGTCCAAATTTTGTGTGTAGAGTATTTATGTTGCTAACATATTTGCGAGGCCTTGATGAACTCCTTCACTTCCGTGCCATATTGGGCCATGAGAAGATAGATGTAAGGCGAGCTAGAGTGCCTTTGTTGCCCATGGCCTCCTTCCGGGGTTGCATGAAATTCTTGGATTAGAGCAGGCCTTAATCCAATCTCCAAAGGTATAAATAATCGCCCTGACAATATAAGAGCCCTTGTTGAACTATGAATTGTGTCCCTCTAACATTGCTAGCATCAAATTTGTTTAGCAGGGTGATGTGTGTGGGGTTGGAGGCATAGAATTCTTAGTGTGCAATAAGGAGAGGTTGGCATATGGAAATGGCCCAAACAAAGCCTCCATGCTCAAGGTAGTCACTTTGAAATTTGCCCGAATGTCTGCATCAAACCACCACTATTCGAGCAATTCTACTAAATCTCCACTGTGTGTATATAATCTCATAGTCGAACCCTAGGAGCTTGGTTAGCCATTTTTATTGTGTCGAGTCTGGATATTTGGAGTGAAAGAAGGCCCTTAAGGCTCATTTTTGACTAATTCTTTTGAGATGCGAAATGGCTAGATGCCCCAAATAGGTATGGCGCCATGACTTGATGCTCTCCAATAGCATACATTTCCCGCTCAAGGACTTAGGAGGATTGTATCTTAGGACATAGTTTCTTGAAAAATGCAATAGGGTGATCGATGTGTGATAGAATTGGTCCCCAATAGTTGTGCTCAAGCTCCTGTAGTAACATCAAATGGTAATAAAAATTAGGGGATGTTTGAATTTGGAAGGGAGATCATGGCTCTGTTTTCTCCACTGTAAAACACAACTGGGCTTTGGGTTCCAAACAAAGCTGGAGTTGTTTCTTAAGAAGTCAATCAATTTTTCTATCCTCCACAGGCATAGTGGTTTTAACAAACTTGCGGTAGTAACTTGTGAGCCCTAAGAAACCCTAAGAGAGGTGGGTGAAGATTAGGGGCTCCTTCTCCTCCTTCCTCCTGGCTATAGTTATTAAGGGGTGATTCCCTTCATGTAAGTTCCACCACTTCTCTTTTGGACTATGATGATATGTCCTAAATAGCCAATATGCACACCACATTGGCATTTAGAGATTTGGCAAACAAGTGCATGCCCCTCAAGTAGTTGTAGGACTTCAATTGTAGGTGATTCAAATGAGAATCCCAATCCTTATTATAGATAAGTATGTCGTCAAAAAACACTAATACAAATTTGCGGAGGAATTGATGAAATACCTCATTCATAGTGGCCTGAAAAGTAGAGGGTGCATTTGATAACCCAAATGGCATCACCAAAAACTCAAAGTGTCCATCTATGATTCGGAAGGCTGATTTGAAAGTATCCTCCGGAGCAAGTAGTATTTGGTGATACCCCTAGCATAGGTCCAATTTAGAAAAAACTGTAGAACCATGAAGCTCATCAATAAGCTCATCCACCATAGGTATGGGAAACCTATCTTTTATGGTAATGGCATTGAGAGCACGATAATCCACGCAAAAACGCCATGTGCCATCTTTTTTCTGAACTAGCAACACTGGTGAAGAAAAAGGGTTGGTGCTACCCTTAATAATCCCTTTTGGAGCATCTCTTCGAAATCATCTTTGTCATGATTTCCTTTTCAATCACGATGAAGATATGGACGTACATTAATCGGGCCGAACTAGGTAAGAGGTGAATGTGATGATCCTCCCCATCGATCTCACCCTTGTGTAGTGGCAACCCATGAGGGATGCTAAATCGCGGGGCAAATTGCATGTAAAATAGTGGCTAGAGAGGGTACTAGAGAGCTAGTGTCAAAGGTAGATGTAGGGAGAATGTTGTATGGTTAAGTGTAGTCTTGTCCATGACCGGGGATATAGAAATGGCAATGCTATGTGCCAAATCAATAGCATCGTTTAAATAAAAACCACGTTGAACTTAGGAAGCTAATGTGGCGGGTGTGGGAGTGTATGAGGGTGAGCTAGAGTGATATAGGGGTGTTTTGGTAGATAAATTGGAAGAAAGGAATATTGAAAAGTTCAAAGGAAAGAGAACCCTAGACAAGTATAAAGTGTCCACCGCACACCCAAAACAATTGAAATGTCTACACCATGAATAAAGAGGATGAAGAATGGTATATGGAACAATTGATTAGCAAGGAGAACTGGCACATTGGCACAGTTGCCACTACATTGGATAGAGGCTCCATTGCCCACAATGATAGAAAAAGGGTTTATGGCCACAATTGGAAGTTTCAAAAACTTTTCATTACACGCGGTGTAATGTTGTGTGAGTAAACTTTGAGTCAATGAGGATAGTGACTTATTGAAGTTCATGAATTTTGCCTTGAACTTTCGAAATGTGGTCTTAGGAGAAGGTGGTCCAAAAAGGGCATGTGATAGATGAAAATGTTGAAAGGGTTAGGATTGGCTATTTTGTGTGGCACACGCTATGGGTAAACCGGGTCTATAGGTTCGGGGTGGTTGGGTTTAGGGTGTCATTTCGAGAATTATTTCGGGGTCATCACGATTTACCAAGGAAACAAGCCTTTTGTGGAGACAACGATGTCCTTAGTGCCATTTATCATCAGATAGTCATGACCAACAGGCCTTTAGACACCCCTCATTTTGCCTTCCTTTTGTGGTGGATATGATGCGGATGGGTGGTAGTGGATGGTGGGGTATTTTGCCATTTGTAGGCATATTTTAGATAAGGGAAAGGTTGCTAGGTGGAAATGGACAAGAGTTTGGCTTAAGGCTATTTTTGGTATCTAGAATTTATCTCTCACCCAAGTTTAGAGAGTCCAAGAGCATGGGATAAGGAGGCGGTTTGACTATGGCCATTTTTGCGTTGAAGTCTTTTGGTTTTAGACTCAGGAAATGAAACAATTTAGACAACACTACTACCTAACTAGGACCTTGTTGGACTATGAGTCTCAAATTTACAGTTGGAAGCACACCAGGTGGCAGACCCATTTCCACGTAATTAGAAATGCAGCCCTGATAGTGACTACTGGTGATTATCAAAAGATGATGGTGCAAAATGATGCTCTAAGGCTGAGTGAAAGCATCCCATATGGAAATTTGTTGATTACCTTCCATTCACTTTGTATCAGGTTAAAGACCAAGTTTGCCTCACCTTGCATAAAAGCTGTATGTACATGAGTTATGACCTCAGAGGGAGGAATTCTGGGTGAGATCATTACTACCCATGCTGGTCATGCTGGCAACCTCAAAACCTTTTAAGAGCATATTTGCATTTCTTTTTTGGCCTGTTCTAAGAACAGTAGTGCAAGAATTTGTTGCTAATTGTGCAGTCTGTCAGTCTGTTAAATACTCCACTGCCAAACCCAATGGCCTGTTACAGCCCTTTCCAATCTTAGCCCATCGTTGGTTGGATATCGACATGGATTTCATCACTGGACTGCATAAGTCTAAACGCCACACTATTATATTGCTAGTTGTTGATCGGCTTACCACATTGGCTCATTTTGCTACTCTGAAACCAGGGTATACTGGCAAGACAATGGTTGCTGCCTTCATTGCCAATGTGGTTAAGCACCATGGTTTTCCTGCAACCATTGTCAGCTAGAATTACCGTCATTCCAGTGGCAATCCTAGCCGGCAAGTAGTTAGGCAAGTTGTAATTATAAATAACTAACCAGTGGATTTGTTACATGATTAGACACTGATTATTTAGCTTAGGAAGTAACAATCAGGGTATAAATACTATTGAGACCAATATAATTGTAAGAAGGGATTGAATAGAAAATTGTGGAGTCTTTCTCCCTTGGACTCGAAGGAAGGGATGTCATTGTGCACTGTGCTCTTGCTTTCTGCAAACAACTATGATTTTCTTACCATATTTTTCTCTCACATTACTTTTTACACTATTCCCTATACCATTAATCATATCACTTTTTTCTTATCACTTTCTCTCACTTAATCACAACTATCTAAAGTGGTGTGAAAAATAGTGTTTGCTCAAAAATGATGTAAAAATATCATTTTCTTTCTGCAAAACCTGTATTTGGAAATACAATTTCTCAGTTCTCGATCCACTTACAAGAGTAACAATAAGTCACATGATTGGCTTGTTATACACTTTCATCATTCAGTAAAATTTCAGATTCCATTTTTATCCTCTCTACCATTTATTAAACAATCAAAAGCATGAGGCAAATCTTGGCTGCTTTTGATGTTGTTCACATGGAGAAGTGAAGCAACGAAACCTAGATGCACCAATGGAGTGAATTTGAGAATCTCATGAACTAGTTTTAGTAACCATTGGTCATGATAAGAAAGAACAAAGGCATCAATGCTCAAGATTCGATCTGCAATGAAGTCGGTCCCTACTCCCCATAATAAGACCGGGATTCATTATCTTTCTTTAGTCTTAGTTGCTCTGTAACCGTGTATTGATTTCACAAAGGAAGCCATTTCTGTTTTCCAAGCCTACAATGCATAGTTATGAGTCAGCCCATGTAGATTTGCCTTACATATGAGACCAGGCCCATGAGTTTGAATAGATATTTTTTTTAATTGTAACCATTTTATATGATCTTGATCAATGTAAGTGACATATTAGATCAGTTTAAGATTTCATTCAACGCAAACGGGAAATAAAAATTTCTTGTTTATCATTATGTTAAAACAATTTTTTAAAAAATAATCTTTTTATGCTGTTGAGATTGGGCTACTAAGTGTACATATCTCATGGAAATAGGAACCAATGTACGAAATGGAACAATTGGACTAAAAATGAGGGATTCGGCTTGCTGATGTTTCCCCTTCTCTTCTCTACCAGTTCCTCTGCTGCTTGCTTTGCGATCTCTATCTAGTATCTAATCCACTACGGAGCATAACTTGGAGAACTCTAGAGTTGGACCCATGCTCTGCAGCAGCATTTGCACATGGTGTAGTATCCTATCCAGCAGCATCGTGCAGACATGTAATCCTGTTGTTGTCCTGCACAAAGTAGCTGGTGAATCATGCGTCCACTTTCTTATTTATTCATTTAATTTGCTTATTACGTAATCTCTCAACTCATTCTATGATCAGATCCATTCATTTGACAACATTTTCACAATAAAAGAGATGAAATTCATTATTGCATTGTCCACATTGATTAGCACAATTAATGTCGTTTCACTAACGGAACAGTTTATTGTAGATGGATTGCATGGAAGATGGAAGGGTGAGTAATACAAAGTGAAAAAAAAAAAGTTTAGAATAAATTTATATTGAGTTTAAAACAAAATATTTTATGTACTATATACTTAGTAATATATAAAATGAAAAGGACAAATATCAAATTAAGTTATAACTTCATTTTTTTTACCTCGTCTTTTATTTTTCACTTTCCCACTTTTCACTCAATTCTTTATTACCTTTTTTTTTTCAAGCTTCATCAACTGTTTGTGCACAATTTTTAAAATAAGAATGTGCAAACGTTATTCTATATATATTATAATACTACTCACAACTAATTTTTTTTTTTAAAAGCCTCCACAATCACTGCTTTGATAAACAATCAACAATCATCCACTCTCCTGCAGTGCTACTTTCCATTTTTAAATAAGTTCTTAGTAGTATAAATATTATTACACATTTGGTATTCAACTGTCATAGTTTTAACTTTGAGTAATGCAAATAACACAAACTCAGTTAGTGTGTACTTGAATTAAAATTTGTAAATTTAAGTTTTAGTCAACTTAATTTTATAAATTTAAATTTGATTAAAATGAATTTGTAATAACAATAATTTTTTTTTAAAAACTTTCATCTTGATAAACAATCAACAAAATGAATATTATTTGAATAAAAAGTGCTAAATCACTTTCAAAA
This sequence comes from Ormosia emarginata, assembly GCA_029884605.1. Taxonomy (NCBI): domain Eukaryota; kingdom Viridiplantae; phylum Streptophyta; class Magnoliopsida; order Fabales; family Fabaceae; genus Ormosia; species Ormosia emarginata. The sequence continues at coordinate 6,604,570 of JAQQTP010000064.1, forward strand.
TAAGATTAGAAAGTATAAATAGTCTAACATACATTTTGATATTCAAAGTCATAGTTTTGTTTTGAGTAATGCAAAAGATATTAAAATCAATTAGTCTTAATGTTAATGAATTAAAGTTTATAAATTTAAATATTAGTATAAATATAAATACGGGATTATGAAATTGTTTCACATCTCATTCTTATCAATAATATTAATTTACTATTATTTAATCGTCTTTCTCTCTTTTCTTTTTCTTAATTTTAAACTCATAATTCTTCAACACACTCTAACTGAGATTTAGGGTAATTTTCTATTGAAATTGAGTGAAAAAAAAAATACCAAAACAAAAGTTAACTTAGGCTCAATAAAAAAGCAAGAAATTCTTATTTTCAAACTTTTGTAGAAGATATTTGGATTATTAATCTTAGTAGTAATAAATTTAAACTTATACACCTAAATATTAATATATATTTAATCCACACTATTTAAAAATTATTTCAAATCTCATTCCTATCAATAATATTAATTTCTACTATTATTTAAAAGTCGTTGGAGAATATTTTCTCTTTTTCAATCATATTCTTAAAGTCATTTTTAATCACATTCCAACTGAGGTTTAAGGTAATTTTCTATTGAAATTGAGTGAAAAGAAAAATACCAAAACAAAAGTTAACTTAGGCCTGAAAAGTACGTTTGTAAGGCCAAACGTGAAACCAAACGTCGCCTAAATACTTGATCAACCAGAGTTGTTACTTTCCAAATAAATCAACAAATCCCAACAATTACTTTTTCTTTAAAATATTTTGAATCAAATTGGTGATAATGACTTTGTGTATCAATAACATTACTGCTTCACTCCCGTTTGAACTGTTCAACCAAAAACAAAGGCAATGTAAAAATGATATGAGAAAGGGAAGAGAAGCTAAAGTGAAAATTGCTTCAATATCTTAAATTTCCCGTTTAACATTTTTATTTCACATTTACCAAATAGGGGATCACTGGACATGCATACAAGGAGAGGAAGGAGGCTAGCGTCAGCCAAAATCATATTGTTTTGATGGCATCCGTGGCAAGGGATCTTACATTATAATAGATGTCTGATGAATTTCTTTTTGCATCTTCACATCATATAACACGTATCTGACCCCCATAACCATAGTGCTTAAGAAGCCCTTCGTCTTGTCGCCAATTTTCTCTAACCTTCACTTCAATCTGTTCAAACACCAGTGTTGAGTAAATATTTTCCAACTCAAAGAAAAATGGATACTGCTTGTACCACACTACCACTTGAAGCTCAAGATTGATAAATGAAACAGTAAAATATGCAGGTCCAGGTTCAAATTTGCAGCATAGATACAGATTAAAAAATTATGTAAATTGGCACCTCAAGATAAACTTTCTTCTGTAGAAAATCTTCAATGTCAAGGCGGGAAGCTGTTGCAAGCAGTTTCAAAGCCTTTCCTTCCTGAAGTAGATGAGCACAACATACACGTGGGTTACTGTTTGGTCTTTATTATGCACAAGATAAATGCTCATTTAAAGGGGGCAGGGGCATCTTTTAGAAGTATTAGATGTTTTTACCTAATAGAAACATAACTCCTAAGAATTGAAGATGAACAAAATGTCAGGAAATTGAGATTATTTATGGTTGCAAGCCATGTCAAGGGTCAACACCCAAACATGTATAAAAATTATTTTCAGCGACAATGTTCTCAAATTCAGTGTTAAAGTAAGGTCAAACTTGATGTCGAAAAGCCAGAATCACAGTAATACTATTTGCAGTATTGCCGCTACACTATGTCCTGTACAAATCAATTCCACAAGTTCACAAATGATCAACTGATTTCTGATATAAGTGACATACTCTTCCAATAAGGATAATCTTCTGTGAGTTTTTCTCAACCAAAATCTCCACTTGTATGAAATCTTTTGCATTCGGCCGAGTCTTGTAGCTTACAACGTTCACCTGGAAGAATTGGAAATAAAAAAATATTTGTAAATATTTCTATAAAAGGAAATTATTTACTCTTTCTATTTCTTTTTTTCTTTTCTAACCCTTTTTCCTTTTCCTTTAGGGGGGTTGGGAGGGGAAGGTGGCTATATCACAAATCAAAAGTGAACTCTTTGTTGATTACCTGACATGCATAGGGAATTTCATTTCGATACTGCATAAATATCTTCTCTCTAACAATTTCGGCTACAAAAAATCTTTCTGGGTGTTCGCTGACAATGTCCTGTGAATTCAGGAACAACATTAAGGCAAGCATAGCACATTAAAGAAACCAGTAAGTAGAAGAAATGATAAGGGATAAATGCAGCTTCTTATTATATCCACAGTTGTTAATAGCATGCTATAGCGATAGCAAGGGGGATCTGCGCTACACTATACCATAGCAAAATCCAAATATCGTAGTAATAGCACACACTGTTTGCACTATTGAAGCTATAGTGATGGAGCGGTATCTGCACTATGGCACTTGATGGTGCAGTATTTGCACACACTATTTGCACTACTGGAGCTATAGTTTAGGAGCAGTGCATTATATAATGTATGTCATCGTCTAAAAGGCTTTCCTTTTCCGTTTCTTCAAAGTATAGGGACTATTACAGTCACAATATAGGTGTACTTAGCCACACACTGGTTGCCGCAAGCACTAATGTCTAACAGCCTTCTCCACACCACCACTGTGTCACTCAATTACCTGTCTTAAATTACCTGTCTTCCTGTCTAGAATTACATGCGACCTCTATGCCTACAGGTGGTTGACAATATGGCATATTGACATGCTAATTACAATGGGATTGCTGGATCAAAGGTCAGTAAAATATCATGATACAGGACCCATATGCAAGGGCACGTGTATAGCTTATCCTTGATAGATGAAAAAAAAAATGATAATGTGACCTCCCAAGAAGTAGGATCTATATGCAAATTTGGTCAGTCGGGTTGAATGACATTTTATTGTTTGTATCACATCTTTAGTCAACAAGCAAAATTAACAGGTACCGTTATAAATCAAGTAATCAACATGTGTATTTGTGACTGTTGTGTACATTTATATACAGCCTAGTTCACTTTAATGAAATTCTACGTAAGCCCAAGGTAACTAGACAGTTTTGACTTCAGTTTACTTTAAATTTAAACTATATAATCAAATGCATTTACTCTTTTTCAAAGTCAGGTGTGGAATAGCAGAAGAGATAGTTCTTTCAGTGTCTAATGGGCTCCTGTTTTTATCTGTAAACGTGAAATGAGACAATGATGATGCAATAATGGACATTTGAATGAGGACAACAAAATTTTGACTTTTGACATGCCTTTGGATAATAAGCTGGTCCATTTGGAAGCTTTGACAGTATCCAGTCCTTGACATCTTCAACCCCATGACCATATTTGGCACTAACTGGTATAACCTCATCAACATTGGTAAATTTCTCATACCACTGCAAGTAATTTGAAATAATTAGGACATAAAACGCTGGAAAAGCATGTCAATACTAGTGAATTAACTTATAAATGCTAATATAAATAGTAATTAATTAGTTACAACCTCAAGTTTCTTTGCAACTTCACCAGGTTTGATAAGATCCTTCTTGTTCAGAATCAGTAGAGTGGGAGGTTTATCTTTGAGGTCTCCTATGCCTTCTTCCAACACTTCATCAATCTAGAGATAGAAAGCAATTTAGCAAAAGAGGAAAAAAATAAAACAGTTTCGTAAACCAAGAACCATACTTTTTCAGGTGCTTTACATGCATCAACGAGAACCAATACACAGTCAGCATTAACTGCAGCACTGCGAACATTTTTCATCATCATTGAGTCTAACTTGTGCATTTCCTTCTGTAGAACACCAGGTGTATCATAAAGTATCATCTGCAAGAGGTTCACAGGTCAGAAAAATGAAGATAAAAGAGAGATGCTGCTGTACATCCCTTAAGAATGACAAATTTAGTAGTAATATTACCCATGAAAAATAACTAAGGAATTATAACAATTAAATAGACTCAGTAACCACAAGTACAAAGGTTGAACTTATGAATTTGTAGAGTTAAGGGAACTACTTATCAATTTGAATTACCCCATTTCATTTAATTATTGCACAGCATTTTGAAGTGAAATACTGATATCAAATCATTTATCTCTAAAAAGGCGTTAATGTGGGTACATTGTCAATTACTTCAAAGCTAGGATAATAGCCAAGAAAATTTGCATCTCATATTTAGTGTCCTTTTTCTAGTCCATGATATCATTAAAGATTGAGGTTCCCATGACAAGATGCCAATAACACACTTTCAAATTTGCATAACATTGAGCAGAATATAATGAAGATCACATCGATTTTAGAACAAAACCAGCCTCCAGTTCAAAATATCCTACAGACCTGTCTGAATCATCCTGCATTTAAGAAATTTGGAATTGGAGAATTGTCATGGGAAGTGAAAGTAGGGGGGGAAAAATCAGCATAACAAGTTTTGAAGTTTGAAGAGCCATAAATGACAAAAGTGACAAGGAACCAACAAGAGAAGCTGATCAAATCAAACAGAAGAATTAGCTACCATTAAGATTAAACCTGATAATCTGAGCCAGAACATATACAGAGAATTCGATGCCTTGTTGTTTGAGGTTTATCCGTAACTATTGACAACTTTTGGCCAATCATTTGGTTTGCTAGTGTACTCTTCCCAACATTTGGCTTGCCAAGTAGAGCCACATATCCTGCATTACATTTTGACACATTGAAATTAAGAAATGCAACAGCAGGCAGGAATTCTAAGCTTCCCCAAAAATGCAAACAAAACACAAGGCTTGAATTATTGCATCTTTAGTAGTTATCAGGAGAACAGACAGCAAATTGAAGCCTCTGAATCCAAATCCTCCGTCCCCCCAAAATATATTTAAAAAAAAAGAAAAAGAACACAACATCTCGGTATGAAAATTACCTATTAGATTAGAGTAATAAATTGTTTCTTATCCTTCATTGAAACAGCAAAAAAGTTCTAGTAATGTCAAGGGCTGTGGCAACAATCAGAATATCTGGATTTCTGGTTTTCTTCGAAATTATTTTAGTGTGTGTTTGGGAATGATTTTTTCGTTCTCAAATAGCTTTTTTTTGAAAAAAAATTATTTCAATAGTATTATAACATATTTGGCAAAATCAGCTTCAATTTTTACAAAAAATTCAATGCATTATAAAAGTTTGTTTTATAATGCTGAAAATTGAAACTTATGATTATACGTTATAGATTATTCCATTTACTTTGATATATAAATACCATTTTGTCCTCAATCATATAGCTTTTTCAATTATTCTATATCTTTTTTGGTAATTTAATGCATAAAAACGATTCTTTTTTATACCATCTAAACGAAACTGATTAGCTTAAAATTGTTTTTCAACTAATATATCTAAACATAAAAATGATTCTATTATAATCGATTATAACAATAAGTTTTTATACAATAATCGATTATTGAAATAATCAAGTTTTCAAAGCCAAACCAAACACTTCCTTACTATTCTAATTTTATAGCACCTGAATTACTTCATTTGAGTGAAAACCATCCTGCAAGGCCAATGCACTGTGTAAATGTCAATGTACTCACTAACTTCAACCATGCATACGAACTACAAATTTCCACAGAAGTAGACCTAGAAGACACATATTCTTCAAGAATAATAAAATTAACTATTGAGTACGCGATATTAATTAATTACAAGAAACTAGTTTGTTTAACAATACTACTATTCAGAAAATCTAAGGAACCAAATCCTAAACACTTGTTTTTGACGAAACAGAAAGAGACAAACCGCTTCGGTGGTCGGGGCCAGAATCAAAATCGTGCTCCTCGGCCTCATAATCGTCGAGCAAGGCCATGTTCCTGTCGGGTTTCTCGCTGAGGGACAAGAAGGACAAGTCATCGTCCAAATAATCAGCTTCTTCTTCAGATTCTTCTGCTTGTTCGCTGACCCAAAGCTGCTCTTGTTTGTTCGCGAACGAATCGAAGCGACGGTGGCTGCTGCTGCTGCTGCAACAGAGCTGTGACGGCGATTCGGTTGGGTTTTGGTGGAACGGAGTTCGGGTGGGGAAGCCAGGAAAGAGAGAGTGGTGAAAGAGGAATTGTTTTGTGGGAAGAGTTGCAGTTGGAAGTGTGTTCAAAGTCAGGTTCTCCATAGTAGGAGAGGGATGCTAGAATGCCTCTCCTGCAGTTCTTCTTTTTTGTTTATCCAAGTCATATAAGATAATGATTAATGAGATCTTTTTGACGACGTCGTTTTCTTTGTGCGATTGATGCTGTTTTTTTTTTTTTAAAAAAAAATAAAAACTCTTTTTTTCGTTTGTGATCGATTGATGCTATTTATTTTTTGGCCAACGAGGATATGATAAAAATACTTATCATAACTCAAATTTATCACGAGGGAGAAGTGGGTTAGAATTCAATGGATAAGATAAGTGATTTAAAGTATGATATAAAAAATATTTTAAATATAAAATAATTAAAGTATAATAAAATATAATAGTTTACCAAAAAAATATATAATAAATATAAAATATTTAAAATAATAAAATATTAATAATTAATTTTAAAAATTATTTTTATTTTATCTCAAGGCTAATTTTGTTATTTATATTATTTTAAAAACTGAAAAATATAAAATTATTCTAATAATTTAACTATATGTAAAGTAAAAACTAAAAATGAATATTTAAAATTATAAAAAATTAATTTCAGTTAAACAATATTTTCAAAATTTTAAAAATTATATGTAATTTTATCATAAGAATAAATTTGTCTTTTTATATAATTTAAAAAAAATTAAAATTATAAAAAATAAAATCAAATAAAATATGAAAACATTCCAAATAAAAAGAAAAATTTTAAAATCATATTAAAATTATAATGTTATCATGTTGGTTATCTTTGATATCTAAACGCCGAGATAAGATTTATCTCGCTAATATTAACTTATCCTCGCTTCTCTTATCCTATCGACCACAAACGAAAGCTTATGGTTTAAGTGTATTTTTTTTTATTTTTAATCAGATACCCCGACAATAAATTTTTACAAGATTAATTTCCCATATATTATCGTAATTAAAATTTAAGAAATTTTTTAAATATTTATCTTTTTAATTTGAACTTTGACACTCCTTATGAGAGCGTAACAATTTAGGTTGAGATATGTTTTTTTTAATTCTTTTCATAAATGCAAATGAAGGTAAATTCAAGTATTTTTAAATGGTATACATAGAAGTAATATGCCAAAAGGAATATGCAAAAGAACTTATATAGTGAGTTTCTTTTTCTTTTAGGGTATGTTTGAAAGTTGGAAAGAGAATGAAATAGCATAAAAAAATAAAAAATAAAAAGAAAAAGAAAGAGAAGAAAATAGAAAATAAAGTAATGTTTTTTTTTTTTGTAGGGTGTAAGATTCATCATGTGTGTCTCGCGAATTGGTTTCTTAGTGAGACTCTTAGATGACTTTCTGATATAGCTTGATAAATATGAAGTGAAAGATAGAGGAAAGAAACTTGAGATAAAGCGTTTTTATTGAAATCATGCTATTCTCTTTATATATTCTCAACTCCTATTAATTGAGTTACTAATATAAGACAATGATTTTTATTCTTTTTGTTTGAATATTTAAAATCACCTACAATTCTATTAAATTAAAGAAAATTTTGAAATACTAACAAAAATAAATAAAGGAGTTTCTTGAAAGATCACATTATTATTTTTTTTGTTTTTCAAAATATCTTCTCACTCGATAAGTGAGAGATTAATCTCCCAAAATACTATCAAATACTTAAGTAAGGATATTTTTTAATGGTATTGTTTTTATACACATGCTTCGCGAGATTAAATCTAATATCATATACCTAAGATATTCAATTTTTTTTTACTTAGACCAACACACATTAGTTTGAAATATCACATATAATTTCACATTTTTGTGCTCACATTTATAGAACATAAATAAGAGGAAGATTTACTCAAGACGTTAGGGTATGTATGGCTTGTTAATGTTAGAAATTTATCGCGCATGCTGTGGAAAGCTTGATTACTGAATTTAATGATACTGATAAAGTGATACTGATACTGATACATAATCTCCTTCGTATTTGTTTTGTTTGCCATCACGAGGTCGTGTTACATGTTCTTTGGTTTTGTTTCTTCTCTTGGCTTCCAGTTTGTGCTTGAAAATTGTGATTTGTGACTTATTTGACATAATTAAATGTGAAATTTCTATTGCTTATATTCTCATTAGAGTTTAATTTTAATTCACTCTCAACCTAAAATATTTTTACACTATTATTTAATATTGTGTTCATAGATCATTTAATGAGTATAATCCTATTAACAACTATATAATATGTCAAACACATTAAATGTAATAACGCATTATTGGATACAAATGTAAAACATTTTTACATTAACAATGCATCAAAATTAAATTCTCTTCTCTCTTCTTTTGGATGACCTTATTTCCTGAGGCAACAAAAATTTAAAGGCATTAACTTAATGAAAAATACTATAAATAAAAACTTCTTAATTTCTTATACATAAACAGATGTATAAGCAAGTAACATTCAATAACGAGATATAGAAAATCCCAAAAAAATGCAATTTGCTATGACTTTGTCTTACATGCACCCTGCATTTGTGGGGTGCATAGATACACCACATGCCCATATGGTTGAAAAATAAAAAGTTGAAAGTGATCAATGGTGGGTATTGAAGAATGGCTGCCTGTTAAACAGGTAATGACGATGGTGTCAGCGGCGGCTCGCCGTCGGAGGAGGAAGACGTAAATTTTGATAGAGACGACGGCAAAGATACGGAAACCTTGTTCAGAGATCTCAATGGAGAGAGATAGGCTTTGATCTTCAACGTTAACGACGGGATCGTATTCTTTGATGAGATTGGCGAGATTGCCAGAAAAAACCTATGGAAATGGAATCAAATCATCGATGAAGCCACTGTGTACTGACCCATGGAAATGGAATCCAATACTTACCCACACAACCCTAACCCATCGTTTACTAACTCTCATTTGTGTTGAACCCATGGAAATGGAATCACTGGACCCACTGACTCACCGAAATCACCCTTGCACTCGACTGCAGAAGATAACTAACACATTGGTGCTGCATCGACAAACAAGAAGCAGATGAGCAGAAAACAAAACGCTCACAAACAAGCAAGTCTCTCCTTTCAAACTCCTCTCGGCGCTGGCACTAGACTCCCAAAAAATTCAAACGATGCACTTCCAAGGTAGCGGATTGGTCATAATGGGTATACAAGTCATTTTACATGGTAAACTTGTTAAACCTGCTATTACAGGTAACTTCAAGGTGCATTGGTGCACCTCCCTAGCACGGGGTGCCCAGCAGAAGCCTCCATTGGCTACAACAGCAAAATCAACAGGTCGTAGAAATATTACAGTCAGCAATGTTTTATTTCAAGCAATAATGGAAACAATAGCCTTGTCCATCCTTGAGAAACGTAGTCATATTTCTGGTGTTAACGAATCACTGCTATTAAACTACCATTGGTATTTTATTGATACGTTTGTTCATTAACTAACACAACCAACTCAAACACGGTATAGAAACACCAGATTGGAAACCAGAATTCTACTAGGTCATGCATGCATCATTACTTGACCACATTTCCTTTATTAAGGTTCAGCAACACCAGGTATCAGATTCCTTCTACTGTATTAGAATGCTTGAAGAAGCAAGAATAAAGAATCTATCGTAAATGTACTCTGCCAAATGTATCAGATGGCCAAATACTTACTCTGCTCGCATGAATCCATAGGAAGCTACGGGGTATTATCTCAACAACATGGACTGAATCATTTCACCAATCTACCATCTAGGTTTCCAGTGAAAGGCTCAAGTTATTATATATTGAAAGGCCCAAAAAATTATGCACATACTCAGAATGCCGGAAAATTGTAATTGATCAAGTATGAGATATGTTAGCCACATAGTGGCATGTATAACTTTTATTCTACTCTCCTACCATAACACGGCATTGAAGTTAATGTTGATGGTATGTTAGTTGGCTGCATCATCACGTTCAGGAACCAGATCATGGTCTGCAGATGTTGATCCTTTACCCATTGGCAGATAAGACCATGCTATTGCTGCAGTACCAAGTGCAATGGCAGTAGTAATAGAGCCCCAAATCCATTTCTGCCTCCTACTCCTTCTTTGTCTCTCACGCCGTGCCATCTCTGGACAAGACAGCAAATAACATAAATGAGATGAACAAATGAAGCAAGCAAAACAAAATAGGGCATACATTTAGGCTGAGAACAATGTGCCCACTGAAAAGCATACATTTCCCCAGATGCATGTAATAAGACACTATGTTTGTGTGTTCTTGACTATCACTTAGTGAAGAAGTCATAGGCAACAGCTCATCACATTACAAACCCAATAGGAAAATTCTACCATCCTTGGACAACTGACCCACTAACATTAAATCGGTTCAAGACAGGTATAACTTAACATGGATAAGCTTTTAAAACATAATCAAACAAGTGTAACCCCTTCCTACATGTCTTACATACAATTCTGAAGGTACTATGGAATCAAAATAGGAAAATAAATAAAGTTTCAAAGAAACTTCAGAAGTATAAAGCACTTGTATGAAGGGTCCAAGCACAATACTTTCAGTGCATACCTAGCAATCGTAATACATGCCAAGCATCATTTGTAGCATTACCAAGTGGGAATCCAGCTAAACTAAATAATAAAGATTAATGACTGAAGATATATGGTTGTGATTTGGTCTATTATTGCAATAACACTTCATACAAGCATCAAGCTATGAGCTCATACTATACTGTCATAACTATTTAATTGATTTTCATTTCATAATAATAATGGTTTTTACATTCTTTTCTTTTCTTCCAATAATTTTATTTTTTTGGGGGGTCTGGGTATAGCCCATAACGGATTTAAGCCACCAATCAGCATATTATCTTACATGTAGGTTTTTACTTAATCAAACATGTGCCCCTTCCCATGGACATACAATTCTGATACTCTATCAGTGGAACTACCATATCACATATTCTTGTGTCATATTAAATGTAAAATGTGAGAAATGTGTTATGAAGAAAAATAAAATGACAAATCAAACCAATACTAGCTACACGGATATATTTATCACAAATTAAAAATGACATACATATATTCAGTTAAAGGTAGAAGAAGAATAAATATGTTCACTTGATCAATACATTTACAGACCAAAAATATGACATAAATCTTACCTACTGCTTCCTGGTTCCTTTGAGACATCTCCCTATTCATGGTCTCATAACAGCGGAGACGTTCCAACAGTCGAGCAATCTCAAAATTCTTTGACTCTAATTGAGCTTCCATCTCCATCTCCACCTCAGCCCTGGCAGTTCCTCTCCCAATGGTGTTTGATATGAACCGAGCAATGTGAACTTGCTGACATAGATCTTCCACAGGATCAGAACTCAGCTGCTCACCCTCAGCAACAGCAGTAAGATCTGCAGGCAAAATAATTCCCACAAGAGATAACCCATGTCTAATTTTCTCCCACTGGCTTTGCATGCTGTTAAGGGACTCTTCAACCTGCTTCCGCTTCTCTATCTCCATCAATAGACTCAACCTTATTTCACGCAATTCAGCTTCAACATCACGTAGAGAATTTTGAGTCCCACCATCAGAAGAGAGTTCTACAGGAAGAAAAGAGGCAGGTAAGCTAATCTATGACATGAAATATTTCCAAGACATCTACTGATCCTCTCTTTCCCGGCTGATCAGTATATGAAATATGCATTAAGACTGATAAATCAATGGAAAAGCCAGGATATTCCTTCTAGCACTGCTGCAACTCCCATAAGTAGTGACATTGAGAAAAGGTGAAAAAAATCAAAAACCAAAATTAAGATAAAAAAAAGAAAAGCAAAATGGTCCTACACATTGCACCAATTACAAACTCTATTGGAGAACACATGCCTATGCCTGTCTACGTGCGCACACGCTCAATTTGAAAGAAATAATTAGCAGTAAAGCTAGTTCAATTTACCTTCCCAAGCGTCAAAAAACTCCCCATGAGGCGTGCTGAGTTTCACAGTGTGTTCTGTCCCTGTATTATCCTCTCCATCCGTGTAACTTGTTAAACTTATCGAATCCTGCAGATCAAAGAAGTCTTCACTCTCCCCATCTCTTTCTGAATTCAATGCCCCTTCCTTTTCCATGTGTAACCCATTAGTAATGCTACTATTTCCACTTTCCTTGTGTCCATGCCCGAGCTCACCACCATTGCTGCTACTAAATTTGGTATCATATACACCATTCACCTGCTCCTCTTTAACAGGTTCAGGGTTCTTGAAAGTGACTTGGAGATCACCAGCCAAACTACTGGCAACCACAGTATCAGAGCTCTTACCATTAACACTTTCATCATCATGAACCTTCTGCTTGGCCTGTACATTGGCCTCAGAAAAACTCTTGAGGAGGCGCGGGCCACGGCGTTTGTGGTTGATGATGTACGGAGAAGGAGTGAATGAAGAGGGCGAATCCGGAAGCGGCGTCACCTCAGGAGTGGCATAGAGTGCTGGTTTTAATTGAGGACGAGGTGGAGCTTTCTTTTTCGGAATTGGTTCACTACTTCTCCTCTCGTGCTTCCTAGAGTTCGGGACAGGCATTGAGATTGGAGTAGATTTATGAACAGGTTTGGAAGCTGCAGGCTCTAACAACCTATCCAATGCTATGGCAGTAAAGGTCGGCATGGCTGTAAAAAAGTCATATCAAAATGATACATAAATGTTAAAACTTGAATAATTATGAACACCTTGCCTAGGCTAATTGAATACAATTTTCAATCAAGCATATCACTAATGCAACAGCTACCATTAACCCATGACTAAATCTAATCTAAATTGATAGAAATTAACAATTTTTTTCCAGCACTATATGTAAAGAAATGCAAATTCAGGTGACAAAAAGATCAAACATAATGCGAAATCCCTAACCTAAGATATTGCCCTCTTCTTTCTTCGTGGTACACATCGAAAACAGGAGAATATTTGCACAATTCTGAGCTAATAGGGCCAAATCGATTTTTTCTGTTTGATTTTAAAGAGAAACGAAATGTTCGGAAATAATAATAATAATAATAAAAAAAAAAAAACGGAAAACTGTGTTGCAACGAATCCAAATGTACTGTAATGCAGCCGATACCTAAAAAACACTTCAGCAACCAAACAGAAAGGGAAATGGAAATTGGGATGACAATTTATTTATTTATTTCCCGAAATCAGCAATCAGAAATGGAGATTCAGGAGAAAAATCAGAAAAAGGTAAAAATAAATAATAATAATAATAATAATAATAATAATAATAATAAAATAATAATAATAATAATAATAATAATAAAGAATAAACAAACCTTGCGTAAGGAAGGAGAAGGAGAAGAAATTGAGAAAGGCGAAACCGCGAAAGTCGAAAGGAGAAAGGGCTAATAAGTGGGAAGAAAGAGAGAGAAGGAGGCAACGCCTGAAAGCGGAGGCGTGCGAAGCTGCATAGTTTTTGGATGAATGTTTGTTAATGTTGTTGTTGTTAGCGATACTTCCCACACCTATGGAAATTCAACGCGCAGGTGCAACACAACCAACCCTACCCTAATATTCAATCTTTTTTAGTTTCCAATTTTTTTTCCCTCCCCCTCTCTCTCGAATTTGGTGTGACCCACCTCCGCAATTCTTTGAGGGTTAGCGATCTATTTTCCATTCTTAGAAGTTTCGTGAGTCTTGTTTTTTTGTTTTGATTCTTCTTCTGTGGCCCGTGGGTGGTGCCGCAAGCACACGCATTTCTCGTGCATGGGCCCAGCCCATCCTCACGGCGTGCGTCAGATAGAACTGACGTTTATAAGAAATGTTAAAATGCGTTTAACTTAACTCAAATTTGATATGATATTTTTAATAGAGTTATTTTTATGTATTCGAATATGACTCGATTATGATTTAAAAATGATGATATTAGAATTGGACCAACTTGATATATATACATTATTAGCGCGATTGATTGATTATGATTGATCACGAATGATTTTAAAGATGATTATAATTGATTTAAGATATAATTATATTTTATTATTTTTATTTCATGTTCAACAGTTTTTTATATAAATAGAGTTATTTTTCTATATTTATTAATTTAGAAAATATACATAAATTATAAATATTTATTTTTTTATTTCTATTTCTTAAATTAAACTTTAATCTCGTTTCTGTTGGTTAACTATGTGACCTTAGTTATGAAGTTATATTTTCTTTTTCTAGTTGTCGTGTGCAGGATCCACTGACAGAATAAGTCATAGTGACTAGATGTAAAGTCGAAAGGTTATTTGACCTCATCAACCTTCTTGCTCCTCATATCTCAAATCTTTGTACAACATTCACCTCCATCCAACTGTGGCACCAATGTCTTACTCATAGTTCTCTAGGGAAGCTGCATCCTCTATTATCTCAAAGAGTTCTAGGTTCGGTCAATAATGAATCTTTTCATTGCACTTATTATCAAACTGCTAAACAATCTGTACTTTTCTTCAGTAAAAGTAACTTTATTTCTAAATCTCCTTTTGACTTTATGCACTCTGATGTTTGGGGGCCAGCTCTCATACCAACTATGGGAGGTAATTAATATTTTATAATATTTATTGGCAATTTTTCTCATTTTACTTGGATATATTTAATGAAAAATCATTTAGAACTTCCTCAAATTTACATTAATTTTGCTACTATGATCAAAACTCATTTCTCAACGCATTTGTATTTCCTGTCATGTCGTCTTCTGGGAAGACACCATGTTCTCCTCACTCTCAAAGTTCAAGTCCTTCACTTCCACTTCGACTCCTTTTTTTACTAACCCATTTGTTAATCTATTTCCTAGTGATTCTGGTATAGGTTCCTCCAGTGAGCTTCCAGCCACTTATGATGTTTCAGCCACTCCCGATGACGTTATTTCAGGTGTAGATCATGCACCTGTCATTGCACCCCCTCTTCCTTCTGAGCGTTCAACTAGGGTAAGAACTCAGTTTACCTATTTTCGTGATTATCATTATTTTTCTACTATACTTCACTTACATGAACCTCAATCCTATCAAGAAGCATCCACAGATCCTCATTAGTAGCATGTTATGCAAGAAGAGTTACAAGCTTTGGAGAGCAATAATACTTGGGACCTTGTTGATTCTCCTTCTGGTAAGGTACTTGTGGGATTTAAATGAGTGTTCAATATTAAGACTCGTTTTGATGGCTCTATTGAGCGATATAAGACTTGCTTGGTTGCCAAAGGTTTCACTCAAGAATATGACATTGATTATGAAGAGACCTTTGCACCTATTGCTTGCATCACTTTAGTTCGTACTTTCCTTACTATTGCAACCACTCATAAATAGACTCTAAATCAAATGAATGTGAAGAATATCTTTCTTAATGGTGATTTGGATGAAGAAGTTTATATGCGTCCACCTCCTGGTTACACTTGTCTACCAAATAAGGTTTTCCCTGTTCGAAATGCTTTATATGGTCTTAAACAAGCACATCGAGCTTGGTTTGCCAAGTTTCATAGTACTAGCAGTCAGTTTGGCTTTTCCTCTAGTGCCCATGATTCTGCCTTGTTTACTCGTAAAACTGATAGAGACACTGTTGTTTTGTTTCTCTATATTGATGATATGATTATTACTGGTAATGATATTATGGGTATTACTGAGCCTAAATAGTTCTTGAGCTAACATTTTGAGATGAAATATCTTAGACCTCTCAGTTACTTTATATGGCTTGAAATCCTTTCTTCTATTGATAGCATTTCTTTATCTCAAGCTAAATATGTCTCAAGTTCACTCCTCTAGAATCTAATGTCAGATTTACACCTCTGGATAGTACTATACTTGATAATCTTACTCTTTATCGGTAGTTGGTTGATAGCTTAATTTATCTTATTGTAACTCATCCATACATTTCATATGTTGTTCATTTAGTCAGTCAGTTTATGTCAGCTCCGCACACTACTCATTATACTGTTGTTCTACGTATTATTTTGTATATAAAAGGAACTCTGTTTCATGGACTTTATTTTTTAGCAAACTCCTCCTTAGTTCTACAGGCTTATTCTGATGTTGATTGGAGTGAAGATCTCACTGACCCATGATCCACCATTGACTATTGTATCTATCTTGGTAATGCACTTATTTCATGGTGAAGCAAGAAATAAACTTTAATTCCACGTTCTAGTATTGAAGCATAATATTGGACACTAGCTGACACCATATCTGAGATATTTTGGTTACGTTGGCTTCTTAAAGACTTGAGATTTTCTTAGTCCTCTCCCACTGTTCTTCACTGTGATAATAGGAGTGCAATTCAGATTGCTCACAATGATGTTTTTCATGAACGCACCAAACATATTGAGATTGACTTCCATTTCATCCGTCAACACATTCTTCGTGATACTCTTCGTCTCATTTTCATTGGCACTCTTGTTCAGCCAATCGATCTGTTTACCAAAACTCATCATCCAGACCGATTTCACACTCTAGTTTCTAAACTCAAGTTGGTTTCTTCTATACCCATTTGAGTTTGAGGGTGGTTATTAACGTGATTAATTGTGATTAAGATTATAATTAATCACGATTAATTTTAAGGATGATTGTAATTGATTTATTGCATAATTATATTTTATTATTATTTTTTATACAATAATCTTCTTGTATAAATAAAAGTTGACCCTTTGTATTCATTAATTTAAAAATAAATACAAATTACAAATATTTATTTCATTATTTTTGCTTTTGACTTACATAATATGTATAACCACTATACTTATCTAAGTTATAAAATTATAAAAATAAAAAATAAAAATTAAGATATATTTTATAATATATATATATATATATATATATATATGAAAACAAATAATATTAATATAAATATATTATCGTATTATGTAAAAATTATTAATTTAAATTAAAAAAATCACTGGATAAGGATGACTTAAATTATGACCTAATCTGTTTTAAAAATACACTAAATCTAATTTCTAAAACCTAAATTCATCGTAATACGTCAAAAAGGGTTAGTAGAATGGGAAAGGTGTTAAATACCTCTAAATGATATAAACTCTACAACCAATTACGGTGAAGGATATTAATTGACTTTTAATGAATTTGAATATCTGGTGCACACGTTGAATTGGTTTTTGGCTTTGTGAGGAAGAAAGAAAAGATAGATATATATATAAAACTTATATTAGTATAAGGTTTTTTTATATTTATTTTTAGTTATTAATTTTATTTTTATCTAATAATTATTTTAAATAAAAAAATTTAATTATTAAATAATAATGAAATCAATAATTAAAAATGAGTATAAAAAATACTTATACTAATAAAAATTAATATATATATATATATATATATATGAAAGGTGCCTTGCAAGAGAAACTACAATGACAGGGAAGAATCGTGAGGAGGTGGCACGGTAGCACGGACTCTTCTTACTTTAAGAAAAGTCTTTCTTTGATTTAGTTATTCAATTGGTCCAACAAACACATTTTCATTTAGAATTTGAATATCATTATCAATAGCTCAATAAAGTGGCATTTGGACTTTTTTCTTTTCCATTTTTTTGTTGGTCAAGAGTGGCATTTGAACTTTAGTCGTGCAAAATTTGTTCATACACAAAGTCGGCTTTTTTTCTCACTTTTTTTTAATTAAATAATATTTAACAATCAAATCATACAACTACCACCAACCAACGGTTTAGAGCGGGTATAGGTATCAATTGATATCATTAAATTGACGTTTCAATGTAAAATAGTGTTTGAAAATTTTCTTTTTCAGTTTGCTTTAACTCAATATTGATTCAAATATCCGTTGAGCTAAAAGTAAAAAATTTTTGTTTTTATATTAAAATTATTATCCCAACTTATTTTTGAGATAAAATATTTTAAACATAAATTATATTACTGTAAATTTATTTTTAACTAAACTTAAGTTTATAAACATACTTTTAACTAAACTTAAGCTTACTAATTGTAATTTAAACACATACTTAATAACATGAGTTCATGAATTATGTATCCATCATGATTAAGCTACATTTTGTTCATTTTAATTTTACTTAAATGATAATCAAACTTAACACTCAATCACTAAATCCACTAAATCCTGTTATGTCACTCCTACCTCGTCGAATTAAATTGAGAAAATTCTTAGGTAGAGGTATAACTGTCATGTAATGCATTGGGAGTAGACGCGTGTCTTTCTTTGATTTAGTTAAAACGAAGCCAACTCGTTCATTTAGAAGCTTAAGATGCTAACTCGTTATTTTTTGCTATTTTTTTTAATTTAGTTTAAAATTTTAACTCATTTTTATTTTTCAATCCGCATAACCCACCTCACATAACCCGCGGGATAAGCGGGGCAGAGCGGGTTGACTCATTGAATTGAATTTTTTAAAAAAATATTATAAATGCGTCTTTTTATTTGTGTTTGTGATATTTTTATATAAGTATGATCTTAATTTTATTTTATTTTTTTGTTTTTTTAGTCTTTATAAATTATAATTTTTCTATTTTTTTAAATTTTTATGATTTTTTTATTTTTTATACATTTTGTTTTTATTTTTGTTTTTTAGACGAATTACATGCTAATTCACTTACTTTTTCTCATTTTCTCCTTTACGCGAGTCAATTCACCAACTCATCCTAAGGCGGGGTAAGTTGACTCTTTCAACTCATTTTTCAAAACAGATCAACTCATCCCACTCTATATTTTGACAGGTTAATAGTGAGACAGATTGACCCATTTTATTAACTCTAATTGGAGCAGAGCGTCTAAATTGGCCTTTTAACAATCTTACGAAATGTAGTAGTACCCACTTAATATATATGCACATTATATTCTTGTACATGATCGTATTAAACAATTCAATGGGATCACATAATAATTCTTTATGCAAATCAAAGTATAATTCAATCATATACAATCAAAGGCCAATTCAATCTGCTAACTTTTACTCATGACTTTTCTTCCATTGATTTGGTACTGTTCTAAATACTACTAATGAAATTTTTAATTGAATTGGAAGCCTAGCAAAAAAAAAAAGTCATTGGAGACTTGAATTGGAAGCCTTACAATATACATAGTATAAAAAGATAATATTCAATAATTTTTAAAGTTGCATTTCATTATAAGAAGAAAACACCAAAGGTATATATATAATAGAATTTAATATTTTTCAAAAAATAGAAATAAAAAAATATCTTTTATGTACTTTCCAAACAAAAAAAAATCTTTTTACTCAAATAGTGAATTTACATAGCTATTTACACAAAGGTGTTTTGAGGTATAATCTTTATTACAAAAAGTTTCAAATTCGTGATTTTCAAACCCACCATCATGATCATTTCTTATGAATGTAATATAATTTTTTTTATTTTGAATAACTTTCACAAGTTTCTTAAAGACTTGAAAAACATCATTTTTATGAAATATGAATAATATCTATGTAAACTTAGAAAAATCATCCACAGTCATTAATGTATAGTAATTCCCACAAAAGTTCATTGTTTTAAAGGGTCCAAAAAGATCCATGTACAAAAATTGTAAAAGTCTAAAAGTTGAAACAATATTTTTAACTTTAAAAGAGACATTTACTTGTTTTTCCTTTTAACATGCATTGCATAATTTATATTTTTCAAATTTGAGCTTGGGTAGTCCAATTACTAACTCTTTTGATATCAACTTATTTAAGTAATCCATGTGAATGTGTGCAATCATTCTATGCCATAACTATGAATCATCTTCTTTACTCATAAAACATTTAGCATTATTTGAAGATGTATCATCAAGGCTAATCATATATATGTTATTGACACTATGACCAACAAACTTAACTTGCTTATCATCTCTTCCTTCAATTATGCAACAAATATAACTTTATTTCTTTATCACACAATTGACTAATGATAAGCAAGTTATTTTAAGACATTCAATAAGTAAGACATTATCAATAGAAGAGGTAGAGATTTTACAAACTTATCCAACTCTAAGGATCTTCCCTTTGTTGTTGTCTCCATAAGTTATATGTCCATGGTTCTTAGGGACAAGGAAGGAAAACTTGGAGTCATCTCTGGTCATGTGTTTTGAGCAACCATTATCAAGATACCAATTTGAACTCTTGACATTCAAGTACACCTACAACATATATTTAGTTTTTAACGTTTGGTACCCAAATTTTCTTAGGTCCTTGTGTGTTAGCTTTGGCACTACAAGAAAATAAAGATTTAACTACGGACAAATTCGTCGCTAAAGGGTAAAAATCTGTTGCTAAATTAAATTTAGCGACGGATTTCGTTGTCGCTAAAGTCATTACTAAATTGTTCTACGCTAAAATTTAGCGACAGAAATGAGTCCGTCGCTAAATTTAGATACAAAGTTTTCCCTTGCAAGTTCATCACTAAATGTATGCTACATCAACATACACACCTAATCCCCAATTGCATTTAGCAATGGATTTTTCCATCGTTATCTGTCACTAAATTTAAACAACATCAATTTAAATTTAGCAACAGACTAATTCGTCACAATTGTTTTTAGGACATCTAACCCATGTTTATTGCTTATTGTAGAATTGTTTAATTTTTCATAAATTAAATACAATAAAAATACTACTAAACATAAAATAATATCCATAATTTACTGCATAAAATCTTATATTAACATAACCCAAAACCAAGCAAATAGTTTGAAACATCTACATTATATCAAAAGATATTGCCAACATAGCACAAAATGCTATACATAAACCTACACAAGTTATGTGTCTTCCTAAGCAAAAGTTAAGTCTAAAACTGTCTATGTAGAAATTAATACTCATGGGGTGGATGAACTAAGACCATTTGGTGATGCTTGTGTAAGATTATCTATCAGAAAAGTACTTGAAAGTAGGTTAACAACAATTTGCACCTCCTGTTGTACCACCTCTTGAACCATTGCTCTCATTTCCCCTAGCATTTTCTCAATCTCACGTTGCACAACTTCTTTAAACTTAGGTGTGTAAGAATAATGATATGGTATGAGATGCAATTTAACACACACTTCTTTGCTAAACAAAAAGTCAGTAAAGAAAGAAATAAAGATGGTAAGGTAAATATGCAAGCGAAAAATCCAGACCTACTTGTTTCATTCAATTGGTAAGAATAAGAGATGCAATCTTTTACACTATACTAAGAGACTATAATTTTTTAAAGGGAAAGAAGAAATCATTTAAAACTTTTCCCACATATATCATCTTTCCAAATGGTATTCAACCAATTGTATACACCTCCAACTTTTATAAGGTAATCAATTTTCTAGATCATCTGAGAAGTACAAGATACGAAGACCACTGACGAAAATATAAATGTACTGTAAGTAGACAAACCAACCTTAACTAGGTTTTACATAAAACAAACCCATACTTACCTCATCAAGTATCATATAATCCCAATTTGTGCCATCTTCACTTTCCTCATCATCAAAATAACTACCCCCTGTAGGGACTTAGAATTGTTGCGGACAATATCATAAGTTGTGAGAAGAACACCTTTATCCTAGAAGGAGACATAAGAAATATAATTGAAGATTAATAGAAACAAAAAATTAAAAAAAAATAAAAACATCAAAATACCATCTATTCTCCAACAATCAATTAAATGTCCTCCATTGAACATAATTCAAATGAATATTTTCCAAAATATATTGACATTGTCACCAGACACCACAAAATACTTTTCCTTCCAAATCTTAAGCTTAGTTTTAAGTTGACATATAAAACATAAGATAAGATGTTTCTTTATCCTATCTATTATGAGGCATGAGCATGAATTTAACTTCTACATATTTCTCAGTTTAATCAAATTAAGAAAACAAGAAAGATCTAGTACCTAAAGTATGTACTAAAGTTCATATTCTCTAGCTTTTGCAGAAGCTCTATAATATCTGCAAAAAAACACAAGTTGGTGATTGTTGTTCTTATAGCAAAAAAGGTTTAACTTTGCATAATAGATTAGATAAACTATTAAAAGGAATAAAGTTAGGCAGCTACACCCTCTTATCTTCTCAGATAGACCAACAACTGATAATTCTTTGATCCAATGGGGCAATAAGTTTTTGGGGCCACAACCAATGCCCTCCTAATTAAACGGGAATGAAATAGTCTAGCTAGAAAGCTACAAATCTGCAAGAAGAATCCAACATTGGCAAATCATGTACCAACTATTGCAATTTTACCTGGAAACTTGTATGTAGATTTTGGGCCACTCAAAGTTATAGAACCATCATTCTCAAGCTCAAAATGATCCAACTCTTCAACAGAATCATCTCCCATATACTCAATACCACCACCATCATTCTTATCACATGGATCCTATTCTGGAGAAAATGAAGACCCAGCACTTCTGTACTCTATTCCCTCATCTTCACAACCTTCTTTCCCTCTAACCAAAGCCAAAGAAGAACCTTCAACCGGTTGCACCGGCTTCGACACTGGCTTCCTCTCAACCCTCCAACTAAAACAAATTAAGCATTTAACATTAGCAGTAGTAGTGAACCAAAAATGTGATTGGGAGATTACCTAATAGAAGAGAACAGTTTTGCTGCCCCCACTAAGTCCAGTCAATACAATGGTGTTAGACTTTGACGCTTCAACAAGCGTACTACAATGCAACCAGAAAAGAACATAGATATTAAAAGATTTTCCATGCCATCAATGACCTGGGAATTTAAATCAAGGAGCATATAACAAATCCAGCAAAATAGAAATAACAACTCTCTAGCGATAAAAATAAGTATCATAGTAGTAGATATAGAAAATAATACCAGCAACACCAAGTTTCTTGGCTAGATTTTCTATCAATTTAAAGTTCTCAGCACTCTTTAGTGCACGACCACTAGTAATTATAATTCGTGTATTCCCAAGATCTGGTTGTTCGTCATCCTGAGAAGTTTGAGATATGTATCTAGACTTGCCTAGATCTGCCAAAAAAAGAGAAGAATTCAAGTTCATCTCACTATACAGGATAGGTTCAAATATCCAAGTCTGATAGGGTGGCAATTGATCAAATATATATAAATGACTGAGGACAATTATCCCTGATACTGTTGATCCTTCGGTGAATAAAACTTCTTTCATTTAGAGAGAGAGAGAGAGAGAGAGAGAGAGAGAGAGAGAGAGAGAGAGAGAGAGAGAGAGAAAATGATGTGATATAATGATCAGTTATATATCATGCATGATTAATCACAAGACGTACACAATGGCCACTGGCCAGTAACTAAGCCAATACCTTATTTCTCAAACTACCAATAAGAGCATATGTTAATATATAATTATAGCTTGGAACAAATTATGCAGAGCCACTACCCAAACTGATGTAGTTGTTTTTAATCACTCCTGAGTTAAAGACAACCATTTTAATCACTACCCAAACTGTTGCATTAGCTAACCTGGCCTTGAAACCCTTGTTAATTTTCAATTTGGTTTGGTTTTGTGAACAAATATTCTAATGAGAAGATAGAGAGAATGAGAGATATGATTTAGCTGTTTATGAGAAAATGCACAATTACAACAACAACTAGAGTCAAGGCACAACTAGAGTCAAGAAATAAGAGGAGAAGAGAAAGGGATTCTGTAGTATGTATAAATCCTTCAAACTAATATATTGATTCATTCCCAATGTAATTATGATTCCCAATCCATTCACTAATTTGAAGCTAAAAATATAATATGGAACCATCTTGGGCATGATGGGCTTTATAAAGTTAATATGAAAACTTATGAATAACAAATATGTATTCTATGTTCATTTCATGAACCCAACTTGACATTTGCTCACCATATTCTTTCTGTATAGTGTTCTATTACCTTACTAATTCTATTAAGAAATACAATGTCCAGACAATCCATACGCATGAGAAACATACCTTAATTTTCCTAGCCAATATATCCAACTCAGATCAGTAACCAAATCTATCTACAAAACCAATTTTTAAAAAAAAATCAGAATCTAAATGTAGGAACTAGACCAAAATTATTAGAAAAATAAGTTAGAAATAGCTAGTTGTCTTATATTCTGATCTAATATCAGAGTAATATCAAAGTTAGCTATTAATATTAGAGTAATACAAAAGAAACAAAGAAAAAAATGCAGATAACCCAGATAGATCGAGAGTGCCTTGTCTCTCCTCCCTTATTCACTTTTTTCCCTCCCTGCTTCTGTAGCCCCTCCATGGGCCACCCTAAGAAGTCACACTTCCCACCTTGCCTACGTGGGCTTCAATCCCCTACTGCACCCCTCCACGGGCCACCCCCAAGATCGCCACCGCTACCTCTACCGCTTCTAACGTCGAGTTCCACCCACAGTGACTTAGAAACCCACCCACAACCCGGTGACTCAGATTTTCCATCTGGGGCACCTAATCCCTCACCACAATTCCCCGACCCAAAACCTGATTCTCAAACCCGTCCGGCACTGACCCGTATCCTTCCTCAGCCTGTTCCGTCGTCGAAGCCTCCTTCACCACCCAAACGAATCCAAAGAGAGAAAGAGAAAGAGAAAGCAAATGGAGTTGTACAAACGAATGAAAGAGAATCTAAACGAATCCAAAGGATAAACTGATGAGGTGAGAAAGAGCTTCAATCATGGATGATGAGTGTGAGTGGATATGGTAAGTGAAAGTAAGAGTAAGAGATATGGTGAGTGAGAGTGACAATGAGTTTGGGATGAATCTTTTATTTTTAATTTTCAAAAAAATTATAAAAAAAGCAAAAAAAGAGGGAATGAAATAATGCGAATTTTTTAGTGTATCCAAAGAGTGTGCCACGGATGAAGTCCTCACAAAATTTAGCTACGAATCTAGCCATCGCTAATCCGTCGCTAAGACGGACAATTTTTTTCATCGCTATTAGCTAGAGATATGATATTTATCGCAAAATTTGATGCTAAATCATAATTTTCTTGTAGTGTGGACAAGGTGTCCTCGGGAATTCAAACTATTGTAGTCTCAACTTTGGTGTTCATATTCTTCCTCACATTACATGTTGAAGTATTATGCCTTTTTTTTCCCACAATAAAAGCATTTAATGAAAGAACTACTTGAAGTACTTGAGAAAACAAAGATATTTTTGTAAAGCTTTTGTTAATTTTTGGGATTATACCCTAGATCAGTCTTTTAGAAAATACATCTTTATTTCCCTAGTAATATATTCAAGTTATCTTTTCCAAAGGTGAATTTTGAAAGAATGTTTTTCAAATCATTAATTTCTTTTTCAAATGCTTTATGTGATGAGAAAGATGAAGATGCAGATGCATTTTCATATGAAGAACAAGTCATGCATGAAAAGTTAACATCAATTAGTCTTAGAGTTTTACTCTCAATTTTCTTTTCCAAAGAGGAGATTGTTTTCTTTGATGAAGAAACTAATTTTGTAAGCCTTGTAGACTCATCATGCAACTCTTCAAATGTATCTTGTCATTCACTATGAGAAGGGAAATAGTCAAGGTTAGAAGAAATTACCTCTATGTCATCTTCTTCTTCCTCTTCTCCTCTAGCCATAAGATATAGATAAGCTTCCTCATTATCTGAGCTATCTATGTAATTCATGTCATTGTCATCCCTTGTAATGTAAGCTCTCATTCCTTTCTTTTCTTTAGAAGGTCACTTTTCAAACTTCTCCACTTTCTTTTGATACATGGGATACTTCATCTTCATATGTCCCAATTTTTCACATTTTTAGCATATGAGTGTGGATGAAGTTCCTTTTCATTTATGATAAGTGTTCTTTGGAAGGAAAGGTGACCTTTGAATTCCTTTTTTCTTGAGAAAATTTCCAAACTTTCTTACAAAGAGACTTAGATTCTCCTCATTTAGCTCAATGTTCTGCATACCATCTCCATCATCATCATCATCATCAATTGTGGAGGAAGTGACATTGAGTGCAATTCCCTTCTTTTTCTTAGCATGCTCCTCATTTTGATTGAGTCTATTTAGCTCTAATTCATATTCTTGAAGCTTTCCAAAGAGACTGACTAGTGTCATTGTTGAAAGATTTCTTGACTCCGCAATAGCCGTCATTTTGGGTTGTTAATTCTTACTCAAATACCTCAAACCTTTGTTAATAAGGTCTTCATTAGGAAAAGTCTTTCCCAATAAAGCAAGATGATTTACAATATGTGTGAACCTCTTTTGTATTTGTAGAATCTTTTCTCCTTGGTTCATTCTAAAAAGTTCATATTTATGAGTGAGAGTATTTATTCTTGACATTTTCACTTTACTAGTACCCTCATAGGTAACTTATAAAGTGTCCCATATTTCTTGGGTAGTCTTACAATTTGAAATCCTAAAGAATTCATTATACCCCAAAGCTATGTTAATGATGTTCTTAGCCCTCAAATTGTATTAGACTTTTTTCTTGTCTTCATCGGTTCATTCACTTCTTAGTGTATTAACCTTTATACCATTTACAACATATGTGGGAACAAAGGGACCATTCTCAACAACATCTCACACATCTAGATCAACAGTTTCAATAAAAATTTTCATTTGTTCTTTCCAATAAGCATAATCATCCCCATTGAAAAATGGTGGCCTATTTATAGAAGATCCTTTCGATGAAAAACCATTTGAAGAAGTCATCACTTCTCTTGAAGCTACTAAGCTCTTTACACAAGAGTTTAGCTCTGATACCACTTATTACCAAGTAGCTTCAATACTTAAGAGGAGGGGTGAATTGAGTTTATAAAAACTTTTTGCAAATTTTTCTCAAAACACTTGAATATCAATTTTCGTTAAAATTATTGATTGATTGAGGTAAATAGATAGAGAAGATAGAATACTTCACTCACAAATGAACAATATAAAGTATTCAAGCAAGCATATGAAATTAAAGTACAGATGTAAAGAAGTTTGAGTTTAGAAGAGCAAATATAATATTTATCTTGTTTCAGCCACTCTTTGTGACCTATGTCCAGTCCTCAAATAATCACCCAAGATTTTCCACTATTACTTCAACCTAGAATAGGTACTTGCTACCTTTACAAACTACAGCACTCAACACACCTTGGGATGCCTCACCTTTTGTGCTTGAGCCTCAACAACAAAGGATATCTCACCCTTACAATTCTTTGAGGGATATCTCATCTTCCTTATATAAAATCAAAGTATAGATGAATGGGAAACTTTCACATGAGTAGATAATATAAATTGAAGCTCAATGTATATAAGGAATAATCACACTTTAAGCTCAAAAATAGGGGTTTTTAGATATTGGTTGTAAGAATTCGTATTAATGCTCAACAAGGATTTTCATATTGATTTCCTAATAGACTTCAATGCTCAACAACTTGTATTTATAGCCCAAAACATCAAAAATTCATTAGGGTGGTTGGAGCATTAAATGCAGCTTTACTAACCGTTATTTTCTGATTCTGGAAACTCAGTTATTCAAATAAGGAAATTCTTATTCAAATAAACATGTTTTTAGCACAAAGGAGATTTGTTTTTTGAAACAGGTTATTTGAATAACTAAATGCTTATTCGAATAAATCTTTAAAAGAAGCCTAAGGCGCATAGCCTGTTTTAAGCCATATTCGAATAAAGTCCTGTCTTATTTGAATAAAGGCTTGATGAATTGGAATTATGACATTCTGACTTTGGTTATTCGAGTAAGGAAAACTTTTATTTAATAAACCTGTTTAAAAAAAATATTTTAATCAGCTTTTAAAACTTGTCAAATGTTTCCAAATGTTCCAACAAGCTCTTAGACACTTAAATGTTATTTCTTAAGAAACTAAAAACTATTTTAAAGCCATGAAACCATTTGTGTTAATTGGATTCTTCAAAAAAAAAAACAAGTTTATACTTTAAGTGTGAATCCTTTTTACCTTTACAAAAAATTCTAAGTCCTAAAGCTATTCTTGAATGTTTTGGACTTGATCTTGCGATCATTTTTATGTTTGTTATCATCAAAACAATTTTCATTGACAAATAACCAATTACAATATATACCAATAGAAAAATACGACATTACCTTCTTCCACTTGAGTATATACATTAGAGAAAACCCAGCCATTGAATGAGGTTATAATTTTAAAGAGAGAAAGAATGTCCAACAAATGAGAAATTCTTCAACTTGAGTATATATATTAGAGCAGCAAATGATAAATTCTTTCAACCAATGGTATACCTCTTGGTCTGTACGTAAGGAATAAAATAAGCACAAACGTGAGTGAGGTAGAGAGAGAGAGGTAGTAAAACAATTTAAAGAAATGTGAGAGTGAGAAACGTAGTGTAGCAATTAGGATATAAGTTGTGAGAGTGAGAGAGGTAGTGTAACAATTGAAACTGTGTAGGGTAAGTATAAAAAGATAACAATGGCAAAAATGAAAACAAAATGTGACCAAAGGAAGGAAAATTTCCTTTATCTATTAGTATAGATATACAATCAATGCTGACAAGCTTGAGAACATCTGTATCGACGACTTTAGTTCTATCACAAGCGTATGCTTCAAGCTTGTCGCCACAAATCATGGCCAATTTCTAACTTTTGTATATGTTTTCGACTTCGCTAGTATCAGTATTATCGATATCCACCAAACTTTACATCATATCACAATTGTCACATATGGCAATTTGGTAGTTATTAGTAGTATCAGTACTGTTTAGTTACTTCCTACTGATAGCTTTAGTTCTATCGATCCATGCCAAGTTGCCCTTCTCTTAGTCCAATCGTGAGGTTCACTATCAGCAACAAAGTCATAGTCTTAGCAGCTTCAATATTGCTAATTATACCACTTTCATGTATTTCTCACATGATGACCTTTTTTAGTGTGCATTTATTAGTAAAAATTAAAATACATACCAACAAACTACATAGAAGTCATAGTAGTTTGTCTCAACAATCTTAAAAGCCCTAAACTATTCATGAATAACTTTATTACATCTTTTAACACATTTCCTCAATTAAAAGTCCTTTGAACTTGAAACATAGATAATGCATTCTTACCATGTGTGGTAAGGATCGAATTCTATATCAGGTTATAAAAACTCTACTATTATGTCAGGAACTAAACACTCCTAAAATATAAAGTTGTTAGGTGATGCCTCACGAAGATATTATTATGAGTATGACAGACATAAAATAAATTTACATTATTAGAACCTATTGAAAGCAAGCTGGTGAACTTGTCTGTCTGCAGTTGGTTCAAATTAATGACTAATAACAAAGGTACCTAAACTCTACATCTTCTCAAAGTAATTTGGTATAAAAATCGAATACTAATTCTTACTCGAAATACTGACATTTTGAATTCAAACCCAAAGCAAAGCTATCATTTGTAATAGATCACAGGCTTATTGGAATTCAAATCCCACATGCCTCCTTCCTTGAGATACTCAAGATACCTTGCGAATTCAGGCCTAGCTGTTGTTTTCTTCTTCTTACGAAGATCCAAGAAGTTGAGGAGTGGGTGACTCTTCTTGTTGCTATTATTGGCCTTCTTTGTGGGGTTTCTCTGTAAATTGATGTCGCCAAAGTTGGAACCTAGAGCCATTTTTTTGGAAGAATTGGATGCTCGAGAAGGCAAACTTGTGCTTCTCTTGAACTCCTCATTCAAAAGCACAATGGTAGCAGATTCTTTACCTAATCTCTCATACTTACCAGGGCCACTCCGAGTACTCATAGATCTAAACATGGCTGAGTCCTGTCGTATGAAAGATATGAAAGACAAGATTTTGATTGATATATTTACAGTGTTATGAGGTGAAAGGAAAAGGATTGGTGGGAATATTGCAGATGGGATAGCTTGGAGCAGCACAACATAGTGGAGGGCTTTATATATGCATCTACAAGGTCAAGTTTGGTTTGCTAGTACCTAGTAGTTTGACCTTTGTATTTTTTAATATAATAAATGCTATCGTGTTTTCAATGTTTTCTGCAGCTCTGAGGTTTGGAAACAGGATCAGTATTGCAATTTCTGTTGACATTTTGTGCCGTCCGAGCTATCCACTACCACAAGAGTTCCAAAAGAACATATGAAAATGACATTTTAGTTTTTCTTGGTACACCAATCTTGATTTTTTCAATCAAACTTTACCTAACACCTTTTTTAATTATTTTTTTGCTAACAAACTGCCCCTAACACTTAACAGCAATTGCCTTTTAAATTTGTATTGCCGGCAGATGATACATTGAAACATTCAAAAATAAATCGCTGAGAAGAGTAGACAAGCTCAGTTTGAATGAGAAATTAAAATAAATGTTAATGACCTGGTGATACTTCTAACTGCAACTTTGTGCAAATTCTAAACATCTAAACACTAGTTTATTTTAAATAGATTGTTTAATTTCATAATTGTTTTCTTTGACTATGAAAAATTTATGATGAGCTTTTAAGATCAAAATAAGTAAAAAATAAATCCATCCGAATGAGTTTAGGGAAAAGAAGGTGGGTTCATTTGTGAAGGCAAATAAACTGGCAAATTATTAATTGTTCAACTAATAACTGATGCATGGCAACCTCACTCCAACATTTAGAGGTGGCAAATGGTTTAATTTGATATATTTTAAATTGTATTATAATGGATGGATAAAAAATAAATTAATAATTTATTTAGATTCATTAAATCTATTCACAGCTGATTTTAATGGATGAATGTCTAATTTATCAATTAATCTATTTTAATAGATTTGATGAATGAATATTCGATACATTAATTAAAAATTATATTTTAAAAAATTTCTTTAAAAAATTTATTTTTCTATCTAATAAATGTCTTTTCTCTCTAAAAAAATTATTTTCTCTTTAAAAAAATATTTCTCTCTCTAAAAAATTTATTTTTTCTCTAAAAAACTTATTTCTCTCTCTAAAAAGATATGTTTCTCTCTAAAAAATCTCCTTTTTCTCTCTTTAAAAATCTATTTCTCTTTCTAAAATTTTGTTTCTCTCTCTAAAGTATATTATTATTACATAATGTTGTGTGCCTATCTGTGTCATATTGAATTCCATGTGCATGGAACCGTTCCGATTAGTTCTCACAAGAAGAAAAAACGACTTGATAGGATTGACAAAAAGAGCAAATCAAATCACTAAGAATGAAATTAAAAAAAGAAAAAACATATGAAATGAAACCAAATCTCCATGATCATGATCATGATCATGATCATTCATCAAGCAGAAATAATTGATAATGACTGGATGAACCAAACACACATCACATGAGTGTAATACACATGTAAAACGTGATCACAAGAGCTACAACAAATTAATTACACCAAGATTTAAGTGAAATTTGACCACAGAAACAGATCATGGACACACAAAATTCCAAATGAGATAGATGAAGGAAATATGAACATATCATTGACCTAAAAACAAAATCAAAACCAAAATAAGTGGTTGCAATATAACCTATTTAGAAAGAGAAAAGGATAAAATAGATTTTTTAGATAGAGAAAAAATTAGAGGAAATTTTTTTTTTAGAGAAAAACATATTTTTTAGCAAAGAAACATTTTTTAGAGAGAGAAAGAAATATTTTAGAGAGAGAATACATTTTTTTTAGAGATAGAAACATATTTTTAAGAGAGAAAATTTTTTTTTTTGAAAGAATGAATTTTTTAGAGAAATATTTTTTAGAAAGAGAAAGATATTTTTAGAGAGAGAAAAAATTTTAGAGAAAGAATTTTTTTTTTTTGTTGATATCCAAATTTGTACAAGAGATCTTTAGACTTTGAGCTATATTTTAGATTTAATACTCGTTACCTAATTAGAGTCCAATAAAAAAAAAATAAAAAAAGATAAGAAGAGAATTTTTTGAATTTAAAGTAAGAGAAAAATAAGAAAGTGAAACAGATTTTAAAATCTCATCAGAAAATTTAGAAAAAAGGAATAAACAAGAGATAAATAATAAAAAAGTAAAATAAAATAAGAAAAAATAGATACTAAAAAATACTCGAATTTGAAGAAAAAAAAAAAGAGTAGAATTTCATCAGAGAGAAATAAAATCAAATGATAAAAAAATTGTTGAAAAAAGATAGTGACATATAGTTAAAAAAAGAAGAGATTGGTTGAAAAAATAAAATAATATCAAAGTTGTTGGAATAGTTAGCTTGGTTGTGGTCACACTCATTTATTTTTACCCTATAAATAAAGAACTGAGAAAGACTTTAGAGTTACGGAAGCACAATTAAGGCTTGTAGTCTCAAAATCAGTTATTTCCTTCTTTCCATCTCACAGTCATACTTTAAGGCTACAAGCCTTTTGAATTTTGATTCATGCTACAGGAGCATCACGAGCAAGCTGCAAAATGTAGCAAATTGATGTGACGCGAGCAACATCACACTTGATGCTGTCGCACGTTATCGTGTGATGATTTTTTTTTTTAACTAATTTGATCTTTATTGTGTTGTTAATTTATCTTATTGATTTGAATTTTGAATGTTATGTGTAATATTTTATTTTTTATAATATTTTTATAAAAAATAAATTTAATTTTTTTAATTTAAATATTTTATTTAATTTTATTTTATAATAATTGTTACTAACCATAAAAATTAGATAAAATTTATAAGAATTTAACTAAAATTATTAAAATTAACTTTTTAAATAAATTGAATAATAAAATAAAAAATTATGAAATTAAAAATATGAACTTATTAAAATAAAATCTAACATTTAATCAGAATTAAAAAGTATTTTTATGAGTTTAGAAAAGATTAAGAAGTTAATTATTATTATTATTATTATTATTATTATTATTATATAAAATGCAGAGATAAATATATAATTATTATATAGTTAAAAAACAATAAATAATAAAATAAAATAAGTTAAAAGTCTTATAGTAATCATTATCTATAAAAATATCATCCATTAAAAAAAAGAGATAAAAATCTAAACGAGTAATCATTACTAGGTGGAGCATGTTTCAAAAAAATCTTATACAAATCATTACCTACGAAAATATCATCTATTAAAAAAAAAAGAGATAAAAATCTAAATGAATAATCATAACTAGGTGCAACGTGTTTCAACAAATGACTATACAAAGACTTTCACAAAGGCTATATATATAGGGGTTTACGGTGGTATTGAGAAATTGAGAAAGAGAAACAGTAAGGTTAGAAAATATAGAAACAAGAGAAAGAGAGAGAAATACTGAGTGTGAAAATGAGAAACTATAGGAGAGAAAGAGTGAGGTGATGAGAAACAGCAAGAAAAAGAAGGAAAGAAAGAGAGAGAGAGAGAGAGAGAAAAAAAAAAAAAAAAGAAAAAAAATAAAAAGTGTCTATAAGATAAAAACTGAATTTATTTTTAAAAAATAAAATTATGATTTTTAGTATATTTACATATTTTATTAATAATTTATTTATTATTTTAATATTTTATGTATATTATTATTTTTGTTAAATTTATTATGCATATATAATATTATAAAAATTTGATATTTGCTTGGTTTTAAAATATTTATGATATTTAAAAAAATTTAGATTTATTATAATTTAAATATTGATTCTTTCATGTAAGAGTAGAAATATGTTAAGTTGCCCATTTAGGGCTTATGACTTTATCTGTATGATGATACTTTATTTATTAAATAAGTTAGCAGTAATTAATTTTTTTTAAAAGTTTGTTTAACTAAAAAGGATAGACTTACTTCAAACCATCTAATGCGCTTTTAAGTCCCAAAGACTGGCATTGATTTGGTAAGCTTGACATGTTTAATTATATATAATATAATATATATTATTATAATAATTATAAATTATAATTATAATTATTAATTTATTATAATATATTAATATATGTTTTAATTAAATTTTAATAAAAGTCAATAACTGAAATATTTGTTAATAAGTTAGAATAGAAATAACATATTTATTAATTTATTTAATGTAATATATTTATTAGAATGAAAATAATAAGTTAACACTCACCTCATACTTTTATAAATACTCATTACTTTGTTGCTTTGATCTTTGGTCGATGTGGGACTTAAATATTTATGTCTCTAATAATTTTGTAACTTGGTATATCTCCAAGTCCCACATCGACCAAAGATTAGAGTAAAAAAGTGATAAGTATCTATAAAATTAGAAGGTGAGTGTTAAGTTATAATAAAAAAACTATTGACTTTAAGTATGCATGTTGGTATATTTCAAGATTTAGGTCTGTTAGTCTATATAAAGGCATGTTGGCCTATTTAAAAGTAGGTCTATTAGCCTATATGAAGGCATATTGACCTATTTAAAGGTATATCTTTTAGTCTATTTAAAGGTCTCATTGAAAAATAAGCCTTTAAATAGGCTTTCAAGTCAGGCCTGACTTTTAAAAAGGTCAGCCTGACTTTTAAAGAGGTTAGGTCGGACCTTAAAAATTAGCCTATTACAGGCTCACAAGACAGACTCAGGCCTTATAATTGGGATACATGTCAGGTCTATTTAAGGCAAAGTCTGGTCTGACATGTTTTCATCCCTTCTTTTATGGGACCAATATAATAAACCATAAAAGAATTAAATATTACTCAAGAATTAAGTTAAATAAATACTTTTAATTATATTGTACAATAAATATATGTGCTTAATGTACACAAACTTTCTTATATTTATGATAATCTGCTAGATTATCTATTTTTTCAAAGTATTTTGAGGGGATTTCACCGCTTAAGCCCAACTTTTGACGTTGTTTTGACCTTAAAATAATTTTATTTTGTCTTTTTAGTTGATCCATTTTAGTTTGTTAGATTGAGTTCATTTTGATTAGAATTTTTAGTGCTTTAGCTCATTTATTGTTGTTTTGATTGTAGGCACCAAGAGAAATATGATGAAACTCAATGTGGCAAGAAAAAGCACTCAATGGCAAGCAAGAGAGAATCAAGGAAAAGTTTTAAAGCCTCTAAGAAAGATCAAGAAGCTCTGAATTTCCTTTTAGTATCTAGCGCCCAAGCGTTACATGACATTAATACATAATAAATTAATGTCAAGCGCCAAGCACCCTTAAGGCTTCAAAGGAGACACGCTGGATGTTGAGCGCCTAGGTGCTCAAAACGAAAAGCGCCTATGATGAGCGCTCACGCTAATGACAAAGCAAATGCGTTTGGACATTTAGCGATGGTTTGCTAACAGACGCGATATTTGCGCCCATACCGTAGTTTAAATTCATCTTTTCGACTTAAATGAGGGAGGATTGCGAGGAGAGAATAGTGGGGAGCCGTTTTGGAGCTAGAGAAAATCCTATTTTGGGAGCTCTATACTTGGATTTGAAGAGAGGTTTTTGGGAACTCGCATTTTCTTCAATCTTCCATGTATTTTGCATCTTCATTTCTATATTGTTTTAGTTTCTACATTTATTTCCATGTCTAACTAAACTCTCCCTTGTTGGGATTAGGTGGATTTTGATGGATGTATATTGAAGTTATTATAAATATATGATTTTTTAAATGACTCGATATATACAAGTAAAATTATGATTTCATATCGAGTTTATTAATTAACACTTATGCTACTGATTTTTTTTACTTCCTATTTCTCTATTTTGATTTAATTTGAACTATGATTTTCCTTAATGAAATTTTATTAAATTTTGGATTTAATTAATATAAGTTGCTTTCTCTATTTTGAGTTTATGATCTCTTCTTTAATGCTTTCTAAGGATTGATCCTCTTTGGAATGATTTTAGGGTTGTATGTTGAATTAAAAATTTGATATATAATTTGTGCTTTGAGATTATGAACCTCGCTATCTCTAGGCTAGGATTTAGTCATTGATTTGCTTGTTATCTTGTTGAATTCTAAACCGTAATGCTTGTTATAGAATTAGAATCACCTAAGGAATTAGAGTTTTTAATTGGAAACAAAAGGTTAACTACTTAAGGAATTAGGAGTTTAGTATTTTAGAGAATTCAAGTAACAAAAGAGGAATAGTAGCTTGTGTTAGTTTCAATTGATATGCAACAAGTGAAATCAAATAAAACTTGATCCCAACTCTTTCATAAATTGAATTTCAATTTTTGCATACCAAGTGTTTGATAATGCCAACTAGAAAAACTCAAAAATATTTGTCTTTCTTTGCTTTTGTTTCTTTTGATTTTGTTATTGTTATTGGAACTCTCTTTGATTTAATTCTTGGTTTAAATAGTAGCTAATTTCGTGAATTGGTATTTGGCCATCGATCCCTGAGAATGATATCCGGTTTTCACCGTTTTTATTACTATTTGAATCAATTATTACTTGGTAAGATCCCATCAATTTACCTTGACTTGGGAACAGTTTTATGACCTTTATTTTGACATTTGCAATAAAAGAATTTCTATGCAATGAATGCACTATCAAGATCAGAACAAATTATGGACCATGATGCGGACTTGATAAACTATGGACTATGATGTGGACTGGACAACTATGGACTGTGATGCAAACTTTTAAAAGAATTACTAAGTTAATTTTATACCATACTTGCTCCCTTGAAGAATTGACATTTAAATTAATGATTCTAAGTTTTGTGAATTTTATTTAATTTCCATGATTTACTTATAGACTTCAATATGATGAATTTAATTGTGATATATTAGTAGTTTGTATTGTTTATGTTTGTTTGTAATGGCAAGCAAGAGAATCAAGGAAAAGTTTGCACCTAACCATTGAGAAGACAGAAGGATGAATTTCCTTTTATGTTACCTACCTTGGTTAGTGTGAGTATATCTGACTTTGTTGTCATGATGTTAAAGTAATACCAGAGATAGGGTGAAATGTGAGACAAGTAGACATGAAAAGAAAAAAGAAAAGTAAATGGTAGATTCCCTATGATGAGAAACGTGCTTGCTAATGTTTGCAGATGTTTGGAATTTGTTTACTATATTTGCTAACATTTGCTGATACTTGGCACTTGTTTGCTGATATTTGAAGAATTTGTCGATGTTAATATATAAGGTTGTAGTACATGATTTATTTAGCATTCGTTTTACTATGTCGAATTGTGTTATTATTGTCATACTTGAGTTGCCATGAGGTTTTTTGTGTACATTATACAATTGAAACTCACCATGTGTTTTCAAACATTTTTATAACTATTTATTTCTTACTAAGAATTTTCAATTCTCACTCAGTTCATAGTATTTTTAGATTAGCATAGGATTCATTATGATTATCATCATTTAAATCGATCATGTATGAATTCTAAATCCAAAGGAGGGAAATATATGTATATTGAAGTTATTATAAATATATGTATTTTTGGCTAAATAATGACTCTGATATATACAAGTAAAATTATGATTCTGTTACTGAGTTTATTAATTAACACTTATGCTACTGATTTTTTTTTACTTACTATTGTTTCTCTCTATTTTGATTTCGAATTTGAACTATACTTTCAAATTTTCCTTCAATTTCGATCTAAGTCGAAATTTTGGTTGTTGTAAAACACAATTTTCTTTTTGTAAAGTTTTCTGATTTTTCTCTACTTTGAATTAGAAAGAAATTTTTCAAATTTCAACTTCTTCCGAGTCTTCGAAATTTTGAAACTTTATTTGAAATTTATTGGAGTAAATTCTCTAATATTATTATGACCATGATTAGAGAAATTAAAAGTAATATCCTCAATTAAAAATTTTGCTATTAGACTATTAATTTAGTAAGGGGTTACATTTATAGTATCAAAGCATCGATTTATAGCATTAGATAATTATATCTATGTATTGAATTTTTGTCTATGTTGAATTTCTGCATGATGATTTCTCCTATTATTTTGTACATGCCATATAGAATTATTGATTACTCCTATTGTTTTGTACATGTCATATAGAAATATAACTACGTTAACCTTGTAATATTGAGACTGATCACCTCAATATTGGGAGCCATGAAAGGATTGATTGACGTTGTTAGGACCCAGACATAGTCAACCAACCTGATTTTACATGATAACAATAAACACAATCATAGTCATTTAGGTGATGGTAGTCTTTGTCACCTACATGCTAGAAGGGGAGGCAGAATACTAATGAAAAGGTGCTAGAAACTTATTAGAATCTAGAGGAAC
This sequence comes from Ormosia emarginata, assembly GCA_029884605.1. Classification (NCBI taxonomy): domain Eukaryota; kingdom Viridiplantae; phylum Streptophyta; class Magnoliopsida; order Fabales; family Fabaceae; genus Ormosia; species Ormosia emarginata. The sequence continues at coordinate 6,642,685 of JAQQTP010000064.1, forward strand.
TAAGATTACCTAGGAGGTATTTTTAGCCATGTTCATTAAGTACTTTCTTGATAATGTTGAAAAAAAAAAGAAGACATAATTCATACAACTTAGATAGGGAAAACATGACTATAGGACAATATGTGGCCGAATTTGAAGAGCTTTCAAAATTTTCTTCCTATTTGAACAATTATGTACTCAGACCACAGATTAAAGGACGAGTATTTGCCTTAAGTGGAGAAAAGGCAAATCAATCCCCACCATGATTTAAGGTAAATGTTTTCTTAAAAACACTCTCTTAATTGCGTTGTTTGATTCTGGAGTTACACACTCTTTTGTATTTATTGATTGTGTGAAAAAGTTAAATTTGACTATAACTTCATTGTCTTATGATCTGTTAGTTTCAATTCCCATAAGGAAAAAAGTTTTTACTCCTTAAACTTGTTTAAAATGTCCTATTTTAATTGAAGGAAAAACTTCCACCTTGAACCTTGTTTGTTTGCCTTTGATTGGAATGGATTAGTTGTCTACCAATGATATTATTTTAGACTGTTCTAAACTTGCCTATTTTCCCAATGATCTACCCAAGGAACCAAAATTTACTAATATCCTATTCCTAAATGTCACTCAGGCGAAGAAATGTCTCTTAGAAGGAGCTCAAGAGCTTCTTCTTTTGTTTTCTTCAAATTCAGAGATTGAGCAAGAAATAAACAACATACCTTTAGTAAGGGATTTTCCAGAAGTGTTTTCCCAAAGAGATAGTGAACCTACCACCTGAAGGGGAAGTTGAGTTTTTCATTAACCTAGTTCCGGGAACAGGACCTCTATCTTTTGCACCTTATAGAATGTCTTCTTGAAAGCTAAGTGAACTCAAGAAACAAATAGAGGAATTGTTAATTAAATGATTTATCAAGCCCAGTGTATCACCGTGAGGTGCACCTGTTCTATTAGTCAAGAAGAAATATGAGGAGTATAAAGTTATGTGTAGATTATAGGCAATTGAACAAAGTCACAATTAAAAATAAGTATCTACTTCCTAGGATAGATGACCTGTTGGATCGATTGTTATGAGACATAGTATTCTCAAAGATAAACTTGAGATCAAAATATCATCAGATAAAAGTAAAACCAGAAGATGTACCCAAGATAATCTTCAAAACTAGATATAGACATTATAGATAACTTATGATGCCTTTTGGACTTACCAATGTTCCTGCAATATTGATGAATTACATGAATATAATTTTTAGACCTTATCATAACTAGTTAGATGACACACTCATAAAGGACCACCTTAATTAATTTAGTAGACACATTAGATTAAATAATTAATCGTTCTTAGAATGAATGACGCATGATACTAATACATTCTCTACCCGTAATCAATCCCATAATTTGAACTCTAAAACGTAGACTATTTTTAGTTATCCAATTAAATCATTCCATTTTCAATAAATAAATTGATTGGTGGCGACTCCTTTCATTCTTATATTCGTTTGTAAGAATTTGTCGCTTTGCATAACATCATGTCATGGGGACGTTGTGACAATTTTTTAGAGAGAGAATAAATTTTTTTAGAGAGAGAAACTTTATTTAAAGAGCAAAAGAAATTTTTTAGAGAGTAAAAAAGAGATATTCTAGATAAAGAATTTTTTAAAAAGACAAACACTTTTTTAAAGAAGGAAAGAAATTTTTTAAAGAGATTTTTTTTTAAAATATGATTTTAAATTAGTGAATTGAATATTTATCTATCTAATATATATTTATTGGATATCCAATAGATATTTTAGTTATGCTATAAATCATTCATTTAAAAAATAATTTAATAGATTTAATTTATTAAAATATATTATTTTAATTGATTAGATTGAATTGATTTAAATATGAATAGATTAAATGATTAAAAACTTAATGATTGTTATCGCTAGGCCTACCTACATTTAACAAAATTAAACTTTTTACAACATATACAGCTACTTTACAGTAGACGGATCCTCTACATTTTTCCAAACTAGACTTAGTTCTGAATCTTCCTTACCACTTCGACTATGGACCCATTCATGACTATATTGTTAAGGTTTTATGTGTTACGCAAACTTGACCACTTCGTTGGATGAAACATTTAAAAAAAAAAAAAAAAGAAGTTAGGTAGCGATGAAAACAAAATGGTGGAAAATATTTTTTTAAGGTCACATCTGCAAAATCATCCGTGGCATTAACTTTGGTATACCTCTAAGAACTGGCCCTAACAGTCTAATATTTTCTATCAAATTTCAGTTCAGAGAAGTTACAATGAGAAATAGCTACACTATATCGCGTTTTCGGTCTAGAATATCTCACATCTGATCATAAATGCATCCGCAAACTGCAATGGTCTTAATTTGAAATGTCAGAGGTCAAAGGAAAATTTTAGAGAAAATTAATGTGAAAGATTTTTATGGAGTAATATTTAATTTTAAAAAATAAATAAAATTATTAAAAAAATCATTTAAATGTTATTTAAAGAGAAATATTATTTAATTTTACTTAATAGATAATAATATTTTTAATGAGTAGTTATTAGTTACTTTTTATTGAATTAGTTGTTATGGAATGATTAATAATTTTAAAATAAATTTTATATGAAAGAAATTTATAAATGATTACTATTTTTTATTAAGTAATTATTTGTTATTATTGTCGACTCGACATTTTAAATGAAATTTAATAAATAAAATAGATAAAATTGTAAAGAAATTTATAATAACTTTATATTGGTTTTATTAAGTGGTTATTAATTAATAAGGAGTGATTAACTATTTCAAATTAAGTTCATTATCTTTTTTTTTGATATTTAGGAGAGTATCATGATCTTACGATTAGTGATTAATCTCCAATGAAGTTTGTTAATATTCTTTTAAGGTTGAATTCTTCCTTCAAATTATGCTTTGTTTTGCCCTTAATATCCATAAGAGATTTGAAATCCCAAAGACATTTTTTCAAATGGATGATATCCATTACCTAACTCATTGTCAACCCAATATGGTAAATTAAGTTCTATATATGATAAAAAAGTTTGACAGAATTTTTTTTTTTATTGAGACTAACAATGATCATTTATTATTATAATCTTGAGTGGAGGCTAACGTTTTAAATTAAGTTCAATATATAAAATACATAAAATTAAAAAATTAAATAATTATTATCTTTTATTGAGTGATAATTAGTTATCATTAACTAACAATATTAAACTAAATTCTATATATAAAAAAATTCACGAATGATTATACTTTATATTGAGTGATTATTTGTTACTTTTGAAGACTAACTTTTCAAACAAAAATTTTATTAAGGTAATTTTGATTATTTAAAATTAAATTATTTTTGTTAATAATTTTAATTTTTTTTCTCTATAAATTAAATATTACTCTTAATAATCCTTATCTTAATTTTCTCAAAATTTTATTATCAAACAGAATGAGGAGCAGTCAATGATACAAGAGGCCATGTGTAGACAGTTCCATGTTGCCTTAGCTATATCTTCTTTTCGAGAAATTCTTAAACAGTCTATTATGTTATATTTTAGGTATTTAAATTATTATTTAATTTAATTAAACTTACATTAGGATAAATATTAATATATTTTTAATACAAGAAAGGTCCAATGTGGAAAACAATCCATATTTTCATACTTTTTTCGTAATACAAATCTTTAATTTTTCAAATGTTAAATAGTGAATTATCTAGTACCACTAAACTTAGAAAAGTTCTCATACCCTTGCTAATTAATCGAATCAGAGTAAAACAAAAATACACAGTATTTCCAACTCATTATCCAACATATTAAAATATATGTTACAATTTTTTAGTCCCTGAAATAATTTAATTTCACACAATTACCTTAAGGGTTCTTTATGCAAATTTTAAACACTTGACGATCCTCGTTCAAACTTAACCTTACCCAGAAAAAAAAAAAACATAAGAGAACTGCTATTTCTTATGAATTTTTTTTTCCTATAAAGACACGAATCAATTAGTGTGGTTCTTTTTTAACTAACCACTAAAAAAGGCAAAATGCAAAAATGACATTTGCATTAATAGAAGACAACTGTTATTTAACAATTAGTGTATCGTTTTACGAAAACCATTCGTAAGAAATATCATTTTCTAGAACGTAATCCCATTCTATTACGTGAAACCATCGAGGAGAAGGAGATCTTGCTGCCGCTGGAGTTCACCGGTCGCTGAGTTCCATCTTTGTCGCCGCTGATTGTGTGTGTGAAAAGTTAAAACTTCTGGTTACTCGATTTTCGCAGTCAGCTATAATGCATTTCAAATCCTTTTTACAATTTTGCTTTTAATTTTCTTTGTACTCTTTGTTGATGTGCATGTTGGGTTCTATGAGATTGAATAATTTGCTGCTGGCCTTATGACATTCTTTTGCATTTCATGTTGCATTTTACCTGTGTTTGATGATATGCGAACAAGGGATTCTCGTGAATTTTAATAGGTTCAAATTCAATTGCTCTATTGTCAATCCTAATAGGCTCATGATTATCATGGTAAGCCACCTTTTCGTTTAGGACATGCCCACTAAATTCTCCAGTTTCATTAGGCATATCTTCCCTTGCTACGCTTAACTATGAGGCTTCGTATAAATCTATTATTCCCTTGATATTTCCACGTAGCTTTGGGTTGAACTTTCCCTCCTTGTCTGTGAACTTGTCAAAACACCTCTGTGATGTTTCCCATGAACAAGCCTTTTAGTCTCTCAATATCGAATAGGAAAGCATTCATTCTTATTAAACTTTGGTAATAAATAAATAAATAAAAAATACAAAAGCTAACCTGAAGGCACAAAGTGACCTTGTTGTCTCAATAGCCTGAAACGAAGTGCAATCTCATGAAGAACATGACCATAGCTAGCCGAAATAGTGCTGGAATTCTCATATTGCCTTTGTAGGAATGCTCCAATTTCCTCTTAGAAGTGATAATCAATGTTTGGGCGTTGCATAGCAATCACATGCAAACCTTTCAATGAATTTTCACCAACATTTCTAAGTGCATGCTTGAGCACCTCCAATTTGTGTGAGTGATTAATGCATAGATATCCTGCCAAGGAAACGTATAGAATTAGTTCAAGGCGTATATAAGTTAATCATTCTTTTCAAGTCCTAACAAAAAGAAGATTATTAGCAAAGACACTAGTAAAATTTGAGCATACAAGTTTTATATTTGCGTCACACATTTCTTCTTCAACAATGCTCCATTTGTTAGCAATAGGAAGATAATCAAGTTTGATAGGGTTAAAGCTGTGAGAAAGTTGTGCTTTTGTTGCAACAATTTGAGGTTTGAAAGAGGGAAATCACGATTTAAAATGCAATGCCATGGCAAAGAAATATCTGCAAGCCAAGTGATCACAGATAGACATCACATATAGATAGATAGATATGCAAGGACGAATCTCACACACACACACATATATATAGTGGTTTTCTAATAATCTTGACAAGAATGTTCTCCAGGTGGATATGCTAGAATTACTTGTACTAGATTTACATAGTGCAAATTTATAAAATATGAATATTCTAAGCAAGAGTTAAAACTACAAAACAGATTTGGTAAAACAAAAAATTATAACCTTCCAAAACTTAGCAATCCCTTTGGAGCTAAAAAATGGTTAAATAACACATCTAACTGTTAAATCTTCAAGAAAGCATACAATGGCTGGAACTCTCAACTATTAGAGAAACTTTGTATGAATACCAAGGTCCTTGTAATGAGGAGTGGAATTTACTTGAGAAACTTTGTAAGATATAACTAATGTTTTTTTCCACACGCACGCAGATGGATACCTTTGGCGAAGAAATGTGCATTAATTTGAAAGATGACTTAGATTTAAATTTTGGTGATGGTGTGAGATGTGATGGATATTCAAGTAAGACACCGATGATGCTTACAACAATGATGTTCATCATCAAGAGGTTGCACCCACAAATGAGATAGATGAAGGTTATAAAAGAATAAGAGAGTTGACAACTGATTATATATGAGGATTGGAATTTGATAGTGAATGTAAAGAATAATTATATATGAGGATTGGAATTTTATAGGACATATGCAAGCTGCCACGGTTTTATTATAAGGAAACATAATATAAGTTAGGACTTGAAGGGCAATATTGTAATGTGTGAATTAGTATGCAACAGAGAGGGATTGAGACACAAAAAACATTATATGAGAGTAAATATATTTAGAGATCACATGCCTACCACCCAAACTAATTGTTGAGCTAAGTTCCGAGTACACTTAGACTACATGACATCTAAATGTAAAGTTGTTGCCTTGAGGAATTGCACAATCATGAACTAATCTCGACTCAGTTTGTGTACTTAATTCCTCAATGTCATGGCATGAGTGATGCAGATAAAGATCAAGTCGACAACTTGCACTTATACGGTGTCAGAACATATCACATTATAGGGTACATGTTGGGACAGAAAGCCAGATATGTTGATCTAGATTTCTACAAGAAAGATCTATACAACCACCTTTATAGGCAAAGACGTGCTAAAATTGAAAACGGGGATGCATTTGTTGCATTGAGTTATTTGCAAGCCTAGGCAGATAATGACCCCATGCTATTTGCCAAGTTCACCACGACCAATGATGGTAAATTGCAACATCTGTTTTGGTCAAATGGAGGTAGCCAAATTGATTTTCAATGCTTTGGAGATGTACTAGCATTTGATACAACATACAAAAAGAACAAGTACAACAGGCCATTGGTAATTTTTTCAAGTTATGATCATCACAGGCAAACCACAAATTTTGGTTGCGCCCTAGTTGCTGACAAAAAAGTTAAGACATACAAGTGGGTGTTAGATACTTTTTTGGAAGCAATGTTTTAATAAACATCCTAATGCAGTGGTGACTAATGGTGATGCGCAATGAGAGAGGTTATCAAGGATGTGTTTTCGAACACATCTCATCAGCTTTGTGCATTGCATCTTCATAACTATGCATGTGAAAAATGTTAAAAATGCTAAATTCCTGCAAGACTTTAAGACAACAAATTATTTCAATTTTACCCTGGATGAGTTTGAAGATCATTGGAAAGAGATGATGAAGAAATATTAGCTTTCTACAAACAAGTGAGTTAAGAAAACATATAAGAACAAGAGAATGTGGGCAAGTTCATATTTGTTTGATAAATTCTTTGGTGGTATAAGAACTACATAACAATGTGAAGGAATCATCTCATTCATCAAGAGGTATGTACAGAAAAAAATAGCTTTATTGATTTCATGCATAATTTTGAGTGAGCTGTGAGAGATTACAAAAATAATGAGGTTAGTGCTGATTTTAAGTCCATGTATTGTGACCTTTGATTCGAGTGTCGAGCTCAACCAAATAATAAAATTCCAGTTCTATCGATAACTTGTAGTATAAGGCAGCGAACCGAGTCATCTCTTGAGGGTCAAGATACTAATCAAACTAAATCAAGATCATAAAAGGGGGGATTGTGTATGCAGAATGTAAACGTAATAATTAAATATATATATATAAGAAAGAAAATCAAATCGCAAATAGTTAGCTTGTCATCGATCACTAAACATGCATCTTGATTGAATTAATTGGTTAAACTATGATTGACCGAAATCTCTACATCCAACACATAGAATTCAACACTAGATAATCACCTAGAATTTAGCTAACAAACAATTCATAAATCTGCAATTGCTAGAATCATACAACATATGTTAGTTTAACAACCAGAATTCAATTAACCCAGATTAACAAATTGGCCAACCTAACCTTCTTCAACTCATGTGACTAAATCACAATTAATCAATCATAATTTAATCACGTATTTTAATTAGGATTAAGGATCCAATCGGATCACATCATACAACAGAGATCTCTAATCATACAATTTGAAATCCAAATCAAGAGAAGAAGAAGATAATTAATTCAAACCAAAATTGAAATTAGGAACAAAATCTCAAAGTCAAACTAGAATTTCCTTAAGATCCTCGGATTGATCTCAGATAATTAGCTCTCCATAGTTGCCACACACAATTTGCAAAAAGAAAAGAGAAAACTCTAGGTAGAAGAATCAGGTAAAAACGGCTAGGGTTTCTATCTATCTCGGATCCCCTCTTTATAACAAAATAACTGACTTAAAAATTAAGAATCCTAATTTTTCCCTAGGTTAGAGTTATTTTTCGGCCTCTAAGCTTTCCTTGGCCACCAAAATCACTTGATTTGAGCTTTAGATGAGAGAGTTATGCCCAATTCACTCTTAACAAGTCTCTAATCCCATCAACTGACTTCACAGGGGGTGAAACGCCATCACAATGTTGTAATTTGAATTAATCGTCTCACAACAGTTGAAGATCTATGTCTTAACTTTTGAATGCCACCAGTTTCAGGTCCATATCACACCTACGGCTCGAATTATGGACCAATTAGTGCACACTGCTTGGGTTACGTGATAGAACTCGAGTTCTGACTTCCAAGACCAATTCGGTCCACTAGATATCTGATTCAGCTCTTGGCTCTTCATGAAAGTTGTAAAGCTCTCTCTTATTTTTGCTACAAGATGAAATATATAATGTTTAGATATTTAGAACTCAAGATATGGTTGAAATACATAAACAATATAAAATCCTAATAATGCTGAAAAAATCAATAAAGCCCAATTTGAGTCCAAACTTATAAAATGTAACCAAAACCAATCAATTAAGCATATAAGAGGTCCAAGAGACTAAATATGAGAGTTAACTAATATATAAAAATTATGTTTATCAACCTTGTGATGACAACTACTTTGTATAAAATTGAGCTCCATGTTTCCAAAATTATCATGAGAAGGATCTTTAAAGATGTTAAAGATCAAATAGAAAAGGTTGGTGCTTTAAATGTCATTCAACGATCACAAAGTGGAAACAATGTGAAACTCAGAATGAATATATTCTACAACCCAAGGTTTTGAGTATGAGGTGATGTATAATAGTATTGAGAGTAAATTTTTGTGTGATTGTCGAATGTTTGAATCACTTGTCATATATTTGGTGTTATGAAGCATGGACACATTGATCATATTCTTGGTAGTCTTATTTGCAAAAGGTGCACAAAAGTTACTAAGAGTGATTATATATCCTTAGCTCCCACAAAGTAGAGTGATTTGTAAAAAATGTTCATGCTACGTTTAGGTACCTTATCAGGTGCTTATAATAGGTTGTGGGATCTTGATGCAAAAAACTTGGATGGTTTCGTTGAGATCAGAGATAAAATTTGCAAGTTTACTGTTAAGTTAGAGAAGCGTCATGATCCAAGTAGTAAGCATTGTTCTTCTGCAACTGTGGTTAGCAAAGTTAACGAAATTTGTTACTATTAATGAATTTTGTTACTGTTCAACCTTGATCATGCTATGAGAAAAAGTCCTTAAGAGTTGTAGAACCAAGAACGACTCAACTAAAGTTTTGATATGTCAAAATTCACTACTAGAAAAATCAGATTTAGTGATGGAATTTAGAGACGGATAAAATTTCGTCTCTAATAGAGACTGAAACAGAGATGGAAATGATGATTTAGAGACGAAAAATGAATTTTACAATTCAGAGACGGAATTTAGAGACAGAAATTATCCGTCTCAGAAATTTTTGTCTCTATTTCCGTCTCTAAACGGTCAATCTGAAAATTTAAAAAGTCAAATAGATTTAGAGACGGAATTTAGAGATAGAAATTATCCGTCTCAAAAGTTTTTGTCTCTATTTTCGTCTCTGTTTCCGTCTCTAAACAGTCAATCTTAAAATTAAAAAGTCAAATAAATTTAGAGACGAAATTTAGAGACAAAATTTATTCATCTCTAAATTTTCCGTCTCTAATAATACTATATTCCGTCTCTAAATAATTCATATAATTTAGTTAATAATAATTTTTATATAGAAGTTCTCTTCAAAATCAAGGGTTTCAGAAAACCCAAATTTTCAAATTAGATCTCTCTCAGATCCGCTCTCCATCGCTCTCCATATGCTTTCTCCGTCACTCTCGTGTGCCGCTCTCCATGCCTCGCTTCTCTCCCACCTTGCACCTCTCTTCTCTTGGTCGTTTCTCCTCGCTCCCTCCGTTCATATGCTGTTTGGTAAATGTACATTCCTATTTCATTTCCATCTCTCATCTCACTTTCAAATCTAAATCACCCTCACTCTCTCTCTCATCATTCTTTCTTTTCGTTTCCCTCTTCTAATTTTCTTCTTATTCTTCTTCTTCTTCTTCTTCTTCTTCTTCTTCTTCTTCTTCTTCTTCTTCTTATTCTTCTTCTTATTCTTCTTCTTCTTCTTCTTCTTCTTCTTCTTCTTCTGGCTTTAAACCTCCGCAAAAGGTTCGAACAAAATAGACACGTGGTTCGTTTCTCTCTTTCCTTCCTTCCAAATACCCCTAATTCCATTACCCTCCCGAATCAACATTGTATTTGATTAATGCCACGATATTTGTTCTTAGTAGGAGCTGTGATATTCGTTTTTAGATTTCTGTATGTTGAATTGAGCAATGTAAGGCATCGTGTGTTCTGTTATGATGTTCTTAGATTGATTCTTCTCTATTATTTTATTTTCGTGTCAATATTGAATTGTGCTTTAGTGTTTGGAGTGGAAGCTCTCTGATGCTTTATTTTTTTATGATAACTTGATTTCAGAAAAGTTCTCAGCGGCAATTAGTGCATCATGTATTTTGAAACTTGTCGTGTATAATTTTGTGGACCCTTCATTGGCTCCCTCCCTTCATTGGTTCCCTTCATGGTATGTTCCATATCCCTTGAATGCTTTCTTATAAGTGTGATTCCTTTTTTTGTCCTTTTTTTAAATTTTTTTTACTCCATACATTGCTTATGTTATTCTTTATACATTTCAAATTAAAACTTCTTTAGCCCCTTAGGTGCTTCTTTATATGCCTGTCGTGTTCTTGTGGTATTTTTTTAAATTTGTTTTGTTGAATAAATGGACCTACTGCAGAATTGCTTGTGCGATGAAATGTACAGTATTTTGTCATACTGAATTTTCCTTATGAAATTTGTTTACCTTTGCTTAATCTATTGGAAAAATCATATATCTTTGTAATCAACAGTGTGAAGATAGAAGTGTCCTACAATATGTCTATTACTACCTCGCCAGAATTTTGTCTGACACTGGTGCCTAAGGTTTGAGCACAGGTGGTGGGATTCCCACCCTTAACTGGAATGCTCTGGCTAACATTGATGCAGTTGGAGGTGTTACTCGAGCGGATGTTGTGCCAAGAATAGTAGAACAACTTACTGCAGAGGCTACAAATGCTGATGTTGAATGTGAGTGGTTAATCACTTTTGTTTGAGATGGTTTTAAACTTTTTATGGCATAAGGCTGCATACTTGCATGTCGATTTGTGCATGAGCTCATATGTTATTCTTTTTGTTTTACTCTTGTAACAATTTTTGTTGTTGGCAGGACACATTTCTTCCACAGAACCCATCTTGGAATTCTGTCATGTACACACAGGGTGGCAAATCTAATATCTGAAGTTATCATGCACCTAGGTGTGCTACTAAGTAAACGCTTGCATGGTAATTTCTAGTCATCTATCCTTAAGTGACTTTGTTATTCAATAATAGTACTTTGCTTCCATCATTGTTTTCTGCTTGTAATAAATAACCTCCCATCTATCATAAAGCTATCAATCTATTTTATTTCTATTATTTTTCTTTCAACCTTAAGAGTATGTTCGTGATGGATGCTTTGTTATTTTCAAGTCTGACGAAGATTTACTCTCTAAATGTGGGGGTTTTGTAGGAAAAGGATATTATAGTTTCTATTGAGTGTTACTTTAATTATGAATGAAAATGCTTCTTTTTTTTATGGATACTGCTATGCTTTGTTATTTTCAAGTCTGACAAAGATTTACTCTCTAAATGTGGGGTTTTGTAGGAAAAGGATATTATAGTTTCTATTGAGTGTTACTTTAATTCTGAAAAAGGATTTAGCTTAAGATATTAAGAATTTTGAATCAACAGTAATCTTGTTTTGGCCATATATATTAAAGCTTTTTGTTAACAAAGCATAAAGTGAGACTCAAAGCATATATATTAGGAGAGATGGGAAATTGCTGGGTCTAAGGCAGTGTAGAGTTTTGGATAAAATGTTTATGGAGACTCAAAGCATAAAGTGAGACTCAATAAATGGTTAAATAAATTGATAGGCGACAACTTTTCTCTGGCAATATCAATCATGTACACCTCTATATATACCCTGCCACATTACAGTAGTAAGCACAGTTCTAGCTATTTTCTCTAGGGAAAATAACACCATTTGGCTTTTCACAATTTCCAGGCTATCTCACCATGACCAAATCAACTGGGTCACTTCTCTTCATCTTTCTTTTTCCTCTGCTCCTCTCCTTGCATGGTAATTACTGGTCATCTATCCTTAAGTGACTTTGTTATTCAATAATAGTACTTTGCTTCCATCATTATTTTTTGCTTGTAATAAATAACCTTCCTTCTATCATTATCTGTTTTATGTGCATTATCTATTTTAAGTTCATTTAATGGTACTTCTCAATTTCTCTTTTTTATGTGCATTATCTGTTTATAATGTCTAATAATTTTCATAGAAATTTTATTTATAAGATGTATATATGATTATTCTTTTTCGTTTGATTTAAATTCCAATACCCACCATCTTGGCAATTAGTTATCAATGCCTAGTATTGCAAAAACTTTTATTTATTTTGATCTTTTATGTTACTCTTTATCCATTTCTCTTCTGTTGTTTATACTCATGCAATCTTTATAAATACCTTGTGAGTTGTGTCTATTTCAGGACTTATCATTCATCTGCCTTGTGTAGATCTATAGTTGAACTGTAGAAATACAGCATGTAGCATAATCACTGCTTCTGCTTGAACTTAACAAATGTCTCTGCATTTTGGGCAGTGAGGGATGGATAACCTCTGGCACTCCTTTCGATTTTAATGATCTTTGACTTTTGGCTATTGCATATTTGGAAATCCAGGTTCTAGAGGCTTAGCTTGATGATTATGTTTATAATAGCATCAGTGGAACTACATTTTGCCAGTCTTCTGTTCTAATTGTAAGCCTCTATAACTAGTTCTTGAAGTTATATATTATGGCTCACATGTTTTATATTAGACATGTCTCACTTGTCTGTGCAATTTTTGTGTGATGTGTGGCTTTGTCTTTGAATTACGTTTGTACTCTGTAAAGATTGAGGAAATTGAATGAGGTATTTTATGTGATTCATAATTTACTTGTGGACTTGCAGTTGGTTTTGATGGAGCTTCTTGACAAGGACTGGACAATATCTTCTCTTGAAAAGCTAGAGTAGGACATCAATGTGAATTGAGGCCAATTAGATTCTTGTCCATGCAAAAACAAAATATGGTAATTTTTTTATCCCACTCTCTAAGGAAGAATAAGAAATATGTTTAATTATGGAAAAATGTGCATCTTGACTACTTTTACGATACTCATTAGTCACTCTTCTTGTATTATATTTATATCATCCATGAATGACCTATTTTGAGCTATTGCTGAATGCTACTAACTGAATCCTTAATATCTATTATTTGAAGTACATGTGTTTTTTTTCCATCTATTGCTACTAGTTGTATAATCTGTGTAATTGCATTGAGTGCTTGTAGCATGTATTCCAAGTAGCTAAAACACTACTTAAATTTTTTTTTGGAATTTTGATTATTTATGAAAATAAATTTTGTAGAGGTTTAGCCATTTACTAGAGCAGTGGGTATGAAACTTCACCTACTGAAACTTCTGTTGATTTTATTAGATGACAACAGAGCCAAGGGTAGTGAATTAGCTCCATGGCCAGCAAGATTGACCAATCCTCCTACTAGATTAGCTGACTTGGGCTATTTAAGTGAAATGTTTGAAAAGGACATGGTAATTGGAATTTGCAATTTATCCTCTTGTTACTGTTTTGATTAGATTTTTAATCCACCTATAAGCTTAACTTTTGTCATGTGGTATAGGAACTATGGCGAAGAAGAGTCGAGAATTACTGGAATCTCTTGAGTCCAAAAATCACATCAAACACGCTTAGGAATGTGATGGATATGAAAACAAACATGGATTCATTTGCAGCTGCTCTTAGAGGCAAGGATGTTTGGGTGATGAATGTTGTTCCTTTGTTTTTGTTTAACTTTGAGTTTTATTACTTGTAATTGTATAAGTTAGAGAGAAGTTTACTTGCAAAATGTAATAGCAATTAATGGTATGCATAAGATATTGTATCTACTTTTTATACTTTCAACTATTTTGATATTTTTTATAGTTACTTGGATAATTACAATGATTGACGATTTATTGTGATTTTTGGTAAATTTTGATTTTGGATAATTATATGCATAGGAAAATATTTTTTTTTAAATAAAATGAAGGCGTCTAGTTGTGATAAATCACAACTAGATGCTTATTTTTTTTAATATTTTTTAAAAAATTAGAGACGGATTTAGAGACAAAAAAATCCGTCTCTAATTTTAGAGATGGAAATAAAGACAGAACATGTTCGTCTCTAATTAGAGACAAAATTTTTTAAGTTAGAGAAGGACTTTTTCTGTCTCTTAATTAGAGACATAATTTATTTTTTGTCTCTAAATATTTAGAGACGCCAATTTTAGAGACAAAGCAATTTTTGTCATTAATTCTGTCTCTAAATATTTAAAGATGAAAATTTATACATTTAGAGACGGAATTTGTTCCGTCTCTAAATCTGAAAATTCTAGTAGTGATTGTTTATCCAATTTGTTCATGAGAATCTTCACAGTAGGACATCCTTTACATCATGCATCATCTCAGGCATCACATGCATTTGCAAAATAAACACCTTTTCTTTTTAGTTTTCAGGTCCTCGCACCCATCGCTTTAAATTTGATTTTGTCATGTTTCAGCGGATACTCAACTCCGTAAGCTTTTTACCTTTCTGCTTAAAGTTTTTTGTTAAGCTTCGGCAAATACTTGACTCCGCAAGCTTTTTACCTTGTTGCTTTAAGTTTTCTATTAAGGTTCGGTGGATACTTGACTCCGCAAGCTTTTTACTTTTATGCTTGTAAGTTTTCTATTAAGCTTCGGTAGATATCCAACGATGCAAGTTTTTCACCTTGTTCTTGTCAAGCTTCGGTGGATACCCGACTCCGCAAGTTTTTTACCTTGTTCCTGTTAAGCTTCAGCGAGTATCTGCCTCCTAAGTTTTTTTACCTTTTTATCAAGTTTCAACGAATCTCCATACACATTGCCTTTAAGTTTTCGAGTCCCTGTACTCATTTTCTTTGAGTCTCTAGGTCCATATACCTGTGGCCTTTACATTTCAGGGTCCTAATACCCCACCTTTTTATCTTGTTTTAAGACCTATTGTGTTTTGCATCGATCCATACAGGCAAATTTTCATAAACAAATTGAATCAAATCATTTGCTTTACATTTAGTTTAAATGTAAAGCAAAAGGGGGCAACTGTTGATATTCAATTTTGTCTATAAAATTTTTATTTTTTGTTACTTAATCAAGGTATGAATACCCAATTTTGTCAAGGTCATTAAAACCTTTTAATTCAGAATAAAACAAAAAAAAAACAAGAAGAGAGAGAGATTAAAGAAAACAAAAAATTCTAAAACTTGAAAAAATGAATGAAAATCAAAAAATAAAAATAAAAAATGAAAAAAGGAAAAAGAAGAAATTTGAAAAACTAAGGTGTCTAGATTCATTGTATCAGTAAGTCCCACATCAGATAAGTCATGCTCATTCTCCCTTCCTTCCTCCTGTATAAAGGGGTGATTCTCAATTGTTTTGGCATCCAAAAAATTACATAGTTGGGCTTAATACTAAGTATAAGAGTTCGATAACTTCAATAATTTTTTTCTTGCAAGTAGGTTACTTTTCAAAGTTTAATTTGAAGAGAACGTGTGGAACCTTGTGTACCAACTTCTTTGAGCATAACATTTTTATATGCCTTGGAGGTAAGCTTGCATGTTTTTTTTCCTTGTATTATTTTTTATTATATACACATGTTATTCATTTTAGCTTATTCATTTATTAGTTTGGTTTATTTATTTATTTATTATTTTTTAAAAACTTTTTTATTTTAAAATTAATTCAAGAATAAAACGAGATTAGCTGAACTCTGATAGCTTGTTAATCTTGTAACTTTTAGAATCATTTAAGTTGTGACAGCTTGATGATTTGAAATTTTTTTTTAAACATAAAAAAAAATCAAATGAGTTTTCAAAACAAAAATCTTTTCAAAATTAAAACAACCAACTCACAATCATTTTATTTTATAGAACTACGTGACTTTGAATTCCTTACTATACTCGGAAATACATAAGAGCATAACTTCTATTCTTTCAAGTCAAAATTAAATTTTCATAATTTAGCTGTTTCTTTTTCTTTTATAAATAGTGATAACGTTTTTTTAAAATAGGGTAAAATAAATATATTTGAGATTACTAAAATTTGCACAACTAACTTAAGATACCGTTTGTGGAACGAGTAGTGTAGGGTGCTAATATATTCCCTACCTGTAATCATTTCCCGAATCCAAACTCATTTTTCAAAAGACCAGTTTTCCTAATTAAATGGTTTTTCTAATGTTTTTCCCAATTTAAATAAATATTGGTGGCGATTTCATTGATTTTCAAAATCTTATTATTTTTCTGGTCATCTCGTTGCGATGTCGAATGCGACATTGTGTTGGATTATATGCTAAAAACTTGTATATGGAGCATCTTTTTTATTATGACAACTTTGTTGTCATTATTGAGTAGATTTTTTTAGTTTTGATGGAATGTTGA
Source organism: Ormosia emarginata (assembly GCA_029884605.1). NCBI lineage: Eukaryota > Viridiplantae > Streptophyta > Magnoliopsida > Fabales > Fabaceae > Ormosia > Ormosia emarginata. The sequence goes on from JAQQTP010000064.1 coordinate 6,659,503, forward strand.
TGCAACTAACAAAAAGGTTGTTAGGTTGTTTATAGCAATTATAAGTAAATCATTAAGTAAATTGCTTGGTGAATCTCCTTATTTGCCAAAGTCAATTTTAAAAATTCTAGAAAACATGTGTTCTCTTGGAAATGGGGATAGAGTTGAAAAGGAGTCACACTCACTGAATGCGGATAGAGTTACTCAAGGTCTCATTGCTATATGGAGTTTGATTCTTCTGAGGCACTCCCATTCGAGATACTTGCTTAAAAATTGTTTTATAGGTTTTTTCTCCTTTTTTTATATTACAAACTTTCATGGTGCTTCATTTGTTTAGTTGTGCTTACTGATTATAATTCCAATATTCACTATTCTAGATTTTGTGTTGATTCTGCCCTTCAAAATGAAGTGAAATGTTATAGGTATGTTTATTTAAATGAAGTGAGTGGCATGAAATTTGTTGGTATTCTTTTGTGCATAATTTGACTTGTGTTAGGTGATATAATCTACCATGTTGTGTGCTTTATAATTACCCATCTTGACTTGATTTGCTTGTTCTGATTTTTGTATATATATATATATTTGTTTGTTTGTTTCAATGTCTAGGAGTTAAAAAATTTATTATGGAGTCTGTGAGTAAGACTCTCAATGTGAATGATGAAGTTGTTTTTGAAATTCCTCTTGTAGTGTCTGCAAGTACTGAGTCAACTAAGAAAGAAATCTCCAATGTTTGGAAATTCTTTACAAAAAGTGGTAAAGACAAGGATGACATTGAAAAGGTTGTATGCAATTACTGTGGTCGTGAGTATGCAATCGAAAAAAATCCTAAGACCAAAAATAATTATGGGACTTCATATTTAAGTCATCATATCTCTGTTTGTAAAGGTATTATACAAACTTAAGTGTGGATGTGAGTGACATTCTTCTTAACCAAAAAATGAAAGTCTAGTATGACAAAGATTTATCAAAAGACCCATTGCGACTTGCTTGCACAAGTCATAATTAAACATGATCTTCCTTTTAATTTTGTTGAGTATGAGAAGATCAAAGAATAGGTAAATTATTTGAACCCTAATGCTGCATTATAGGAATACTGTTGTGTCTTATGCTCAAAAAAATTATATGAAAGAGAAGGAAAAACTTAGGTTGTCTTGTCTATGATTCCTAATAAAGTGTGTCTAACTTCTAATGTGTGGACAACATCTGTCACTGAGGGTTACATTTGTGTAACTGTTCACTTTGTTGATGAGAATTGAAAATTAATTAGTAAGATTCTTAACTTTTATCGAATGAAGCCTCCACACATCGAAGTTGAATTGAATGCCACTTTATTTGATTGCTTGAAGCAATGGGGAATTGATAAGAAAGTGTTTTCTATTACCTTGGACAATGCTTCTGCAAATGATTACATGCAACATATTTTGAAAAACCATAGTCGCTTATAGAATCATTTGTTATGTAATAATGAGTTCTTTCATATATATTGCTCTGCTCTTATACTTAATTTGATTGTTCAAGACGGTTTGAAGGTGGTTAGTGATGCACTTTTTAAAATCAAAGAGTGTTAAGTTTGTGAGAGGATCGAATCGAAGGATGATTAAATTCAAGGATTGTGTGCAAGAAGCAGGCATTGACACAAGCATGGGTTTAAGATTAGATGTGTCAACTATATGGAATTCAACATATTTGATGCTTGAAAGTGCAATCAAATATGAAAAAACATTTGATATTCTCCAGGTGGTAGATACCAATTATAAATATTATTCATTAGATGAAGAATAGAGGAGGGGAGAGAAAATGTGTGAATTCTTAGAACCATTTTATGAGACTACAAACATGATCTCTAGGTCATCTTACCCGACCTCGAACTTGTATTGCAAGTTTGGAAGATTGAGTGCATGTTGGAAGAAAACTTGTCTAATGATGATCAGGTGATAAGGGACATGTCTGTGAGGATGAAAGGAAATTTTGACAAATATTGGAATGGGTACAATGTAGTATTGACTTTTGGAGTTATTCTTGACCTGCGCTTGAAGCTTGATTTCTTAGACTTTTGTTACACAAAGTTGGATCCTTCAGGCTCTAAGGATAAGGTTAAACATGTGAGGGCAAAGTTTGAGAAGCTTTATAGAGAATATGCAAGAAATTTCAACACACCAGGTGTTTCTCAATCTTAATCATCCAATGAACCCAGTATGTTGCATAAGTCAAGTGGAGAAGGAAGTAAGCCCAAGAGATCAAAATTATTCAGTATATGTTTTTTAATGCTAACTTAGTCATTGTTGTTTTACTTTCATTCTTGTTTTGCCAAAGATGATTAATATATTATACCTTGCAGGAGTTTAAAATGTTTTGGAATGAAACTAAATCTACCACTGGCAAGAGTGAATTAGATCTTTATTTGAATGAATCACAAGTTGATTATGAGACAATGATGATTTTTATGTGCTTAACTATTGGAAGATGAATGACAAAAGATTTCCCACACTTTTTATCATGGCACGAGATATGCTAAGCATTCTGATTACTATAGTGACATTGGAATCTGCTTTTAGTATTGGTGAATGTGTTCTTACCAAATATAGAAGTTCAACTCTTCCCGAACATGACCAAATGCTTATTTGCACTAGAAATTGGTTGTATGGTTTTGTTCAAAACCATGATGGTAATGCTTTGTGTTAATTATCAATTTTTTTATAACCATATGCAACATTGGTTGATTATGTTTGGATTGATTGTCTAATTGTTTCTCAGTTGTTTTAGATAAAGATGATTTTAAAGCTTTTGGTCATGGGACATTAGCAGCAGATTCAAATGTGCATCAAGAAGATGGAATTGAAGATTAGAGAGGAATTGAATGAACTTGGTAGTGTTACGCTTTGATGTGTTGTTGTTTTCAGTATTGTTTTGCTAATTGTAATTGAGTACTTTGTAGTGTTGCTTTGAATGTGAACTTTGTAGAGGGATTCGAGAAAATGCATTATCTTGTAATAAAGTGATGTACAAGTTGAATCTTGCTATAAAGTAAAATTGTAACACTTAAATCGAATAAAATGATCATATGAAATTTGTTCTCTTATTTTATACATCCAATGGTCTACTAAAGAACATTTTTTTGTTGGATTTCTAGCTAATAAAGTCTAATTGGCATTGTTGTATGAAGTTTAGTAAAATGGTTGATTTGGTTCTTTTAGGGATATCAAAGGTGCAAACTTACGGGTTAATGAATCAGGCATAGCCAAGCTTACAGTTAGGGATATCAAAGGTGCAAACTTATGGGTTAATGAATCAGGCATAGTCAAACTTGCAGATTTTAGGATGGCAAAAATTTTGTGTGTCGAGTTAATGAATCAGGCATAATCAAGCTTGTATAGGATATCAAAAGTTAATGAAGTTAGATGACAAAAAGATAGGAAAGTTAGATAAATATATATAGATATTTTGCTAATCTGATTATAATCTTCTAACTTGTGGTGTTATTTTTCTTTATAGTTGTCATAATTATTGAAGCTAGCATATTTTTTTCTTTTGTTTATGGTGGTCTATCTGAATAATTTGTTCTTTCCAGCTGAAGAGGAATTGTAATTTTTGACATTTTATACTAAGTATAATGTATTATACTGATTGTTTATGTTGGTCAATACTCATCCTTCTTTCCTGCAATTTATATGCAAAGGTTTATTACATTGCTTGTTTATGTTAGCTAATTATCATCATTTGTCCTATTATCCTTGATTTCATTTCACAACATTTTCCTGTGTTTCTTGTTAGTAAATTTCTTGTTATATGATCTTGAATCATAAATTGAGTCAAGTTTTTTTTAGTGGACAATGTTAAAATTAAAATATGTGGTTCAAGTTATTTTTTAGTAGACGAGTGCATGGAGTGAGCTAGGACCAACATATAAAATACACGGGTCAAATTTTTTAATGGGCTAGCCTATAAAATACGTGGGTCAAGTTTTTTTTAAATTGGTCAGCCCATGGGTGGGCTAGGACCAACCTATTAAATAAGTAGGTAAAATTAATTTTTTTTATTATAGGTCAACCCATGAGTTAGCCTTAACCCACTTGACCTTGTGGTCTTTTTTATCTTGTGGGCATTTTAGCCTTATGGGCTTTTTGGCCTTAATCCATGTGGACTAAGATTTGATGAGATGAACCAGACTTTTTTGACAACTCTACCTCAAATATGACATGTTGGGTAACTAATGGGTTTTGTTTGATCTAGGCCTTAACAAAAGGGATGAGATATTGGATTTAGTGGGCCCAGTATCTACATTATCCTTGACGATAATGTCATTATTATCTTCAAAAGCATTTTCCCAAAAGGTTTGTGCTTACAAACGATAATGTCATTTTCATTTTTCATCTATTGAGAGGACTAAACATAGTAATAATCATTGCATGATAAGCTAGTAAATTATTTTTATAATAGGAATCTAAGAACGCCTTTATGTCGATTTGCTTTTCCAAAACAGATCCTCTTGGACTGCTTCTACACTATTTTGTTTGACAAATGAAACATGCTTGAAGAACAAATACTTAACACTTAGATGAAAAAACTAGAATTTTGGACACAAAAAATGAAGTCACCAAACAATAAATGAAACTTTAATGAAAAAGGAATTTTTGACATTTTATACTAAGTATAATGTATTACACTAATTGTTTATGTTGGCCATTACTCATCCTTCTTTCTCATAATTTATATGCAGAAGGTTTATTACACTAATTGTAAGATTGTTGTTATGATACACTCTACTAAGTTTAGGTGTATCATACATTCTCTATTTTACTTGTTAATGTATTTTTTTTTTAGGTTTTTTTTTAGTTTTGTGTTATTTTTTTTACATACCACCACCACCGTCTTCCACTGCCAGCCACTATCCAGGTACCATTATCAGGCAACCACCGACCATTATCCGCCCACCACCGTCCAGTCATCATCGACAACCGCCAACCACCGTCTGGTCAGCGTCAGTGGTCGTTGGCGGAGGACAGTGGCTGGCAGCCAGTAGCGGAGGACGGTGACCGAAAGTCAATGGTGGAGAACAGTGACCAGCGGTCGGCGATGGAGGATTGTGGCCGACGGTAGTGGACAGTGGTGGTGGTCGATGGACAACATGATGGACGCCAGTTGGCGACTGGCGATGGATTGTAGGTGGCAGTCGACGGTGGACTGGGGACGGCGACCAGTGGTGGTGGGCTAGCAGGCGGTGGTGGCCTGTGGGATTAGCTGGTTATATAGGTCATTCATCATAATCGTTGATGTGTTTTTTAACACAATCAACGACTGTAATCAATAAGGTGCACCATACGCCCTTCTTTTGGAGGGTGTATATTAGAATTGCCCCTGATTGTAATACTTAGTGGTGTTCTGCGAGTCAGGTCAACTCGCTAACTCGCGGGTTTCAACCCAACCCACTGGACAAAATACGGGTTAGGTTGGGTTCGCAGGTTGAGTTAGGTTGAAAATATTTCAACTCTCAGTGTATGAGTCAGGTAATGGGTTGGAACATATCCAACCCGCACAACCTGACCTACCCACCATTTTTTTTTAGTAAAAAGTGGTCGTGCAAAAGTTTAAAACTGAAAACTAAAAAAGTTAAAAAGTTTTGAAGTAACTTTCTAAAAAGTTATTTTCTTTTTCTCATCAAATTTTAAAAGTAACATGTACAACCTAGCTTTCTTTCACATCAAATTTAGATTTGAAAACTGAAAAAGTTAAAATGCTACAACTGGGAAGCACAAAATTGTAAAAGAGGCTAGGGTGAGTGGATGACCAACAACCAGCAATAGTAAGTAACTTTCCTCACTCACCACCGATAGTTTTCTTTTCCTTTGCTTCGAAGTAGCTCATTAGCTTGCACTCGTAGACACCACCACACACAAATTAGTGATTGTAAGACTAGAGAGTAGAGATCTACACGTTTGCCCAATCAGCGTCACTATCACAACCATAGTCGTTCGTTTACGCAGCCAATGTCACCATCACAGCCAGTCTAGCGATACCCTCACCTTACCTCATGATGTTGTCACCTTCAGTTCATACGTCCTCACCTCACGGCCTTGTCGCCTTCAGCCAAACGTGCCCTTACCTCACCTCACGACGTCGTCGCCTTCAACTCATATGTCCTCACTTCACGACGCCATCACCTTCAGCCAAACGACGCCCTCACCTCACGACACCATTACAGTTCCTGCCTCTATCGCCTTCTTCGGCCACTTCATCCTCCAAGCAAGTAGCCCCCTCAATCATCACAAATCACACAATGAAGCTCATACAGGTATACAATTTCTTTTTCAATTCATTTTGCAGTATTTCGCATTGCTTCTCGTTGGGTTTTCTCTATTGAATTCTCTATATTAGCTATTTATTTTTTATATAAGTTTGGATCCTATTAAAACTGCTATGCAAATTTGGATGTTCACCTTAGAAAGAGCCATAAATTCCCAAATTAGACCACATAGAAGGATTTCTTTCTATTTGAGGAACTGTAAATAAGATTTAGTAATTTACCATAGCAAACACCATAAGAATCTATCCACACAAACAAATGCTTCGATATGGTCAATCATATAAATAAGGGACTTCAGTTTCTAAATTTTCTCTGTCTTTTAGGTTTGAATTAAATGAAAATTCCAATTCCAATAAATGTTATAATCCTGCAAGCAATAAAAGCTGCAAATAGCGTGGCAATGTAGGGTGGATACCTAATGTAAATGGGTTGGTGAACCAAAACAGAGAAAGGACCCAACCTACCCATATATTCTTATTTTTTATATTTATTTACTTATTGATGACAGAAAATGACTGATGAATGACAACTAAATCTTGATTAATCATTAATTGGTGGAGAGCAAATTAGAAGTACTCCTACACCCCCAAGTTCTGTGCAACATTCCCAACATGTTGAGTTTTTAGCTACTGAACAAAGAGGAGGATCATCTACTGGTAAAGAGGTATTCATACTTTCGAAAAAGCCTGTAAGACTAAGTTCACATGTGTGGGAACATTTTACCAAAAAAGATGAATGCAATTTTTGTGAGAAAATATATGTATATGGTTCTAGAAATCATGGCATAACTAATTTGTCTAGGCACTTGTCAATGTGTAAGAAAAGCTCCAATAAACATGTTGAATAGAGGCAAAAGAAACTCTTGAATTTCTAAAGAAATGTGAAGAAGAAAATGATGGTAGAGCAAAACTCAAGGTGTTGTCTTTTAATCAATAAGAGTGTAGGATTGCACTTGCTAAAATGATTATTATTGATGAGCTTCCATTTAAGTTTGTTGAAAATGAAGGCTTTAAAAGTTTTGCTCAAGTTATACAATCTCAATTCCAAGTTCTTTCTAGACAAACTGTTAGTAGAGGTATTATGCAATTGAGTATGTGTTTGAGAAAGTAAAGTTGAAGTCTATTTTATTATCTAATTCTCAAATGGTTTCACTTACCACTGACACGTGGATATCAATTCAAAACTTGAATTACATGTGTATGGCTACTCATTATATCGATGATGGATGGCATTTGAATAAGAAGATATTGTAGTTTTTTTTTCATTGTAAGTGATCACAAAGGTGAGACCATAAAAAAGGCTTTAGAAAAATGCATTAGAGATTAGGGGATTGAAAAGGTTTGCTTGGTCACGTTTGATAATGCTAGTCCTATAATGTGGCTATAACCTATTTGAAAAATAAGTTAAGTAATTAGAATGGTATAACTATCTTGATGGGAGAGTTCATGCATTTAAAGTGTTGTGCTCATATTCTTAATTTGATTGGCAATGAAGGATTGACAGAAATAGATTCTTCAATCCCTAGGATTAGAAATGCATGCAAATTTATGAAATCTTCTCCCTCAAGAAAAGCCTTTTTCCTAAGGTGTGTGGTAGATGTCAAACTAGAGTGTAAACAAGGGTTGTCTTTTGATGTGCCAACTAGGTGAAACTCAACCTATTTAATGTTAGATGCTGCTGAGAAGTATGAGAAAACATTTGCTCGCTATGAATATGGAGAGCTTTGTTTTGAGATCATTGAAGGAGGAACTCCGATATTATATGATTGGTTGCGTGCTTGTGTGTTTATTAAGTTTTTAAAGGTTTTTTATGATCCTACTCTTACTTTTTCTTGATCATTGCATGTTACTTCAAATACTTTCTTTCATAAATTGTGTGACATCAATAAGTTTATAAAGAAGATGATTGGAGGGAATAATCCAATTTTGAAGGAGATGGTCATTTCCATGAAAATAAAGTTAGATAAATATTGGGATGACATTGATGGTCCTCTAAATTACTTATTGCTTGTGTCTATTGTCCTTGATCCAAGGTATAAAATGGATTATATTGAGTTTTGTTTAGAAAAGATGTATGGCTTGGAATTGAGTGTGAAAATTATGAAGAGGTTGGACGATGTTATGAGGACATTGTTTGAACATTATCAACAAATGCATCTTATTCCTCTTGATGCTAGTGATTCTAGTTGCATGTCATCCGATATTCCTTCCTCTACACTTGATGATGATATTGAAGATGATAATGATAGTTATAAATCCGAGTTTAGATTGAATGTGAAGAAAAGATAACATGCAGTAAAAAAGAATGAGCTTGAGAAGTACAAGGAGGATGATGTTGATGGCTTTGATATTCTGACATAATGGAGAGGAAAGACCAAGAAGTATCATATTCTTTCATTCATTGCTAATGATATCTTAATAATTCTTGTTTCTACAGTTTCATTTGAGTCAGCATTTAGTACTGGAGAGCGAGTTCTTGACCTTTTTCATAGCACTTTGCAACCCACCACTATTGAGGCATTGATTTGTGCTCAAAATTGGTTAAAGACTCCTAAGAAACCTATTGGTTTACGAGCTCAGGTGGATGAGATTGAGAAGCTTGAAGTTGGTTGTGTGTTATATAGAACTCATTTCATTTGTTTAATGAATTACTAATTATTTATTACTAATTGTTAATACTTTTTTGATATATTAGATATATCAGTTATTAGAAAAGAAATTGTAGGTCTTAAACATTGATTCTTTTAGTTGTTTACGGTTTAATGGTTGACTTTCTAATCCTTGTGAACTTATTATTGCATTGTTGAGTTTAAATTTGTACGTAATGTGACAATTGTCTTGTTGATTGTGCAAACCAGGGAAGAAAGGAGGGCATGTCGTTGTGCAAAGTTCTATGAGATATCTATGGATCCTAAATACCCATGGTGGCATTTTAGGATGCTTTCTCATCTTTTTTATTGTTGTTCCAATCAAGTTTAAGTGTAGGCATTGTGGTGTCACTCTCAAGGTGAACAAAGAAAATAAGTTCATAAGACTCTCAATGCATCTAAGTGACAGTTGTGTTGAAAAACCAATGGATCGTTTAGATGATAAATGATATATGAAAAAAATAGAGAGTGAAGTCAATGATTATGTCAATGCATATGACATGCGTGATGACATTGACTTCGATTAGTTAAACTAATTTGTTGTTTGAGTTATGACTATGTTTAATTTATTTTAGACTTAGTAAGACTTGTCAGTTGTTAATTTGTTATGCACTTATTGACTTATGGTGTTTAGTTTATTTGAAATTGAGACATATGATATTAATTTGTTAGATTTTGTATTTTGATTTTTTTTCAAGAAATTTATTTTAAAAAAAATGTCGGACCCACAGGTTGGGTTGGGTCGAGTTGAGCAAAAAAATCTCTTCGACCTAACTCAATCCAACCCATTGTTCTAGTAAGCGGGTCGGGTCCAAAAACGTTGCTGAACCCACCAAACTCAACCCACGGACACCCGTAGTAATACTCATCTTTTGTCATGTTATCCTTGATTTCATTTTACAACCTTTTTTTGTGTGTCTTATTAGTAAATTTCTCTTTATGTAATCTTGAATCATAAACTAAATCAAATCTTTTTTTAGTAGACATTGTTGAAATTAAAATAAGTGGTTCAAGTTATTTTTTAGTAGACTAGCACATGGAGTGAGTTAGGACCAGTCTATAAAATACGTAAGTCAAATTTTTTAGTAGACTAACTCATAAAATACGTGGGTCAAATTTTTTTTAATAGGTTATCCCACCATAAAATACAAGGGTCAAATTATTATTTTTTAGTTAGTCAGATTATAAATGGATTATGACCAATCCATTAAATAAGTCAAATTAAATTTTCTTTTGTTATGGGTCAACCCATAGACTAACCCTAACCCATTTGGCCATGTAATTTTTTTTGTTTTGTGAGCTTTTTGACCTTGGCTCATGTGAGCTAACATTTGATGGGTAAGACTAGACTTTTGTTGACAGCTCTAACACAAATATGACATGTTGGGTAGGTAGTGGGTTTTGTCTGATCTGGGCCGTAACAAAAGGGATGGGATATTGGACTTTGTGTGCCCAGCATCTACATTGTCCTCCACGATAATGTCATTATTATCTTAAAAAGCATTTTCCCAAAATGTTTATGCTTACAAAGGATAATGTCATTTTCATTTTTCATATATTGAGAGGACTAAACATAGTAATAATCATTGCATGATAAGCTAGTAAATTATTTTTATAACAAGTAATCTAGGAACGCCTTCATGTCGATTTGCTTTTCCAAAACAGATCCTCTTGGACCACTTCTGCACTATTTTGTTTGACAAATGAAATGTGCTTAAAGAACAAATACTTAACACTCAAGCTGAAAAAAGCCAGAATTTTGGACACAAAAAATGAGGTCACCGAACATCAAATGAAACTTTAATAAAAAAGCAGCATTTTCTTTTCCGTTGCCGGGAATCGAACCCGGGTCTCCTGGGTGAAAGCCAGATATCCTAACCGCTGGACGACAACGGAAGATATGTTAGAGCTAGTAATAATTATATTATTTAAAGATGTTTTATATGCTACTTTCAAAATTGTGGGCAATTGTTTAACAGTATATGGTGTCGAAGACTCAAAGAAAGTGCTATCCCACTCTCGAACCACCATGGTTGACCGAGAGATTTTATAGATTTTAACTTTGTTTTTTGGTACACTAGATTTTAATTTTAAATGGCCTAAATAACATTTCAATCATTTTATTGCTATGTGCCATAATGCTGCGCAAAACAAGGTCGCGAGTCAAGTCATCATAATTTGTCTCCGTTAATTATGTCTTTAAAATGTTCCCCAACAAAATTTAAAAAACAAAAAAGTTTTTTCTGCTTAAAAGAAAGTTAAATGTTATATTAATGTGTGTTGGTGTAAATAAAATAAATTTGAATTTTTTAAATATGTTATTTTAAATTTATTTTAAAATTTATATATATAAAAATAATATTATTATAAAAAAAATTTCTCTTAAATTTTTAATTGTATTTTGAAATATTAATTTATCACTTATAAAATGAAATACTCTCAAAAGAAAAATAAATGTTAAATGTTTATGCTTTACCAAAACGAAAAATAACATTATTTGAAAAGTGAAACAGAACTTGAACTCACAATTCACAAAGTTGGTAAACATCAAACTACGGAGCCATAATCCCCAACAAAATTTAAACTATCAACGTGACCAAAATATTTTCACAAAATTTATTGTTTGATTAAAAAATTTTATCATATAGATTATATTTATAAATTTTATATTAATTTAAAATTATTTAACACTTCATTTATATATGGTAATAATAATGTAATATATAATTTTAAAATATATAAAAATAAAAATTATTTAATTACATTCTTATTTATGTTTGATTTTTTAAAAATTTAACACAAATAATTAAAATATTAAATAATTATAATTTAATGATTATATCAATAAAAATTATATTTTATAAAAAATATTAAGTTATATATAAGTTGATCATTTTTCTATATATATATAGAAAAAACATTATAAAATAATGCATTTTCTTAAAAAATAATTACATAATTTTTTGGATGAATTCAATATAATAATCTTGAATATACAAATCTTATGAATATTTTGTTGCATAAATTAATTATACATCATTCTAGAAATAAAATTTTGTTAATTTTACTTAATATATACCGTGGTAAGTTGGTAACTGAGGTTAACACTAATCACTCATCACACCAAAATTGCGATAGGAGGCTGATCAAGATCAACAATCGGTTACATTGGATTACGCAGTGCTCGCAGGCATAAGATCATAACTTGATATGTACAAGTACAATGGATAGGGCTACCGACCAGCTAGGCAGTATTGATTAATATTTGCATTATTAAACAAAGAAATTGATTAGTATTAAGTGGAAGAATGATGAGTCTACAAATACGAGCTTTGGTAGACGTGACTGAATATAAAGTAGAGGACACATGGGCCCACTTAGCCCTTCTTTTCTTTTGGATTTGGTAATTGGCATCACCCTTGTAGTGGACCCTATCTTCTATGATTTCTTGATTTCAAATCTTCTTTAACAGTAGTATTACTGGCAAATATAATCATTTGACTTAAATGACAGAAGTACCCTCGGGACAAAAAGCTCACTAGAATGTGATTGGTCACGTATGAAAAAGCAATGAAACCATTTGATTAGATTTGAATCTTACCCTTTTTTTTTTCCTTATGTAATGCATAACATCTTTTAAATCTTTTAATTGCCAAAAAGAATTCTTTGAATATTAGGAGCATGAAATAATTAAAGAATTCATTTTAAAGCACAAGAACTAGGAAAAAGTGTAATATGTTACTTAAATAATATGTAAGGAGATAAAAAAAAGTATTTCATAGTTATTCAATTATGTATATTTATGTAAAAAGATTTAATATAATATTTATAAATTGGAAAATATATTTGATAAAGTAAAAACACGTATAAAATTTTTTTTTTTCATACAATAATAATTTTAATATAATACATAATATATCTATACTTCCATACTATCATAAAAAAAGGGATTTCCTACTTTGATGTTTAACTTTTGTTTTTTGAAATTATCATTATTAATTATTCATTTAAAATTTTAAATTTAAATATCGAAGAGGATAAAATTTTAATTATATCTTATTACTCATTTAAAGATTTATAAATAAATATAAAATTAAAATTATAAATACATGTTATTACTTATATTTAAATATTTAAACATAAATAAATAAAAAACTTAAATAATCCTTATTATAATTTATTTTTTATCTTAAAAAAATGAAGAACGCGACCGAGTGGGTGAGGTAAACAATAATGCCCTAACATACGGCTGTTGATGGGCTTTGTGGGGACAAACATCAAAGTGACCAAAAGAAGATACTCCAATGTTATTTAGCTTATCAAACAAAAAGAAAAGAAAAAAAAAACAATGTTATTCAGATTCCCGGGGAACTGATTTTGTTCTTTCTAGTCTTCTGTCGTTGCCTCTTGTATTTATAAATTTGAATTATTTATGAGATTAATTTTTATTTAATTACGAGAGTATAAAAATTATGTGATTTTTTTTTATAAAAATGACTTCTCTGATATTCGATCTTGTGTCCTTGTCTCATCCCATTGTAAGTATTCATAGAATACAGGTTGTTATCATGTATTTTATATTGACAATATTTTTTTACCATTTTATTCTTTTTTATTTTCTTATTTTATAAAAAATTTCATGTAATTTTGATTAAAGATATTTATTCTTCTATAATTGACGTAAAAAAATTTGAACTTAGTTTTGATGTAGTGTCAAATGTAAAAAGTTTTTACAATTGTATCTAAAGATGTATTTTTACATTATTTAATTAGTTTGACATCTTATATAATTATTAATATAATCAAACTCATTAAATAATATCAACACAATATTTGATGGGAGTGTAAAAATATTTTATACTGATAATGCATTAAAATTAAACATAATAATTTTGTATATACATAAATAATTATAAATCCTTGCACAAAGCATATTAAAGTTAAATTTGATTAAAAAACTTTATAAGATCAATTGTATTTAGGTTTTAATGTGAGACACAATTTTAATAATTAACTCGTTTTAAATTTTAGATTAATTCTCAAAATTAAAATTACATGAATCATTAGTTAAATAGTAATAATAAAAAAGATAATTTGCATATGTATTATTAATTCTAAATTATTTTTTATGGCTTAAATACAAGAAACTTCCTTCAACTATTGGTCAATTTTTAAAAAATCTCTGGTGGTTTAAAACTTAACAACTTGACTTATTCAACTTATCAAACCGTGCATATTAACTTCATATATGGGGGTTTTTTGCACACGCACATATGGTTAATTTTACATGACATTGCACAATTTGGTAAGTTTAAATAATTAAGTTGTTGAGTTTTGAACTATATAAAAGTTTTCTAAAAGTGACATATAGTTGAAGGGGATTCTTTACATTGTAGTCATTTTTTATTGATGTATGTACTCAAAAAAATCTTTTTATTGATGTAAATTAGATAATAATGAGAAAAAAAAATTCAGTTTCTTTAATAACATTTAGTAGAGCACGAATAACACAACTATTCGTATGCCTAGTTAACCCTAAAGGGTTAGTATAGTGGTAGATGAACATATGATGTGTGAGTAGGTACACGGTCACATATATTTAAATATTAGTTATGTCAATTTCTTAGAGTTAAACTAGAAGGAATATCTTTATGAATCTCTTAATCTTAACGTGAATGACATATCTTTGACTGAATCGAGGAGGTGAATTAGTCGAGATGCATGTAAGTTGGCTTAGACACCACTTTATCACAATAAAAAAAAAATCGTATACCTACTTATAATAAGTAGAAAAACCCTTTATCATCCAACTTTTTTTGATTGTTACACAATAATGTCTACATATAATTGCAATATGATATGTTTAATGTTTAGCACAAGGGAAAAGATAAAAGATAAATACCAATGCGTTGTATCTCAAATGATATTTTCCAGTCCTACCAAATGTGAAGGTTTGGCGTTTTATTCCCATCGTCTGACAATGCCAATTCCCCTACTATCTATTGGCAAAAAAGAAGAAGGAAAAAGGTAAATATTTTACCGCAAATTATTAAATCCCCAAAGCAAGAAAACATATCAAGCTAAAACCTTCCATCAAAGATTAAAGTATATTTTAACTGAAGAAACAAATCCTTTTCTTTTGATTTCATGTATTCAATTCATGATGGATGTTTTGTTACCGAAATTAAAATCCAGTTGATAAGAAATTAAAATGAGAACATCTTTTGCCCAAAAAACTTAAAGATGTGTCAAAAGCAAGAATTGAATGCCATGGATTTGGATTTTGACAAGGGAGGTTTTTATAATACTCCTAATGAAGTATTGAACATGTATACTTCACAAGATATCACTATTAATTTTTTGTTAAAATAATTCAATGGTTAAGTTTAGTTATTGATAATCTTGATAACAAGTAAATTTATTATTTACAATGATATTTCTTCAACTTATAAAATATTATATATTCAGCCCCAACCAGTCACCATGTTCTCCTCCGCCGGTCAACTTCTGTGATTGCCTGAACCAACATTCGCCACCTAGCCCCTACATCGTCACACATTTCGAAGGCCAAGGAAACAAAGAAAGAACACCAACAATAACAAAAATGAAAGTAAACATAACAAGAATCAAATAGTTTTACTTGAAGGTAGCACAAAAGGGACCAAGTTCACTTTTTCCTTCTTTGATCGCACGCTTTGTCTTCTCTTTCTGGGTTTTCCAACATCTTCCACAACCCCACATCCTTTTCTTCTTGAATCTCAAGCTCCGAGCGTTTCCTTGGCTTCGAGCGTTTCCTTTGCCTCTGTCGCAGCCCCGTCCAAATCTGTCGCAACTCTGTCTAGATCCTTCGTATAGCTCCATCCCTGCACCACCCATGGCTGAGCCCTAAACCAAGACCGTCGTGACCCAACCGTCTTGATCCACAAACCTCCATGCACCGTCAACAACCCAAATCTGCCGTATCTCTCCCATGCGCCACGTCACCAAATCCGCAAGCCAAGCAGAGCTTTAGAGAAACCCAATCGAAGTTGGAGTTGGAGCCGGAGCGAGGGTGAGGGACATGAGAGAAGAGGAGGGGGAAGAGAAATGAAAAAGAAAAAGAAAAAGAAATAAAGGGTTAACAAATAAATAACAATAAACTTTTTCATAAATAATAGAAATAGGTAAAAAAAATCAAAATATTAAAAATATTAAGTAAAATCAATAAAATATCAATGCTTCAAACTCTTTTAACAACATTATAAATTTTTATTTTTGACAAGTTGGCAAGTAAAATCATCTCTAATCTCTGGTCAATAGCAAGGAAAGTCCGTTCAAGTCAACATTGAGCTGAAAGCAACCAATCCAACCATTTCAGCAAGTGGCCCCTCTAATTCACATCCACTCAGCCATGACCACAGCTTTTGATGACATCAATTCGAGGCAGTTAGCCTTCAAGTTTAATGGTGGAATCTCCTATCACTATCAGAAATCAGAACCTTCTCAAGGTGATATCGGATTGGCGTTCATGCATGTCAATTCCATTAAAATCTATTCCATTACAAACATTGCCCAACCACCAGCTTCGCCAGCACCCTCTACCATTTCAAATCTCACATTTAATGTTCCTTATTGTCTTATCTTATCCTAATGAAAACAAAAGGTTCCTAAATAAAAGCTGTTTTTTTCCTCCTCCGCACCTTTGTTTAAATTAGTAATACAATTAATCGTTTTTCTTAGAATAATGTTCAAAAGACATAATAAATTTTGGTATTCTATATTTGTGCTTACTCGATTGAGTATACGAAACATAATGTTTGCAGTGTGCCATGTTTTCAAGATATCGTACCACTAGTATACTATGGTAATAAACATAATCATTTTCTTTTTTATATGAAGTAATAAACATAATCTTTGTTCACAGATCATGGCGTGCGTATATTAAATGTATAGAATATTTTACATAATAATTTAACCTTGTTAGCCAAGTATTCATTTTTTTTAAAAAAAAAAACCACTATGTATACCTACTGGTTATGCCCATTGTAACAATCTATGAAATTAATTCCCTATTCGATCATGAAAGTATAAAGATTATATAGTCTCATCACAAGAGTTATTTTTTTGAGATTTAAACTTGTGTTCTCGTTCAAGAAATCGAGATTGCTTATAAACTCAACCCACCCATAGCTAGGTATTTATTGTATATACTTTTAGCCCATTTAGGATACTTCTTCTCAGACACATTTTCTTGTTTTATAATGGGCGTGACTTGTGGGAGACTATTGAGTACCAAACGTTTATTTTATTTTTTTTAATTTTATTTTTAAGTGCAACTTTGGATAATGATTGGCAGGAAATGTGGGTATATATCATTTCTATACATACTGGCTCTATTATATGCATCACAACTGTTTTGACAAGTTTGTGAATTAAAGAGCTTTATTTAATATGATCATAGCGTTATTTTAACTACTTTGCCGATGTCGCATTATATTGCCAAAAACTTGCTGGAAACAAGATGAATCAAATATCTTGAATTATTAATGCATTTGTTGTATGTTATGATGTGGACTGTGATTCTTTAGTGGAAAGCTACGTAGTTCAACTAATAATTACTCAATAACAGAATGCATAACAACTATGAATCCAGCACACAGTGTTAACTGTAATACCCATGCAATTGAGTAGAATATGAACGTTATTGAACTAAATCCACATTTTGGTTTGCTCTATATTTATACACGAATATAATTCAATATCACTATGAACTTCGCTAATTTGAAAATTCTACAACAACAATCATGGGAGGCTTTTACAATATTTCTAATAAGATTTTGAACATCGATGCTCCTAACAAGTTTACTTGCTTTCACAGGTAAACTATTACTGACTTTTTTAAAAAAAACAAAAAACAAAAAACCAGCCATGAAAACTACAGTGACATACCTAGAATTTCCTTCTGCCGCTATGCTGTCGGCAGCAACCACCACCACCCGCACTGCCAACAAAAATGGCAACAAGAGGGTGCCAACATTTTGTACCGACATTGGGTAATTAGAGACAGGTATAAGGCTGGTAATCTGAAATCTACCATGAATTGTAGCTATGTGAAAGACTATGAGTTCATTGCAATTTTTGACGCTGATTTTCAGCCTACTCCTGATTTCCTTAAAAAAATTGTTCCTCATTTTAAGGTACTTTATTCAACGTCATTGTGTAGAAAACTACAATTTCTTTTTGTATCTTTATCATTGATGAATATATTTTGTCCTATAGCTTGAAGAACCATGGTATGGTAGATGTGTGTGTTTTAGTCAATTGATGCACTTGGTGATACTGTAGGATAATGATGAGTTAGGGCTTGTTTAAGTTAGATGGTCCTTTATGAACAAGGACGAGAACCTGTTAACAAGGTTGCAGAACATTAATTTGTCATTCCATTTTGAGGTGGAACAACAAATCAATGGGGTTTTCATCAATTTCTTTGGGTTTAATGGAACAGTTGGAGCGTGGAGAATAAAGGCTTTGGAGGAAGCTGGGGGTTGGTTGGAGAGGACCACTGTTGAGGACATGGATATTGCTGTTCAAGCTCATTTTCATGGTTGGAAATTTATTTTCGTCAATGACGTTGAGGTTTGCCACACAGTAACTCATACTAATTGATAATTTGTCATTGCAAATTCATTCTCAGACTGATTTCAAGTTGTTAATGCTTCTAGTGCCAGTGTGAGCTATCAGAATCTTATGAAGCTTACAGGAAAAAAATTATGATGAAGGCAACTTGCTATGCAGGTTGCTTATAACAATTCTAGCTATAGATCATTTTGACTCATTAATCATTTTGGAGAATCTATGCTCCATGCTCTTTTAGGAGCATTTTAAAAGTTTCCACATTCATGTATTAATTATTTTTGGAAAAATTGTAAGAATTCGTTCAATCCAAAAATCAAGGATAGAGACGTACCTGATCCTAGGAAGGTGGTTTTGAGGGTGTTTACACTTTTGGTGCTATGACAAATTGTGAAGGAAGACTACTTGCAAAAGGCATTATGACGATTCAATTAGAGGCAGCATCGATAAGCAAGTGGATGAGGGAGAAACATGAAAGGTCCCTATTTTTATAGCAGATGAATATTTACTTAAAGAGTAACTTTTGATGTGATAATTAGGGTTATACACGGGTCAGGTTAGTTGGGGTGTAGGGAGAAAAATCCAAACCAATTAGTTGAGTTTGAGTTGGGTTAGATCAGTTATGAGAAAAAAAAATTGGGTAACCTGAACAGAACCAACCCGATTATAATCGGATTGGTTCGAGTCAGGTTGTGGCATTATGTTGTGTGACTACTGCTACCTCGAACACTCAACACAAAAAGGAAAAAAAAGGGATTAGGGTTTTAGGAGTTGGTAATGGATTTGACAGTAGAGAAGAAGGAAATAGAGAGCAACAACAACAATATCCCTGACAATGCCCAACAAACCCTAGATTCTTCTTCTTCTCAAATTAGCAGATTGTCAAAAAGAAAAAGGAAAAACAAAATTAGTTTTGCAAGTAAAAAAAAAAGAGACTTTTAGTCTCTGAAAAACGAAACAGAGGGAAGAAGAATGAGGTTTGAGAGTGCCAACCACTCAACAATGGCAGAGATGAAGGTTGACGGTGTGTGGGCATGGTTGATGGCACGATGGTGACTGATAGACCCGCAACAGGATGGTCTTGGGATCGCGGTGGAGGACGACGGTTCTGGCATGGAGGCGGGACTCAGATCTTGGTAATTGGTCATGGTGGTGCGCAATGGAGACCCGTGCTTGGCCGTGCACGACGAGGCGGCACAGTGGACCTCCAGGATCGCTTTGCTTTGGGACAGAGGATTAGTGGTGGTTGAGCTCTAGGATGATAGGTTCTGGTTGTTCATGTAGCAGGGACATGGATCGCGGTGGAGGACGGCAGTTTGGTGTGGTGGCGCGACGCAGATCTAAGCAGTTGGTCATGGTGGTGCACGGCAGAGACCCGTGCTTGGTCGTGTGCGGTGAGTGAGAGAGGGCTGAGAGCCTGTAAGTAGCACCGCTGCACCAAAGGTGGCACACCGCTTAGGGTTAGGGGATTTGGGATTTTGCAGAGAGGAAGGAAGGGATAGGAGGAGAGGAGGAGGATAGTGAAACTGAGAAAATGAAATGAGACAATGAGTGGTGGGTGACACTTTTGGTTCCGGTTAGAAAGAAAAAGAGAAACGAAGGTAAATATAGCCAAAACGACGTCGTTTAATCGGGTGGTCGGGTCATCGAGTCGAGTTATCGGGTTAGTTTATTAAGCTCGTTACCCGAATTAATTAATGGATATATTGTTCGGGTTCTACCCGAACGGACCCGATGACCCGAACTAACCCGAATATTTTATATTAGATTGGGTCGGGTTAGTCGGGTCATCGGGTTGACCCAAACCTATGTGCACCCTTAGTGATAATCCTTACATTTTAGGTATTGAGGGGGATCTGATCCCTTAATACTAGATTTGAGGAGATATATGATCTCCTTTTAGCTATCTTCTAGAATATTTGGTAGTTACCTAGTTGAGCCAAGTATTTAATTGCCAAATTTGCATTTCTATGCCACAAAAGTATGAAACATGTCCTTAGCTCAGTGCTTATTAGACAAGCACCGAGCTCCATCTTTGTCGTGGCCACTAGCGTTGTGTTTGGAGGGGTTCCTCTTGGGGATGCTATTATGAGCTTGCAATAAGGGTAGCGTACCCATGTCCAGAGTTATGAGAAGTCTTCAAGATGGACTGCACTCATAAAGAGGGTTACGGGGCTTGTGCTAGATCTGTGATGCATTTCGGAGGCATATGTGGTCCACGATGGTTTGTCTTCTTTGTGTAGGTGCTTGGTTTGCTTCCTTGAGATGCTTTGATGATGTTTCACTTGGCACACATCCCATTATAGCCACATGTCAGCAAAAGGCTTCACCTTGCGAATTAATCGCATGGTAGTTGCTTGGGTGATCGCATGGAGCAATCATTTTGAATCCATTGGATTTTTCAATGTTGCCTCAAATGTTGGTGGCAATTTGCGAATGATTTACCTATTCTAGAGTTGCTTATATAAGTTCGAGGGAGTGACTCACCTTCATTTTCATATATTTTCCCAAAGATTCTTTTGTTGCTTGCTCTTGCTATGTTTTTCCTCTCAAAGTTACTACTGCTTCTGCTAGAGTTTCCTGCCCAAAAACTTGCTTTTATGGAGGTTTTTCAGTAGCAATTGCTTTTTTATTGTTTCATCTTTTTTTTTAAGTATCTTTCCCTCTCCTTTTTTCTTTTTTTGATTCAATAGCCATGGTTAAGATTAGGGAAATTATCAGCGATAGGGAAGACCTCTGTTAGTGTTAGTAGCAATGCGATACAAAGGACGAACGACTTGGCCAAACTTTGTGTTGAGGTGAAGAGGTTGATTGGCCTTAGGTCCCTTAAGTAGTGTTTTTTATGATAATTAGGCCTCTGTTGGTTCAATGTCGAGGTCTGAGGTTGCAATGGGAAAGCAAAGGTCAGAATATTTACCTCGACTGAGGAATATCCCGTACCCTAGAGTGCGGACCAATATCAATGGGTGGATCATGAGTCCTGGGGACGCCATCTCACTTCAACCTAGACAAAAATGTTGCTCAATTGCAAGAGTATAGGCAACTGACGCCGTATGGTCTCTAATATCACAAAAGATAATGTTTCTTTTCCACCCAAAATATGACCACCATATGTCCACCATATATCTACATGAGAGAGATGTCAAATCAAGTTGTATGCGACTGTAACATTCCCTTGGGATACAGAATGAGTTTGTGAGTAGGTTGGAAAAATTTGGACATATAAAAGTTAGACGAATAATGAAATTGTATCACAAATATGTGTGCTAGGCTTACAGTATAGATGATTGGGCTTATAGGGTCCTCATAAGTTGTACTTACACAAGACATTTTTTTTTTACCAATTTGGGTTTTCAATTATTGTTATTTGACTTCCAACTACGAGTTCTACTCTCCTCATTTGCGCTGCCTCGTTTCAACTGCATTCCAATAGTTAGACATTCATTCTCTACCTGATGTGTGTAGCAAGTAATTTGAATAAAACTTGGATTTAATTTTAAGAATTTATTTTTGAAGTATTGTCAGTGTAAAAAAAATTTATACCATCATTTAATGATGTGCCACTACCAAAAAAGCGAAGATTAGCCACGGTTTCAATAATCGTGCCTAAATCAATTAAAAAACTTTAGAAGAAGTGCCTAAGCCTTCAGTGCTCGCGCCTAACCCTTTTCTCATCTCCCTCGTTTTTTTCCATCTCATCCTGCGACCTCTCTTCCCCCGTCTCTCTTCAGCTCTCTCTTCCCCCAACTCTCTCTCTGTGCGACCTCTGTTCTCTCTCGTCCTGCTCCTCCGGTGTCCTTGCTCACTCGTCACCACCGCACCGCTGCCGCTCTGACCACGCCCCCACCTCGCCACCGCGCTAGTGTAAACACTCTATCTCTTTCCTCTTTAAATTTCTCTCATCTCTCACATCCTATCGCCCTCTGTCTCTATCAGTATCTATTTGTTAAATGGAAGGGTGGATCTGAAATTGGGTGAACAAATTGAGCATATGTTAAGGTTGTAAAATCTTGTGGTGGTTGTTAATGGGGTTGTTCAGGGTAAGTTTAGGTTGTAATCTCAGGTTAGAATGGAAAAATAAATGAGAAAAAAGAGGAAAAACAATGAAAAAGAAAGGAGGAAAATGGGGGTTGATTTGTGAAATTCGAAAAGTGTATGAGTTAGTTTATGTGGGCTATGGCTATGAAGTGAAAATAGTTTTCTGCTCTGTTTGTGAATTTGCGAGAACCTTGAAAATGGGATGCTGAAATGTTGTCCCAGTGCTTCCTGATCAAAATAACAATATGTTATATAAACACATTGTTATTCTATTTTGGCTCTTTGATAAATGGGAATTCTGTTGATTTGTCATGCTAATTTGATTCTTTAATCTTCAATTGTTATTGTGAGCTGGTATATGAGCTGATAAATGAGTGTGGCTTAATGGTATGTGAGCTGATAAATGAGTTTGTCTTGATGGTATGTGAGTTGTTTGAGGAAATATTTGAATCACTAATATCTTTGAATCTTCATTGTTATTGTGACATGAATTTTCTCCATAGCAATCAATTATTGATGTAGTGGATGTGATAATTGCTAAATCTGGCTGAGCATCCAACCAAAAAACTCGGGGTTGGATCTCAATGGAATGATGATGTTCAATTCTTATAAGTGGGAGTAAGCTTTATTCTAAGTACATTTTTTTTTTGGTAGGTGATTATGAGCACATTTTATATTAGAAAGGTTGGGGTGACATCAAAATTTTCTATGCTACTTGAATTATGAAATATGAATTTATAAACTTCAGTCCCACAACACTACAATAAAATAATTTAGATAGTGTTAGATAGAATTTTGAGATTAGTGTTGTAAATAAAATAATTTAGATAGAATCATTTGCTGAGGTGCCCTGCAAGGATATCTGTTGTTGTCATTGGTTTTATTTATTGATTTTATCAATCATGTACTAACAAATGATGAGTTTTTCTTTACTTTTAGGATAAGATTTCAGAGAACTTGCCTCAAGATCAAGAATGTGTTGTTTCTTCAGGTATTCCTTCAATGATTTTAGCTCACCTAAATGATGCAATTGGAAAAAGTCTTTGGAGTTGAGCACTATGGTCGTGTGCGCGGCTTAGGATATGATGTTTGCCCTACTAATATTTTTGATGTCCACACATTGCAATATAGGAGCATCAAGCAACAATGCATCTCAACAACGTATTGAAGACTTAGAGAAACAAGTAGAGACCTTGCAAGATAAGTTAAGTGGATATGATGAGACCAAAGTACAATTGAGTAACATCTTAAATTTCTTGCAAGATAGATTTGGTTCTGACTTATCTTTTAACAATGTTTCAAGTTCTTAAGTTTATGTAATTAAATGTAATGATGATAATAGAGTCTACTTTTTGAGTAGGATTTGTAGTTAAGTGAACTTTTGAACATGAAGTATATGGTTTAAAATAGTGATGATGCTAGTTAGGGTCTACATTTTGAGTAGGATTGGTTAGTCAAGTTGTGAACATGAAAGATATGATTTTGTTTTGACAAATATTTTGTCTAATCTTTTGTATTAACTAGTGATTTGAATGTTTTACTTGATTGAGACTTGATATGATGTGATTGAATATGTCTTCTTTTGTGATATGATTGAGAAGAAACTAGTATTTAAAAAAAATAAAAAAAAAATTAGCCACGGTATAACCGTGGCAAAATAGGTTTATGAATATAAAATACGCATCACATTAGCCACGGTAGAATCGTAGCTAATTATTATCTTAGCGACGGTTAAACCATAATAAAAGTATTTTATACAATATATTTTTAATAAAAATTAGCCACGGTTATTAACTAATTAACCACGATTGCTAACCGTAGGTAACAAAATGTTGCCATGGTTTTAAAAATCGTGACTAATGTCTTAAAAACTGCGGTTAATGTATTAGCGACGTCTTATTTAGCTAGTGTTGATATAACTGTGGGTAATAGTTATTAGCCACGATTTTCTTTACATCAGCCATGGTTAAAATCGTGGCTACACATCACTTTTTTTGTAATGTGCTGACAACACATTATTAGATGATAATATAAAATATTTTTTATACTAATAATACATTAAAACTAAACTCTAGTTTTAATCCACTATTTGTGTAAAACATTTTTGTATTATTATTCAATAATGTGTAAGTAACTTTGACTGTAAACTACTTAAGAAGTCAAACTTTTAAAATGATGTATCAACATATAATTTGATACTAGTATAAAAAATATTTCATTGATAGTGGATTAAATCAAATTCTAAAAATATTTGAACTTGAAACAATTATATATGTGTCTACTCACATACTTGTATTAATTAGATTTTTTATTTTTTTCATTTTCATTGTATTTGAGTTATAGACACTTAAATAAAAAATAATTTAATACAAGATCGATCTTTAACAGTAAAACCACATTTATGTTTAAGTTAGAAATTTTTGTATGTTTATGCAGAAAATTCTCCCAAAACATAACTAGCGTTGAGTGTATGTCTGTGAGCGACAAAGCTAATACAAATCACATGCATATGCTTCCCAAGAAAGAAAGGACTTGTCCTGAACTAAATCATGGATGGGGTACCTGGTCAGGTTCAGGAAAAAAATTTATATATATTAAGAGTAATATTTTTAATGGTACGATAACCGTTCAAATTTAATTTGATAATATTTTATTTTTAATTTAAGGACTTACATGATTATACATACTTATGTGTCATTTTTTTATTGGTACAATGTATTACTTTAAGAATATAGAATAATTTCTCCTAATTCAGAAAGGTTGAGTGTGGTGACTACTCCTTATGCAGTCGTAATAAAAATATTGTATTTTAATACTTAAGTTAAGATTTATTTTAAAAGTTAGTTTGATATATAAGATATAATAAAATTTAATTATATTAAAATTAATAATATAAAATTTGATATTATAAAATTTGATAAAATTTTAATACTATTAAGTGTTTGATATACATTATTTTGAATCTTCAAAACTGGAAAAAGTCAGAAAAACCCGCCTCAAATATGAATTATTCAAGGTCCATCTACCCACCGATAAATTTCCCCTTCCCAATACTATAAAATCTATCAGCACTATGCACCAAACAAGATTATAAACGAGTAACTGAAATCGAGACGAGATAGAGCATGCAGCAAACTGACCGTCACCTACAAGTAGCTTGAGGTCGAGAACAACTCCGGTGGGTATAGTTTTGACATCGAGACCAACTCTGGGGGCTACCCTTCCGATATTGAAACCAACTCCAACGGGTACAATTCTACGATCGAGACCAACTCCTACGAGTACAGTTCTACGAAGACCAACTCCAGTGGTTACACTTTTCAAATCGACACCAACTCTGACAGTTACAATGGAGGAACTCTCTTCCAGAACCTCGAACTAACGCAATCCATCAACAAAGGATTGATGTTTGAGTAATAAGGTTGTAAAGATAATATTTTAAAATAAATTTATCTATTAAAATTTAATTAAATCTAATTATATTCTTAAGATATAATTAAATTATATGTTATTTTAATATATAAGATATATATGTTAAATAAATTTATATAATAATATAATATACTAAATAATTGATAAAATTATAATGTATTATATAAACTTATCATATTAAATCTTATATATCTTGTTAAAAGTGTTATAAAAGAAAAAAATATATGAGATTAGATGTATATAAAAAATTAATATATATAATATGAAATGATTTGGATCTTTTAATTTTTTTTTTCAAATGACCATGTAGAGGATATAAATAAATATAAAAAAATTATTAGTAAAGATTTGATTATAATATGTG
Source organism: Ormosia emarginata (assembly GCA_029884605.1). Taxonomy (NCBI): domain Eukaryota; kingdom Viridiplantae; phylum Streptophyta; class Magnoliopsida; order Fabales; family Fabaceae; genus Ormosia; species Ormosia emarginata. The sequence goes on from JAQQTP010000064.1 coordinate 6,685,876, forward strand.
AAATTTATTTTATAATATTTATGCCTATTTGGAATCTTCTTTGTTTTACTATTTAAGAATTTTTTTTAAAGGATCTAAATCTAATATGAAATTACTTAGTAAAAAATATTTGATTTGAAAAAATAAAAAAATTTTATAATAAAAATTCAAATAATTATAAAGATTAAAATGTAAAATAATAAAATAAAATAAAATCAATTCTTATTTTAATAAATCTCAAACACAAAATTTAACTTTTTCAATTAATTACAATTTTTTTAAATTTAAAATATAAGAATTTAATTTTTAAATCAAATCAAATCAAATCAAATTGTGATTTTTGATTCATTCCAAAAAACTTATATCTATTTTTTTTTTACTTGACTATTTAAGAGAAAAAAATTAAAAGGATCTAAATCTAATATGAAATTACTTGGTAAAAAAATATTATGTAAAAGATAAAAATTTTCATAATTTTCAAATAATTATAAGGAGATTTGATCATTAATTATTATCATTAAATACGAGAATTTGTTAATATATACTGATATATCCTAAATGATGGATTGTACTTGCCACACAACATGGCCTGCTTCTCCTGAAACCGAGTCACGGGATAGCGGTTGAGAACAGGAGTATAAAAGAATTTATCGTTTAATTATTTGTTCTTGGCTGTGATTGCATATTTACACAAAAACCGTCCTTTGATTTTTTTGGCTGTGAACCTTTCACATCACACGCCTAAGTTAACCCTTGGCTTGACCTTTGAGGTTATCAAATTCTATTAAAATTGCTTACAACACACCAAAAAGTTCACTGATATAGAAATGAATTCTTAAGTAACCTCAATGATCATAGACCAACCGATGTTTTTTCTTAGGTCATTGCGTCAACATTTGAACCATGTAGTGGCATAGTGGTTAGCAGATAAATTTTTTCCCCCATGTGGCGTAGACCATAGCAAATTAGAGATTGAGTAGGTAAAAGTATAATTTTTTTGGTTACAGAAAAGTATAATTTTTTTTTATCTGATAAAATTATAAATTTAAAATCAGGAATAACGTTTCTCTTTTTACGTTGGACTTCCTCAAACGACACCTCCCGGTTTGCACCAATTTTATTTTTCAGACAAGAGATAGCAAATTTTGGACATTTTTAAGGAGGAATATGCAGGTAATTTCTATTGCGTAAAAACACCTTTCACGACAATGTAATTCATTATATTTTATTATGAATTTTGAAAAATGTTAAATATTATCATGCACATTTTTTTTTGGTTTTTGAATTTCTATTTGAAATATCTTAATTATAACCACCACATTCTCGTGTACTGCTAAGATTTCAATTAGGAAATTCAATTCGTGCTATATCGCACGGCTGACGAACTTTGAAGTTTCTCAGATTAGATATAACAAATCCCACTTCTACGTTGTACCAGTGCGTCACCTTTGTATCCATCCTTCAAAATAAAATGGTACAGTTTCGGTTTTGTTTTGTAGCAAAGACATCAGGTCCCCCAGATTCCAACCAAACTATGTATCAAACGACACTCGCCTGTTGAAATATTCTGGCACTAATTTTAATTTATTTGATTTTATAAACTTTATAAATATGTACACACAAAATCACATAATTGCTAAAGTGTTTATTTGGTTCGGATTTTCAATCCTCCAAAATCAATTGTTATAATAATTGCAATTGATTGGTTACGATTTTAAAATTAATTAATATTAAATAAAAATAATTCACAAAGAGTATATTGAAGTGATAAACAAACAACTTTGATGAAGACAAGAAGTTCGAATCTCGTTTTTTAATTTTTGTAAAAAAATTGTATAATCTTTTTAATTTCACAGTTAAACGAAAATTATTTTTATAAACTATTCAAACGAGTTAAAACTTATAAAATAAATTCGCAATTTTTTTTAAAACTCAAATAATTAATTAATTGAAATATATATTTCTACCATGTGAGAAAGTCTTTTACGCGTTAAAGCTGCAGGGATGTCTCCATCTCGTTAACGTTAAACCTTAACAACTTCTCATCTTTCCCGCGTAGTCACCGGTTCACCGGCTAAACCTTTCATTTCCTTATATATATTATTCAATTATAATAACTATTTTATTTATTTATATATATTTTGGGGCACACGACTTAAGAAAGAGAAAAAAAAAAAATCCCTGCCGGTACAACATCGCATCATTTTTTTTTTAAATTCATTTTTTTTAAAAAAAAAGAAAAACACAAACAAGTCCTGTTTAGTCATTTCACGCTACAACACCTTTTTTCCATTTTCATTTTCTTCACTCATTTTTTCCTCGTCGTCCTCGGCGCCGAAGAGTCTCTGCACTCACACAGAGCCAGAACAACGAAGAGAGAGAAAGAGAAAAACAGAGTGAGAGTGTAGAGAGAGAAAGTGTGAGAGACTAACCCTAGATAGAGGTCACATTTTCATGGAAAGTGTCGCGCATTCTCGGCAACCAAACAAGGTTTCCGTTAAGAAAATCCCCAACAATGGTGGCTTCTCGGCTAAGACTCTATACGACGACGTTTACGGTGGTCCACCGAAGTTCGGCGCCACCACGCTCTCACCTCGCTTCGAAGACTACAGCGAGATTTTCGCGAGCTTCCACGCTCCACGCGCCTCGTCTATTCCGGTGTTGGATCTTCCGGCGGTCAATGAGGCCGAGGTCTTCTTCAATTTCCGAAACGCTACTTTCGACTACGCCGAGGTTTTCGGAGGTTTCGACTGCTTAGATTTTTCGGTCTCGTACGAGCACTTGTTTAGCCAACCCGATGTCCCGCACGGTGTATCTGAAGAAGAAGAAGAACAATCCTGGTATGAATGCGATCATTGTCTTAAAGTAACCGTTTTTTGTGTGTGTGTGTGTTTGCTTCTGAGTATTTGATGAAATGCATGATCCATTCGTGTATTGGATTTGATTTGTTTAAGACGTAGTAGAAACTGAACTGAAGTGTTGTTTCTAATGTTTAACGTAGTTGTAGATAATGAGTTCGTGTAATTTAGTCTATGATTTTAGTTTTGTGTAATGGTAACGAAGCGAGGCATTGATAAGAAGTAAAATAGTGTGCTGGGTGATATATGTGGTTAAGGAATTATGGTTCTGCCTAATTCATGGAGCACAAATTGTGGTTCAATTCAATGACTTTTTTTTTTCTTTTTTGGGTATATAATGACTTTTTTTTTTTTTTGGGTGATTTATAATGACTTTAGTTTTTACCCTGAGAAAATTTGTTGTTGTGTACTGAAAAGTGGGGCTGCTTTGTTTTTTTTAGGGCTTTAATCTCACTAATTTTTTATTTTCCCCTAAAACAGGGATGGGATTTAATTTAGAGTTTTGTGGATTAACTAGTGAACTCTTTGGAATTTGATATTTTATATACGCTATATGAACTCGTGGTATCTGCCAAATGCATGTTGTCTCTGCTCTACAGTATTTCTATGCATATTTGTAAAAGTGCTTAATTACATGAAATTTGTTTATTTATTTATTTTTTTGCTTTTAGTGTATCTCTGAACTGAAACTTCAAATTTTACATGGACTGTCATTGTCTTCTATCTTTCTTCTTATTCAAGATTTATTTTAATTTACTGAGATTGGAATATGATATTGCAATAATATAATCATATTCTTTTATCATCGGTAGGACTCCAGTGGAAACTGATTCATTCTCAGGAGACTCCGACCATTTTGGAAATAATCAAACGAGATCAAATAGAGATCTTTTCCAGTCAGTTGATGGTGCTACAGAGTTCAACATTTCGTATCATAAGGTCAATGATACAAGTAAGGAAGATATGTCAAAGGGGAAGACTCACACAACTCAGCTGCATGCTGTTCCTGTTTTCACTCATGTATTTGATGAAACCACACGCTTGCATAGGACTAATCCATCCTTACAGGTTGTTGATGATATTGACCTTGATATGGAATTTAATTCAGGCAAGGTAAAGAGAAACCATCTGAGGAAGGCTGTGTCACATCCGTGTAATTTTTCTTCTGGTGAACAGACTCTTGGTAGTGATCTTAATCTTCATAATGGAAGCAGCAGAGATGGTTCTCGCTCCAGTGAGATGTTCATCACTGTGTCCGACATCAGCCTCAGAACTCTACCCTCCGAAGTGCCACCCCCTTCTCGGCCACCACCTGTATTAGATGCCAAGAAGGGGTACACTAGTGGATTTCTTTCACACAATGAGCGGGTTGATTCTGAAGAGACTCCAGATGACAGTTCACCACCTTTCTTTGATGTGGAGGTTGATATGAATTCATCTGCTGCTGCTATGAAAGAAGCAAGGCATAGACCTGAAGCAAAACTAAGGAATGCCAAAGAATCGAAGGAGAGAAAGAAGGGGGGTTTTGAAAGCAATGTAAAATCAAGTTATGACGTAAAAAATCATGAAACAAAGATGAGTGAGAATATGACTAGATTAAATAGTTTGAATGATGAGAGAATGCAGGCAACTCGTGATCGGGGATCTGGCAAAATGAAAAATTCTTCCACAGATGAAAGGAAGAAAGCTAGGAAGCCTGACCCAGAAACTCCGGAACCATTAGAAGGGGAAAGACTTTTAAACATGTTTGAGGAAAAGCACATCAAGGAATCCAGGTCATCTCAAGAATCGGATAGAAGTACTGGAGTTGGGACATGGAAAGAAGCAACTGAATTTTTTGAATTGGTGGGAACAGAAGAATCTGGAAAGGTAATTCAGCCCATAAATCGTACTAAGAGTTTGGTGCAAGATACCAGAACATATGAGTGTGGCAGGAAAGAAAGTGAGGCATCTAATATTCAAGAAGAATGCAAAAAGATAAAAGCAATTATAGAAAATTATCGGCTGGAGGAATACAAGAAGAAATCTAAAGCAGCTGAAGAGGCTTATGAACTGGGTAAAAACATTACGAGATCTAAATCATCTAATGAGGAACGCAGGCAAAGAGAGCATGTGAAGAAAGACAAAATGGCCAAAATCTTTGTGCAAGAAGAGAATGAGAAGACAAGAATTGTCTACCAGCATGGAAAAACTGAAAAGAAAGTAACTAAAGCTGACCAATCAGGAAGCTTAAAAGATGTGTCTGAGACACAACGCAAGGAGCATACACGAGTGGAAAGCAAGAAATCAAAAGAAGTTGATAGACAAACACTAAGTGAAGTTCATTGGAGCATGAAGCTTGAGGAAAATGAGAAGAGAGTAAAAGACGATGATGAACAACAGCTTAGTATGAAAACGCACAAGCAGTATCAGAAAATGAAAGAAAATGGAAAATTTCAAAGAGAAGCTTTTGCTCTTGGAGCAGCAGAGAGTGAGGAAAAAGTGAAAGATTCTTTGCAGCTGGAAGAAATTGATGAAAAATCAAATGAGGCTTTTAAGCTGGATAATCCAGAGGAAAAAGCAACTTGCAAAAGTGAAAGTGAAATCATATTAAAACAAGCTAAACAGATTCAGAACAAGAAGGGACTGAAAGAGGCATGTGAAAGCGAAGAAATTGAGAAAAGGCTAAAAGGTGCTTTTAAAAAGGAAGAAAGTGATGAAGGCCTAAAACAGGCTCTTGGGAAGGTAGAGAATGGAATGGGACTAAAAGAAGACTTTGAACTGGATATGAATGAGAAAATAACTAGAGAGGCTTTCGAGGAGGGGGAAAATGAGGCATCTGAAAGAGATCAAGGCAAAGAGAAATTTAGAGAAGTTTGTAATGGGTATGGAAAAGGAAATAGACTTCAAGAAGCAGGTGACAGTGAAGGGATTCAGAGAGTTCTGAAACAAGCTCCAGAGCTAGAAAGAAATAGTGGAAATGAGGCTCAGAGGAAAAAAGAAATTGAGAGCCCATCAAACCAAGCATACATGGAAGGAAGTGTGGATTTATCAAATGAGGACAGTCGCTCAGAGCTATCTGAGAAGAGACTCAAAGATGCTAGTAGGAAGGAAAAAGATAAGGGATTGGACAAAGCTCTGGAGCAAATGGAAGGGAATGGAGAAGGGATAAACATGAAGTTTGATAAAAAAACTGATGTGACATGGGAAACAGAGAGTGATGAAAATCTTCTGGCAGCTCAATCACCCTCCATTCATGAACAAAATATTGGAAAACTGGAGGTATCTCAAGAGCCTATTGCTGACCAAGAAATTGGAATGACAAGAACTGGATGCAAAGTTGGTGAAAAGAAACTGGAAGAGGTAGGGGTGGAAAATCTAATGGCTAATGGGGAAAAAAGAGCATCTGAAATGGCCCCAGGAGATGCAGAGCATTCAGGGACACAATCAGGAAAGGTGGATGACAGTGTGACAAACTCTGATATACTTGGTTTTAGTAGTGAACGGACATGCACCGAGAAAACTAAGACAGTTCCTCAAATGGAATTTGATCCTAAAGGTCAAGACAGGAAAATTGCTCATGAATGGGGTGATAGAGGAAAGATTAAACGGCATGTGAAAGATGCACTAAACCCCGAAGAAAGCAAAGACCAAATGTCATCAAGCCAAGCAAGCCTGTATGGTGATTACAGAAGGAACACAGTGGCAGATGAACCTGCAATAGTGCAAGAAGCTGTAAATGTCCAGAAAACTTCTCAAAGGTTTCATTTAGCCCAATCCACAAAAATGAAAGAGAAGAGTCTTAATGAAACTCCTGCGTTGGTAGAGGAAGATGCTGAAAGGATGAGAAGAGAAAGAGAGTTGGAAAAAGATCGTCTTAGAAAGATAGAAGAGGAGATGGAGAGAGAAAGGGAAAGAAAAAAAGATAGAATGGCTGTTGACAGAGCAATGCTGGAGGCTGAGAGGGAAAGGGAAAGAGAAAAAGATAGGATGGCTGTTGATAGAGCAACTTTTGAGGCTCGTGACAGGGCATTTGCTGAAGCTCGTGAGCTAGCAGAAAGGGCTGCATTTGAGAGAGCAACTGCAGAAGCTCGACAAAGAGCACTGGCTGAGGCCAGGGAAAGACTTGAGAAGGCATGTGCTGAGGCCAGGGACAAATCGTATGCTGATAAGGCAACTGCAGAGTTCAGATTGAAAGCAGAACGTGCTGTTGTAGAAAGAGCAACTGCAGAGGCTAGAGAGCGTGCGATGGAAAAAGTAAAGGTTGAGAGGACTGCGTTTGAGTCCAGAGAACGATTGGAGAGATCTGTATCTGACAAATTTGGTGTTTCTTTCAGAAATGATGGAAGACAGGGCTCTTCGTCCTCAGTAAGTATCCACTTAAATCTGCAAAACATTAATTGCATAATCACCTACTGTATTTCTAATGAATTAATGGCAGGATATGCTGGATCCACATTTTCAGAACTTTAGCTCTTCCACTGGTTCCAGATATGCATACTCCTCATTTTATGGTGGTATGTGATGTGCGACACTCCTGCAGTACTTTAGTATAAACTGTCAATCATTATTTTACTGCATCCACTTGATATAATCCTAACAAGATATTGTCCTTTGCTTGAAGCTTCCTCTTTTTCTGAGAGATCAGAAGGAGGTGAATCAGCTCAGAGGTGTAGAGCTAGACTGGAGAGGTATCGCCGAACAGCTGAGCGTGCGGTAAGATATTTAATCTTTTTAGATTAATCACACATAAATTGTCTACTTTTAATAACATGACTTGACCATGAGTTTTGTGGAAATCTCAGGCAAAAGCTTTGGAAGAAAAGAACATGCGTGACCTTCTAGCTCAGAAGGAGCAAGCTGAGAGAAATGTAAGCATATATCCAAACAGTTTTTCTTTAAAGGCTCTGAATTGTTGTTTCCATGTTTCATTGATTACTTGAGTCTGATGCTGTTTGCAGAGATTAGCGGAGACCCTGGATGCTGAAGTCAGGAGGTGGTCAAGTGGAAAAGAAGGAAACTTGCGTGCATTGCTCTCAACCTTGCAATATGTAGGTTTTCCTATTCTGAAATAACTCTGCATATGCTGTTCCTTTGTCCTGTTACCCCAACTTCTCTTTACACACACACACGAGATTGTATCAATTGGTTGCTTGATCCTGATTCCTGATGTTCTTAACTCCCTTTTATCCTCTCCTAGTTATTTCTGTTTGAGACCTTTTTCATTGTCTATCGCTTATCCCAAGAGATATCCTGAATAACCTAAGACTCTATATATGGCTCCTTTTCTAATTCTTCCACCTTCTTAGATCCTTGGGCCTGATAGCGGGTGGCAGCCAATCCCACTAACGGAGGTCATTACTTCTGCTGCGGTAAAGAAAGCTTACAGGAAGGCCACCCTCTGTGTCCATCCCGACAAATTACAGCAACGTGGAGCAAGTATTCAACACAAATACATATGTGAAAAAGTCTTCGATCTTTTAAAGGTATGTTAGGCGTGCCTTCTTCATTAAGTTGTTTTATATATTTGAAACATGTGCATAGTGAATCACACACATGTTTTATATATTTGACTCACCTCGTCAACCTTCTGTTCATGACAATAACATGACTTGGCTATGATATTTTAAATCAGTAGTTGAGCAATCCGTAATGCTGTTGTAGAACTTCAAATCTATTAGGTGTACAATGCACATCACAAACACTTTTGCATATGAAAGTATGCAAATATACAAGCACGCATATACATGCTCATATGCTTGGTGAAGTTGGTATTTGACACCTTTTACTAAACCTCCTACCCCAAGCTTGAATGTCAATAAATTTTCATTCATCTGGGCCTTGTTTCTTGCTTCTTATACATGGCAAGTTGGCCTATACAACACTTCATCTGATGATAAAGCGTTATAGTTGGATAAAGCATCTGACACCTCATTAATTAACTATTCTTATCTGCCTGTCATTTTTGGCTTTATTTTCTCCTTTTGCTTCTTTTTCCAGGAAGCTTGGAACAAATTCAACTCAGAAGAGCGATAGCACATCCTGTTCTGTTTTTTACCGTCCTATTGCAAGCGATCAGTTCCCTTCCCTAGGGATGTGGCAGCCCCGGCGTCGGAAACCTCAGTAATTATTTTATCTTAGTCCACATTCTGTAATAATATTCCCTAAATATTTGTATGTAAGAAATATTTATCCCACGTGAGGCAAGAAATTAAGAAATTCATGAGTAAATAGATACAAAAGCATATATAAGACTAGGCTGGCTTTTTTATGACCATACAAACATTTGGGAATCCTTGTTCTAACTCTTAATCATTTTTAAGGATATAAAATACCATGAATCTGCACGAAATTGGCTGAATGCTTGTGGATGTCACAGTTTAGTAAGACGGAAATTTGTTGAGCATACAGTTGACCATTCTTTAGGGTTTCTTAAGGTTGGCTGCTAATCAGCAACATTAACTTTGGCTAAGTGAGTGGTGCCACTTTTGCTAGCGTTCGTGTTATATAATGTCATCTGGGTTTACTTTATCTGATTTAGAATTGTTGATTTATAAACCAAAATAAATAAAAACGTTGTTGATTTAACTTTTAGGCTCTATTTGGGAGTTTTAAAGATTATTAAAGGGTGTGACTTATAATGGAATGAAATAGAATGACAATGAATGAAATTAAATAGAACATGAAATTCTATTATTTGGATGTTTAATGAAGGAAGAGCATGAAATATTTAAATTATTCTTACTTTGGTCCCCAAATTGTGGGGGGACAAAAATTTGAGGATGAGTTGCAAGGGTGAGATTCTTTGATCCTTCCTTGTCATTTTACTTACTCCTTTAAAATAACTCTCAAATAAGAGTGTAAATGAGTTGATTATTCATGAACTATTTGAGTTTGGCTCGATAAATTCTCGATTAAGCTTGTTTGTTTAACTAAAGTCTAAACTTTAATTTAGGTTAGATTATATAAATGAGTCAAACCCAAATTTTATAAGCTTGACATTAAAAGTTCAAGAATAACTCAATCATATTATATAATGTAGGTAGAAATTATCATAATTAATAAGAAAATAAAAATTGTAGGATTGTTAAAGTTATTTATCTTAATAAGTATTTATAAAAGGTTAACAACAAGTATATACAATTATTAATAAGTTCTATCTTTGTCCAAAAGGAAGAAGACAATTTCATTGTGAAAATATGTTGAATATTTTTAAGTGTTAAAACTTATTTTGAAATTCCATTTTTTAACGGTGGAAGGTTATGAAATTTTTATCATTTTATGTAATGAATTCCACGTCTAATTTTGAAGGGTTACCTGTTGAGACTAGTTCACCAAGCATTATTCTGGGTAAGACAGAGATAAATCTTTAAAGACAATGTCTAATACAATTCATAATATACCCGTTCTAATTCTTCTTTTGTTTATGTTAATTTCTCTTATTGGTCGTTTTTTTTTCTTAATTTCGATATATTAAGTAGTTAAAATACTAGTACTGACACTTATATTTCTAACAAATTATATTGGTTCTAATGAAGTTAACATGCTTTTCAGGCCGAGGAAGATGAGGAAGAAGCTGATGAAGCTAGAGATGACTCTGGTGCTGAATCCAAGGTAGAAGCTGGCGAAGACAATTCTGAAGATGATGTGCATGTAGGATTTTCGGCCACTTAATCTTACTTACATCGACAACGATCTATTTAATGATTCTCTTTATGGGTTGTGTTTGCAGGATGAGCTCTAAGGAGCTGGCAACGTGTAGTGCTAAGTGATGTTCCGGAGCTACCGTCTCAGTTCGCCATATTTTTCTCCCTTTTTAGAATACATTTTTTATTGTAGGATTTTTCTCCTAGCTAAGCAAACCGTTGAAATGGCAAGCAAAAGCTGTTGAAGGTTTTGCATTGCATCAATCCCATTTGTCCAGAATAGAGGAAAAACATATCTTTTTAAATTTATCTCTTTTATATTTCGAACAATTGAGCTTCCAATTATTCAAAGATGCATCAATATCTTATTAATTTGCTAAAGGATTTTCTTTGTAACTTGCCCAATGTTTGAAATCAAGAATCAGAAGGAATCTGCTAAAATTAGGTAAGACCCTAAGCTAGTTTAGTAACTTAAAAACTATTACGAGTTAAGCAATATTCAAATAAGCCTTATTTGTGAACAAAATTATTTAAAAAATAAGCCATTTTGGCCAGCAATCTAAGCCAGCTTCTAACCAGCTCATGAACTTATGACCCACTGATCACACCGAAAATCATTGTTCTCAAAATTTCAAACCAAGCTCCAATGAAGTGCAGCTTTTTAATTTAAGATCGTGTACACATATACCAACAGAAATGCTACACATATACACATTAGGAGTAGCAGTGCATAAAGCATTTACCCAGTCATTCCAATGGAATATAGGCCAAATATTTTATACACATACTTTTTTTTATTTAAAAAAATAAACAGAACATTATTGGCTTACGCCAATTTGACAGTCCAAAAAATAAATTTAAAACACTAGTCCATATGTGTAGAATAAAAGCTCATGTTAAGAGATCCGACCAAATTTGATATAAGAATTGAAATACAGAGTAAGAAACCTATGAGAATTTTTGCAACATCTTAGTAGTTCTTGGGATTTCACTTTTCATAAATTATAAAGAACAAAAAGTATAGGTAAAAATTCCAAAAAAAAAAAAGTGAAGTACTAGTATTAGCTAAACAAATTAGTCATTCCAAGACCAGAAAAAAAAAATCCTTTATACACATAGTACTCCACTAGTTTAAAAAAAAATTTAGTAGAATCCAACAGCAACAAATTTGCAGCAAGGGTGTTGGTTCTAAATGGCCTTGGTCCTGTTTGAGGTTGCACTACCTCACTTTTGTTACTAATTATAGATGGTGCAGATTTTGCAAAACTTTGTAATTTGTAAAGTCCTCAGCCTTCATTTCTTCAGGAAAATCAGCATGTTCAATTTAGGCTTCAATACTAGCTCTCTCTATTATGCAGCAGCATGCAACATATCATGAACAAGGATCATAATAATTTTTTTTGAACCAAGATAAAATTAACCCAGCAAGACCAAGAAATATAGATTCATAATCTCTAATCATAATTCAAGTAGAAGCAACTAAAAATAATGTGAAATAAGTTGAACAAGATGATAGAAAAATTTTCCTCACAAAAAGTGACATAATGATAACATGACTGAAATTCAAATAATTCTCTCCCCCAATCAAAACCAAACATTGTTCTTAATGTTTCAAATTAAATACAGACTTAAGAAAAAATTATCAATATGCATCAGAAATTATTGAAGCAAAAATAAACAGAGTAATAGGGAGGAGTCACATACCTGAAATGCTTAGCAATTAAAAAGAAAAAACGAGAAGAGGATAACTATACCTGACAATGGTTAGCAATGACAAAAATAATAAAAAATAAAATAAAATGAAATAAACAAGCATGCAAAGTAATTTTTTTTTGGGTTTTGAATTTTTTTTATTTTTTTGTTGGCCGACACTATTTACATCCCCATACAAAGATTCTGAAATCTAGGAGGCACTTAAGTCGACTCAATAAAAACAAAAACTCAAACTAAAAACTTACCTTAGTTTTGGTAGATAGGATTGTCTACCAAAGTCTCTTCTACATCTGGATCCTTCAACTCAAGTTACGACTTCAATCACTGACAATTTACCTTCCTCCAAACTAATTTTATGAGAACAAACCAGTGGACGAACACCTTTTATATCAGCAATGCTCCAACCTTTCTCAAACAACTCCTCAAACTTTGGTTGCTATGCCCAAGTGCCATGATCCTGAGTTCTATAAAAAATAACACTAATATCAATTACATTAGATGGATTACTTATATAATCAAACTTAGATTTAACAAGAAAATACGCAAGGGGATCAAAATCATGGGCTATAGAAACTCCCCTTATCCATGTTTGAGTCAATCATGTATGTCTGGTGGCCCTCTTCATCATCTTCTGACTGTTTTGCAATATAGAAGATATTTACCTTGAGAGTCAAATTTTTGAAAGACAGTTTCATGAGCTTATTCCTGTAATTAATAAGAGCATTAATAGTGGCAAGGAATGACCTACCTAAAATAAAAAAAAATTAGAAGTAATATCAACAACAGAGCTAGTGATACTTTGACTGAACAGTCAACTAATTGCAATACCATAGTGATTGATTTGATTTCTCTTAACCCCAACTGCAAATAGATAGAATATGACATTAGATTCACACTACCTCCTAAATGTAGTAAAGCTTGCCCAAACTCGTGATTTCTGATGCTATATGCAATGGTTGGACAATCAGGATCTTTGTACGTAGGAGGAATCCACTGCTCAATTAAAGCACTAACTTGTTTTGTCATGAATACGGTCTTCTTTACACAGTGCTTCATCTTAACTGTACACAATTCTTTGAGAACTTTTACATAAATAGAAACTTGTTTAATCACATACAAAAGAGGAATATTGATTTTTACTTACTTTAGACCAAGATTTCATTGTTTGGATCTAAAATTTGCTTGCTTGATTTTAAAGCTTGAGAGAATGATACCTTAACAGGATTCTTTGTCACCTCAGGTTCCTTAAGCAGCTCGGCATCACTACTATCTTAATTCTTTTCCACATCCTCTGATTTTTTTTAATCAACGTAATGATCAATAATATAGATTGAATAGTGAATGTTATCGTCAATGTCATTTAGATCATAAGAGTTTATTGAATAGCTTAGTGTTAACTTGAACCATGTGCAAGAATGAATTTGTTTTCAAATAAAGTTCCTTTTCAAAAATTCTTTTCATAACTAAAATTAATCTACCTATAATTTTTTTTAAAGAACTACGTAATTTTGAGTTCCTCATTGTACCCGAGGATACGTAGGAGCAAAACTCTTATTCTGTCAAGCCAAAAATTAAATTTTTACAAATTGATTATTTTTTTTCCTTTACACACACACACACACACACACACACACACAATATTTTTAAGAGTGGTAAAATAAATATCTTTGAAATTATCAAGTTTTGCACGATTGATTTAAGGTACCGTCTTAGGACGGATGTGTTAGGGGTGCTCTTGGATTAAGTTTCCATCATTCCTTATACATAATTGACTCCTGAATCCAATATGGTTTCAAAGGCCATTTTCTAAGAAAGGTTTTCTAATTTTTTCAAATTCAAATAAAATTGACGGCGACTTCATTTTCCATTCTTTTTTTTTTAAAAAAAATCTCATCATTTTTGTTAGCCACTCCCGTCGCAGATCTCGGTCGAGACAATGATTAATAACAAATAAAGATTAATTTTAAATGCAAATTAACATAAAGCAAACTGACTAACGAAAAAAGTATTCAAATTTGATGAATAGTAAAGCATCGAGAATCTTTGCACAAATATGATATTTTAATTATTTTTAATTCATTGAATAACTTAATTGGGAACTCAATTTCCAAAATTCTCAATCGGAAGTATAGATTTATAAACTAAAATTAAACCAAATGCAACCCTTTGAAAAATCATTTACGACTTTTAGAATACGTAAATTATTATCCCTATTGAGAAAATTTAACGAAGACAAAATACTTAGAGAGCGATATTGCAGTAAAGAAGTAAATTGATATAGATAAATAATTGATCCAAACATAATCAAAGAACTAAACTATTCAATAGAAAAGGTATGACTGAATCCATAAACAGAATAAATTCTATGATTATTCGGATAAGAAAATATCAACAATGAATTGAGAATGATAAAACAAAGGAGTTTTAGTAATTAAAAATTAAATACATAAATTAAAAATAAATTGAAAATACCATCCAGTATGCAAGTTCATCCATAACCTTACTTGAGAATTTAATTCTCTATACTATGATGATAGATAAATAAATTCTAGAGAAAAAGCCTTTAAGTCTGTCTTCTTTATGCGTCCTCTCCTTTTTCCTCCTCTGCAGCCTCCCTTCTCCTTGTATATTAATAAGAGATTTTACCTAATAGAAATGTATCTTGCAAAAAATCTTCTTAATTGGTTCTCAAATAATAAAAAGATATAAATTGGACTTAGGAAACTAAATTTAGGAAACTCAATCTCATTAATTGATCTCCAAATAATAAAAAGATATTGATTGAATTTAGGAAATCAATTTTAGGAAACTTAATCTCTTTTAATTGAAGGCTACCAAATTTTTGTCTTTTTCTCTCTTTATTTGTTGTGGGCCTAAGTTTTGATTTCTTCCTTTAATTAAACTTGCTGCTAAATTATTATTATTTTGTCTAAGATTTTTTAATAGATTCTCTACAATTATCACAATAATTAAATTAATGACTTCTTTAAATAAATAAATCATTAGTATTATAAAATCACTAAAATAAAATATAACGAGATATAATAATGTCTATTTTTATAAGAAAAATAGATAAAAAGTAGGCATTATCAATCGTCATGCCACGCATAATGCTTGGATGTGTCCTTCCGCGAATGCTTCTTCAAAGGGGGAGGTCTCTATACATCTCGGAGCTTGGTGTTCATGACCTCCTGATAGATCTGAGCCCGAGGTGTATTGAGGGAAGTATAGTTATCGTACTTCCCCTTGAAAGGTGGCTTTGAATTTCCCCCTGTTGGTTTGGTTGCTCCCCGGTCTTGGGCTTAGCATCTTTTTTCTCAATATGCTTCATGGCTCGGAGAACATGTTTAGGGTTAATGTATTTATCACCACAGGCATAGAACTTGTCCATGGTTTTGGGCTCTTTCTTTGCCAGTGAAAGGGGAATGGTCCAAGTCAAAGCCCTTCTCTCATATAGTACAACCCAAGTTTTTCATCCCAGTCTGGCACGTTCACAATCTCCTTGTTGAACCAAGATATAAAGTCTTGAAGAGACTCCTCTTTTCCTTGCTTGATTTGGGAAAGGAATGAACTATATTTAGACTCCACTTTGCTAGTGGTGAAGTGCAGTAAAAATCTCAAGGACAGGCTCCCCCAGTTATCCATGGACCTCGAAGTTAAGGTGGTGAACCATCTCAAGGCAACTTTCTTAAGGCAACTTTCTTAAAGACAAGGGAAAAGCATGACACATGAGAGAGTCATCGTCTACAGCAAACAAAAGTGCAAAAACGTAGGCATCCAAGTGTTCCTAAGGGTTTGTGGTTCCATCATACACTTCAATATTGGTAGGATACTTGAAGTGCCTAGGGATTTTGTAAGCCATCAGTCTGTTAGAGAAGGGTTTGTTTTGTGGAACCGTGTTCCTTGCTCTATGTTCTTGCTCTCTTGCATGGGCAGGTTCAACATTATGATCGAGATCCGTGATCCTAGAGTTCTCCGGATGGCGGTCATCTTCCTAATGTCGATCTCTTCTGTTTTCATGATTGCTTCTCGTAGACTGACTTTCAGGTTCATTGTCTTAGTTAGAAGCTCTCTCCAAATTATGAATTCTTTTTTCTTGATGATGAATCCTCTCATCCTGAAGCCTAACCAGAGAGAGCAGTTTTGCGCTAGATATCTCTTGGTGATTTGTTTCAGCCCAGTAAGATTGAGCTTCATTCTCTACCCAGTCTCCAAGGCGTTGCAACACTGACACCTGTTACCCAATATCCTCAGAAGGTGCTCTTTGTGGGCCAAGGCGTTGCCTCATTGAAACTCTTGTGGAAAGAGGAGGGAGATTCTCTCTGGTGAAAGAAGTCTCCAGCCTGTCTTGCATGAGTTCTGGATGGACTACGACTGGTTCTAGATGTGGCTCATGAGCAGTAAGGACAGATGTTGGATGGCGATTTGTAGAAGGTGGGTTACATGTAGCAGAAGCGATTCTAGTTAGTTGAGGCCTCTTTCTTATGTTAACCATGACAATGGTGGTGTTAGGTGTAGAAATTTATCGTTTTCCATAGACGGCACCAATGTTCAAAACTAAGTTCTGAGAGTTACCTGAGAAGGGAGTGATGAGCGGAAACCTCCATGGCACGACAACAACAGTGGTGGTGCGAGGGGGTAAGTTACCTGCAAAAGTCACTTCAACACTCAAGTCAGTTTGTGCGCAAGAGATATAATGTATAGAATTGGAGATTAAATCCGTACCTTTTGGTCCTTGTAGGGTATTTGTATGAGCGTGTTAGAGCATTGAGAATATGAGCATTCAATGTGAATAGAATGCTGTTGAATAAGATCTAGAAGATTGTTATTCCTTGTGTTCAAATCCCTATTTATGTGGGATATGATTAGCATTCATATCTCTCGAGGGAGTTACGCCTAGCAATTAGGCGGTTACGAATGTTCAATAATGCCTAGGTTCTATTTTGGCAAATCAGGTTGTTTCAAACCCGTGGACCCATAACCCGGTTCAGAACACTTTCATTTGAATGCAAAGGGTTGAATATATATATATATATATATATATATATATATATATATATATATATATATATATATATATATATATATATATATATATATATTAGTCTAGAACAATTCTCCTTTAGTACATCTTCATATTTTAGTTTCTCCAGGAGAAAATTGAAGAAAATAAGTAATAAAAGTGTGGTCCATTCTGCATTATCTGAAGAAAAGCTGAGGAAGGAAATATATAGTAAGCAATGAATATTTAACTGCATTAGTTGAGATTAGGAAGATATATCATAGGGTAAATACTATTTTGAAGGAAAAAACAAATTGTGGAAAGTCTTTTCCATGGGTTTAATTCATATTAAAGCGTACAATTTACCACCTTCTCATCAAAATTACCCCCTTCTCATCAAAATTACCCTACAGATCCATATTCCAGACAAATGTTGACAATGTGTGCCTGTGTGGGTAAGTCTGTGAAGAATGATGATGACTAATGGTATGCTTGGTACCTAAGGTGAAAATTGGAAAGGTGGAAAATAAGGATGGGAGTGAAAATGGAGTAGGATGGAAGGGTTTTGATTTACACTCCTAGTTGCTTGGTTGACATATGGAAATGGACAAAAAATTATTTTTATCTCATTTTCATATAATGAGAGAATTAGTTTCTATTTATTCAAGAAGACTGTTATACATAAAAGAAAAATAATAAAATATAATTAAACTTAATTATATACAAAATCAAATCAATTAATCCCTAAAATCATGCTAACAGGTTTCAGACCATATTTATGGTATATGGATAGTAGAATCTAATCTGATTCTGATGATGTTCAATATGTGATGGGATTGATATTAAAAGCCAATCGTTATGGTCAGAAATGCAATACATTTGAGAAATATTGATGGATTTTAATCAAAACCATATAGATAAAATACAGGGAAGTCTTGAGATGAAGCAACAATAGGTTAGAATTTTAGGTAGCCTAAACTTAAATAATTAAAGCGTTAATTAATGGTGTTTAAGTTTACCACCAACCTGAATATCAGCAATGATGGAGCTAGGCGCTAGGGGCCACAAGTATGCCCTTATCTGAATTTTTAGAAACTCAAAATAAACAAATTAACGAGTGCATCTTCTAACTTCTAACTCAGATTCAAGGGTTTACCAATTGATATATACTAGAGGGGCTCGCTCAACATCACCTTCACCTTCACCTTCACCTTCACCTGAAAAACCAAAGCTTCTGCACTACTAGAGTCGAGTTGTAGGTACCTCGCAGTCCATGAGCTGAGCTCGATCTTCTCTGCTGATACTTTTCCTACGATTCGTACAAATCAGCAAGCTAAGCTTGTCACCACGCGTCCTTTCATAATAATTACGAGATGCAAGTGCTTCGTATTCGTGTTGCCGTTGAAAGTTGAAACCATTTACACAGTATATTTGAAAAAAAAAATTAAAAAATGCTAGATAGAAACATATCTAAGAAAAGAAAAGAAAAAATAAAAATATGTTTGTAAATTTAAATTTTTTAAAAAAATCAATTAAAACATGCATAAAGCTATAAGTTTTAATTTACAAAAGATCTAACTAGATCATACTCATTCATATTAGCTGAAATTCCAACACATTAGACACTAGACTCACATTACACATCACTTGATGAACAACTCTCGCGAAGAATGCAAGAAAAGGACACATAAGAAAACCAAATTTCCAACGTTAACATATCCCTTAGAATTACTCCCAACTTAGACAAATCCTGGCTGCCTTGCTTTACAATCACTTTAAAAAATGACATTCTTTAAATTCAATTCAGCCGCCAAACACATGACTTCTCGGAGTGTACAAGCCTCCATAAATAGGACAATGTTCCTTCCTGACTTCGAAACCTAGGTTAGAGGATTAGGAAAAGCTTGCTGGAGGCCTATGAGGAAGGCAACAACGTGGACTACCTAGGACCTATGCTGGCAAGGCAAAATGATTGGTCAGACTAGCAGGGTAGATCGGTGTAGTGTCTAGAGTAAAAAGTGGAACATGCCTAGCTTAGGCAGCCAAGCTAGTCTTTTAATGGGCACCTAGGGTTGACCCATAGCGCCTACTCGTTAAGAGGAAATCATAAGATTGTATGCTGGGCAAAATTCTTGGCAATTCACTTAGATTTGACTTAGCAATGACTGTCATTGATCCTAGTCGGATTATTTGCTTTAATGAGGCATGAGACCATTATGGTCATGATCCTAGGTTGATTGGGCCAAGTTGGTTGAGTTGAACTAGTTTGGGCCAAGTTGGTTGGTACGAGCCAACTTGGATGGGTCTAGTTGATTAGGTTGACCTAGTTTAGGCCAAGTTAGTTGGGTCAACTTGGATGGGTTGAGTTGGTTTAGGCCAACCTAATTTGGATCGAGTTGGTTGGGCCAACCTGGCTAAGCTGAGTTGGTCTTGAGACTTAACTGGACCTACCAGAGCTAATTAGGTTCATATGATCCACAACCCCCTTACCTTTGGCCTTTGCTTGCAATAGGCCGAGCTATGTTTGAGTTTCTTGGGTTGCACCGAGGTGATCAAATTGATTCAGTCCATAACCCCTCAACTTAGGTGTTTAGTTATGATAGCCCGAGCTTGTATTAGCGATGATTAGACTTATCCGAACTTATTGAATTTTGACGATTCATATCCCCCAACTCGGGCAATCACAAGGTGAATGACCGAGCTTTTTTGAGCTCGTCATAATTTTTCAGCTTCATTCCTAAGTAAACCTCTAGAAGTGAGTGGTGAAGTGATCTGATTTTGCTCTTGATGCTTCAAGTTTCTATTAGTTCTTTAGGTAATACTTGATTTTTTGTTTCAAGATATTTTGGAGTACAACTCAAAAATGTTGTCGTTATCTAGACAATGAAATACCGAGTTTTTTAAGGTTTGTTATCATATCGAGTTCCAAATTCTTGGATTTTTCCAAGGCTTATTTTAATATCAAATTTTTCAGAGTTCTTCATGCATGCACTTCCCAGGAGTTGGGCAATTTCTCTTACAAATCGAGGTCTTTGTGCCTATATTTCCCTAAAAAACCAAGGTTTTTCATATTTGTGTTTCTTAGGATGTAGGTTGTTCTCCTCTAAGTCGAGGTCTTTTACCTCTAATATGAGGTTTTTTTAATCTCTAATCTGAGGTCTTCTTCCTCTAATTTGAGGTCTTTTACCACTAATTTAAGGTCTTCTGCCTCTAAAATGATATCTTTTACCTCTTATCGGATGTCTTATTCCTCTAATTCAAAGTGTTTTTCCTCTAATCTAAGGTTTTTAACCTATAATTCAAGGCCTTTTTAATCTAATTTGAGGTCTTTGGCCTCTAATGTGAGGTCTTCTACCCCTAATTCGAGGTCTTCTACGAGGTCTTTCGCATCTAATCCAAGGTATTTTGCCTCTAATCCAAGGTTTTTCGCCTCTAATCAAATGTGTTTTTCCTCTAATTCGAAGTCTTTTGCCTCTATGAGGTCTTTCGCCTCTAATCCAAGGTCTTTTGCCTCTAATCCGAGGTGTTTTTCCTCTAATTTGAGGTCTTTTACCTCTAATATGAGGTCTTTTACCTCTAATATGAGGTCTTCTACCTCTAATCTAAGGTCTTCTACGAGTTATTCTACCTCTAATTCGAGGTATTTTTACCTTTAATTTGAAGTCTTTTTACTTCTAATCTGAGGTCTTTTGCCTCTAATTTGAGGTCTTTTACCTCTAATCCGAGGTCTTCTACAAGTTATTCCGCCACTAATCCGAGGTCTTTTTTACCTCTAATTCTAGGTATTTTTACTTCCAATATGAGGTCTTTTACCTCTAACTTGAGGTCTTCTAACTCTAATCCGAGGTCTTTTACCTCTAATCCAATGTCTTTTGCCTCTGATATAAGGTTTTCTACCTCTAATCTAAGGTCTTATGCCTCTAATCCAAGGTATTTTGCCTCAAATTTGAGGTCTTTGACAAATATAACATGTAAATAATTGGGCATTTATTGGTACTTTATTAGTACATTCAGATGTGCTTCATTAAAATCTTACTAGGAAAAACCGAATAGGATAAATCCTGATGAAGGAAAAAGAGTACAATGTCCTCTTGTTGATACAATTAAAATTTCAAAATACAATGAAAAAAACTAAAGTGAAATCAAAATACAATGAAGAGACAAAGCTTAACTATAGTTCTTCCGTAAGGTGGATGCATTCAATATTTTGGGGAGGACTTATAGTTGCTTACTTACCATTTTTAGGTTGTTCAGGCAATAGTCGTTCCCTTGAGATTTGGGTTGGAACTTCTTTTCTGTCCACCTTCATTTTCCTGAGGCTCCCTGCTCCCGCTCCTTGTTCTGTAGGCATATTTTTAGAGGTAACCTTGCCTGATTAGCCCTTCAATCTTATCTTTGAGTATTATGCACTCATCTACCGTGTGACTATTTACTCTTTTGCTTACCGCAAGTACATGGGTCGCACTAATAATATAGTAAAGAGTCAGATATCATCTCCACGAGGAATACGTCAATCTCAAGAGTCAAATATTAACCAATAGTTTACTCAATACTATCCAAGCACATTCAAATTATAAAATGATTGTTCAAGTTAACTGTAAAGACTAAAATGCAATAAAATGAAATAAAAGATGTTGATTAGAGAATAGAGAATCCTTCTTCACCTCCTACTTCAATTGATAACAAACAATCCTTATAAGTAACATAAACGAATCGATTAGGTTAGCCTGATAATCTAACTTAGTTAAAAGCCTATGTCTAGGTCAATCAACCATGCTTCAGTTACCTAACTCAATATATTTCTATGAGAACTAGTGTAAAATCCAATTACTAAGATCTATTCTCAATCAAATACTATGCATGACTAAGAGATATATGTTTATCTTATTAGCGAATTAACTCACCCTACTATTAGAATAAAATGAAACATGCATCAACTATACATATGATCTTAAATCTAAATTCATATGTCTAGGTTCATTAGATTTCAACAAATCACTTAAAAACTGATCAAACAATCAAGAACATTAAGATCTATATGATTGAACAAAACCAAATCATCTATATAAACTTAAAGGATTATAAAATCATTCAATATCTATAGGAAGATCCAAAGAAATTTCTATACATAGCTTAGCTAGCCATGGAGCACAAAAATCTCATAAAACGATTCATGTCTATGACCTAGAATAAGAGAGAATAAAGAGAAAAGAGAGAAGACACTATGATTGAAGCCCTTGAATGCTTGATCTTCCTTGAAGAATGATGACTTCCACTTTTACTCCCTTTTGTTGCTCTCAAAATGATGAATATGAACTCTAGTTGTGTTTTCTCCTTTTTCCTACATTAGTTTTTGTAGAAATATGATGGAACAGTATTTATAGGCCAAAGTTTTCACTATCACACCGCAACGTTAACCACCTTGCGTTGCGGCGCGCGCTGGAATTATGTCACCACGTCACGACATTCATTCCTTTGCATCGTGGCGCTCAAGCCTTGGGTTTCAGCATGCAGCTTTCTAAATGCACCATACCTCGACACACACATACCTGCGCCGCGGCGTAAGATGTTGAATTTCACCCTGGCCTTCATTTTCCAATGCGACTATAAGTCTTCAACAATTCTTATTGTTTTGAGCCATTCCTGCATTAGAGAAATCACCAAGTTAGTGACAGTTGCAAATTCACATAATCATATGAAGAATTATATCAGATTTGCTCAAGATCATATCGGAAGATATCACAATTGAATTCGACGATTATAAGCTTGAAATCTTCCAGATATGCATGATAACAATGACTAAGCAATTAATAAGACATAAATATAGAGCTAAAATAACTACATTTTATGGAGTTATCAATGATTATATGTCTTGTGATAATTGGTATGTGCAAAAGATACACTAAGAGCAAGTGCACTCTATCGCCAAGTAATATAGGACTTTTGAGTCTAAGTTATCGATCCCACGAGGAATAAATGATAATTACTAAAATTGTAAAACTCTTATGTTATTTAGACAGTCGAAAGTGTTTGCAAGATCCAAATTAAAAATAGAAAACTAATGAAGAAAATAAAGAACAATTAAATAAACAAAAGATAAATAAGATAGAGAGGCACTAGGGCGCAAGGTTCACTTGAGTCTCATTATTCGGATCTTCTTTCAATTATAATACATGTAATTCTTTTGCCAATATTATCTTATTTGCTATTGAATCCCAATGATCATGGATGAAACAATATTCTATTCTTAATTTAATCCACCTATTTGGTCATTTAGTTGAATTAATCAAGAATGCATTAAGTTCCAATTTCAAGATATGAACTAATAACCCGTCAATTTCATTGGTAGGAGAAATTGATGTTTGGTTATTCACCAATATAATCCTAGGCTTACCATATAGATCCACTCATTGAGTGCGGATGGTCACCGGTCAAACAATGAATTAATAAATGTCACAAGTGATCAAGTTATGACAAGAATGCAAATAATATGATAAACCCACAAAGAAATTACCATAATCAATTTAGAAATCAGATCCAAATAGTTAAGAACACAAGATCCCCCATAGCCCTAGCTATGAGTTTAGCCACTTATATTCAATACAAACATACTCATAATAAGATACAGATCTATGGAAAGAAAACCAAAGAAAGGAGAAAAACTAGAGAGAAAGAGATATCAAAACCCCTTTGTAGAGATCCAGATCTTCAAGCCTCTAAGAGATCCTCCATTTGAAGCCTTCCTCCCTTCAGATCTGCCTCTCCAAACCTCTCCTTATGAACAAATTAAGTGAAAATTACAAAGAAAAGTGAAAATAGATGAAAAACTAGCCTGAGAGCTCTCCTCATGCTCTCCGTTCGTCTCCTCTTGTTTCTGCATCTTCTCCCCTTTTTATAAACAATTTTATCTTCTTTTGCAAGTTTGGGGGGAGACATAGTCATGTCTCCAAGTCAGAAGCTTTAGATCAGTTAGACATGACCGTGTGAGTTGACAGAAGCTTTACATGAGTTAGACACGGCCGTGTCTAACTCTTTAATAGCTCAAAACGTCATTTTTTGAATAAGTGTCCTTCATGAAAGTTGTAGATCTTTTTCTTAGCTTTCCAGGAACACCTAATTCACCTCATTTCGACCTCTGTAGCTCAAGAGATGCTCATTTTATTGCACAAAAGTCAAAAACTCTACAAATCTTAGCCGTATAAATTCTGAGCTCAACTCCATTGCAAAAGATCCATCCAAACCTTCATAGAATCATGTCAAAACATCTATTTTGGACCTAAAAACATAGAGGAAGACCAATCATGAGATATCAAGGATAAATAGATTAAATGTGACATAAATTCTAAAATAAATCAATCAAAGCACGACAATTTATCCAATTTAGGGCTATAAAATATAGACTTATCAACTCCCCCACACTTGAGCTTTGCTTGTCCTCAAGCAAAGAATAGGAATCAACAGCAAGATCAAACTTAGCAACTAGAAACATGAATCAAGGGAAATTCCATGATTAAAAAGTCCAAGTTCAGCAATCAAGTTCAATCAATCAAGATCATTCAGCACTTAAAACGATAAGATTCTTTAGTCTAGCTTGCAACTTTTCTCTTCACCAACCAAATGAGATCACTCAAATTTCCATCGTTCAAGTGTTTAAGGACAAAGAGATCACTCAAATTTTCTAGAAAAATGTAAAACCATAAGCTTGCCTATCAATCTCATCTCCACTTCTAAGTTCACATCTATAGCAAGAATCAAAAGGACTTCATCTGGTTGTAACGGGGCCAAGGGTAATAATGTAAGGTAGGAAAAAGATAAGTAAGGGTAAAGAATGCTAATGAATAAATTAATACAAGCAGAATTAGGGTGACAAGTTGAGTAGAGCATGATGCACAAAGATTTAACCAATTCTCAAATTCAACCCAGTATTGTCATTATTCTTCACCAATAATTCTTTTTCTTTTTCCTTCTTTCTCATTTTTAAACCCTTGAAGATAAAACAACTTTCCAAGACTTTTCATTCAACACATTAGATGCTCCAAAGAATTCAACCTGATTATTCAATTTGGTTTTCAAAGAAATTAGTTTTCAGGTTCAAATGGGGCAACTAAAGGGTATTTTATCAATTCAACTCTGAAAGTCAAGAAGGAATAAATCCTAATTACCTTAATCATATTCAAGTATGTATGTGAATCATTAAAGCCTTAATAAGATATCAAAGCAAGTTCTAGCACACATCAATCACGAGAAAACTCATTACAGAAGAAAAATTCAATCATTAAAGCTCAAAACTCACTTTTTGTCTAAGTTGGTAAAGAAATCAGAAGCAAGCAGACATGACTAATTCTCAACAAAGATGCTAAATTTCACTTTTCTTAATTGAATAGGATTGCTTCACACAAAATCATCTCATGATCATTGGATTCCCCTTTCAACAAATTTCTGTCAACATCAGAATAAATCAAGCATTTGACATACAATTCCAGCTTAATTATCAGCATTACTCAAGTGTTCATCAGTTGTGCAAATTCTTGTTATTATTATTTTTACAAAATACAGTACCCCCCCACACTTAAGATAAATATTGTCCTCAATGTGGAAAAGAAAGAAATAAAGGGGGTAAAGAAAAGAGCAACACAACCTGATGAAGAGTGAGACAGTGCCAGGCAGAGGAGAAGCGCAAAAGTCAACGCTGCAACAGACCTTAAAATCACAAAACATGAGTAGAAACACGACCTCGGGTCTTTTAAAGTCAGATTCCCAAGACTATAATGCTTATATACATTTCTGAAGAGGTTTCACAAATAAGAAGGTCATGATGCACAAGTCCATAAGAATGCGTCTCAAGAGTCAATAAGATATTATATATCGACTCCTTACTCAGCTATTTAAAATGAAGTAAAATTTTTATCTTATCGGTTTGCGGAAACCATCTTCAACTTGCAACTTTAAAACAAAAACAACTAAAAGAAGAAACACAGGTTGCCTTCTGTTAAGCGCTTGTTTAACGTCATTAGCTCGACATTGCCTTTTTCAAAAAAAAATCAAGGTGGCTTAAAGCAAGAAAATAGGATGACACCTTCTTCTTTTCAAAGCAGTGACCCCATCCCTTGTCCATGACCTTGGAGGTGCTTCCATAAACATTTTGAGCTTGATAATGACTTGGTTGCTCTGGAAGTGCCTTGGCTCCGCTAGGCCATGGTGATTTTGATGGATCAACAGATGAAGGACCAATTTGTGAAGGCGCATGGATCATCGGAGGGCCTTTTTCTGTTTTAGTAACTGGAGTTTCCAGAAGATCAACATCAACATTATATGATAGTGGGGGGTCTTTGATAGTTAAGACTTCTTGCTTCTTAGCTTGAACAAAATTAATAGGGGCATGAAGATTTGACATTGGGAAAGATTTAACCTCCTTGAAGACATTTATGGTCACAAAATCTCCATCCACTCTCAAGATAAGCTCACCCCGAGGTACATCAATCACAGCTCCTGAAGTGGCCAAAAATGGTCTTCCAAGAATGAGAGGAATATCAGCATCCTCTTACATATCTAGCACCATGAAATCAACTGGGAATATGATTTTATCCACCTTCACTAAAACATCTTCCACCATACCACGAGGATAAGTAATGGATCTATCAGCCAACTGTAAAGAAATGTTGGTAGACTTTGGTTCCTGCATTCCCAATTTCTTAAACACAGAGAAAGGCATCAAATTAATACTAGCACCCAAATCACATAATGCCTTATCAAAATAAGAAGTACCAATAGAGCAAGGAATAGTAAAACTCCCTGGATCTTTTAATTTCGAGGGTAACTTCTTCAAGAGAATGGCGGAACACTCCTCATTCAAACAAATCGTCTCAAATTCCTCAAGCTTGCGTTTCTTTGTAAGAATTTCCTTCAAGAACTTTGTATATTTGGGCATTTGAGAGATGACTTCAACAAATGGAATGTTGATTTGCAACTTCTTGAAAATCTCCAAGAATTTTGCAAATTCTTTATGTGACTGTTTGTTCTTGAGCCTTTGAGGAAATTGGATTTTAGCATATGGTGATGTTTCACATATTAAGCTTTGCTCACGATCCTTCTTCGCCCTCTGCCATTTTGGTTCTTTCTTCTCAACCTCTTTCTCTTTATTACCATCTTGAATTGAGATATCTTCAATAAAAACATCAATTTTCTTTTCCTCAATGCTTGATGAGCTAGGTGCTTCATTTTCCTTCTCATCTTAAAGTTTTACCACTTCTCAGGGTGATTGCAATGACTTGTTCTCTCGGATTAGTCTCAGTAGTACTAGGCAATGTCCCTGTCGCTCTTGCTGTCATCAAAGTGGTCAACTGACTGATTTGAGTCTCCATGGTCATCATTCTGGCATCTGAATTTTGCATGTACTTCATTACCAAATCTTCAAAGCTTGGCTTCTCTGTAGGTGCTTGAAAACCTGGAGGTGGTTGTGGTGCTCTCTGCTAATTCTGCTGGTAGCCTTGTTGATTTGCCCATTTGAAATTAGGGTGATCCCTCCAACCGGGATTGTACGTATTGACAAAAGGATTGTACTGTTGTTGGTTGGAATTACCAACAAAATTTGCTGCTTCAGGCTCCGGGGCAAAGGGACTACCAGCTTGACAGTTTGAACTTGTATGACCCTGTCCTTCACATGCGTCGCAAATAATTGGTGGGGCTCTACTGTTTGTTACCATCAAAGTTTCCACCTTTTTTGTCAAAGCTTCCAATTGGCTTAGAATGGTAGTAGAAGCATCAACAACATGCACACCTACTGGTTTCTTAAGAATCTGACGCTCATTTTGCCATTGATAATTATTTAGCGCCATTTCTTCAATCAATGCTTGACTTTCAGTAGGGATCTTCCTCCATATTGTACCTCCCGCAACAGCATCAATGAGGGAATGGTTTGCAGACGATAAACCATTGTAAAAAGTCTGAACCTGTTGCCATACGGGAAATCCATGATGTGGACATCTCCTCAATAACTCCTGATAACGTTCCCATGCTTCATAGAGAGTATCCATTTCAAATTGCATAAAAGAAGATATATCATTCCTCAACTTAGCAGATTTAGAAGGAGGAAAATACTTAGCCAGAAATTGTTGTGTCAATTGGTCCCAGGTAGTAATGGAACCCCTTGGTAGTGACGTTAGCCATTGACTCACCCTGTCCCTAAGAGAGAACGAAAAGAGTCGCAATCTAATTGTATCATCTGTCACTCCATTGTATTTGATTGTATCACACAACTGCAAGAACCTGGCCAAATGCTGATTTGGATCATCTGAAGGCAATCCACCAAATTGGACGGAGTTCAGAATCATGGAGATCAATGCTGGTTTGATCTCAAAATTATTAGCCGCCACAACTGGTCTTATAATACTTCCTCCATACCCTTCAGCAGTGGGCATAGAGTGCTCAAGCATGGTCCACTCTACTGGGTTAGCTTATTCGTCACGATTCCTTTCAATTACTGGTCCTTCCATCCTGTTTATGTCTTCTATCACAACTGCAATATGAGTTTGTTTCCTTAACTTACGAGTTGTTTTCTCAATTTCTGGATCAAATGTTAGGTCAGGAAACTGAGAGCGAGTGAGCATAAACAAGAAAAATGAACAAGTGACAAACATAGTGAAAAATAAATTAAAAAGACATAAACATAAACAAAAGAAAGAAAAAAAATATAAACAAAAATAAAAATAAAAATAAAAACAAAAATAAAAAATAATTAAACAAAAATAAACAAAAACAAAAATAAAAAAACAAAAAAATAAAATGACAAAATAAAAATAAAAGAAATATACAAAACAAGAAAATAAAGAAAAAAAATAAAAGCAAATTAAATAAAGATAAATAAAAACAGAATACAAAAAAATAAAAAAAAAAAAAAATAAATTAAAATAAAAGTTCGTCTAAATTAACTAGAATTTTACGCCTTTAATATTACCAAAATTACTCCCCGATAACGACGCCAAAAACTTGGTACGTGCAAAAGATACACTAAGAGCAAGTGCACTCTATCGTCAAGTAATATAGGACTTTTGAGTCCAAGTTATCGATCCCACGAGGAATAAATGATAATTACTAAAATTATAAAACTCTTATGTTATTTAGACAGTCGAAAGTGTTTGCAAGATCCAAATTAAAAATAGAAAACTAATGAAGAAAATAAAGAACAATTAAATAAACAAAAGATAAACAAGATAGAGAGGCACTAGGGCGTAGGGTTCACTTGAGTCTCATTATTCGGATCTTCTTTCAATTATGATACATGTAATTCTTTTGCCAATATTATCTTATTTGCTATTGAATCCCAATGATCATGGATGAAACAATATTCTATTCTTAATTTAATCCACCTATTTGGTCAATTAGTTGAATTAATCAAGAATGCATTAAGTTCCAATTTCAAGATATGAACTAACAACCCGTCAATTCCATTGGTAGGAGAAATTGATGTTTGGTCATTCACCAATATAATCCTAGGCTTACCATATAGATCCACTCATTGAGTGCGGATGGTCACCGATCAAACAATGAATTAACAAATGCCACAAGTGATCAAGTTATGACAAGAATGCAAACAATATGATAAACTCACAAAGAAATTATCATAATCAATTTAGAAATCAGATCCAAATAGTTAAGAACACAAGATCCCCCATAGCCCTAGCTATGAGTTTAGCCACTCATATTCAATACAAACATACTCATAATAAGATACAGATATATGGAAAAAAAACCAAAGAAAGGAGAAAAACTAGAGAGAAAGAGAGATCAAAACCCCTTTGTAGAGATCCAGATCTTCAAGCCTCCAAGAGATCCTCCATTTGAAGCCTTCCTCCCTTCAGATCTGCCTCTCCAAACCTCTCCTTATGAACAAATTAAGTGAAAATTACAAAGAAAAGTGAAAATAGATGAAAAACTAGCCTGAGAGCTCTCCTCCTGCTCTCCCTTCGTCTCCCCTTGTTTCTGCATCTTCTCCCCCTTTTATAAACAATTTTAGCTTCTTTTACAAGTTTGGAGGGAGACACGGCCGTGTCTCCAAGTCAAAAGCTTTAGATCAGTTAGACATGGTCGTGTGAGTTGACAGAAGCTTTACATGAGTTAGACACGGCCGTGTCTAACTCTTTAATAGCTCAAAACGTCATTTTTTGAATAAGTGTCCTTCATGAAAGTTGTAAATCTTTTTCTTAGCTTTTCAGGAACACCTGATTCACCTCGTTTCGACCTCTGTAGCTCAAGATATGCTCATTTTATTGCACAAAAGTCAAAAACTCTACAAATCTTAGCCGTATAAATTATGAGCTCAACTCCATTGCAAAAGATCCATCCAAACCTTCATAGAATCATGTCAAAACATCTATTTTGGACCTAAAAACATAGAGAAAGACTAATCATGAGATATCAAGGATAAATAGATTAAATATAATATAAATTCTAAAATAAATCAATCAAAGCACCACAATTTATCCAATTTAGGGCTATAAAATATAGACTTATCAGTAATCACACTTTTTTGCTAACATCTACGTCAGGCCCGACCTTTTGCTATCCTACATTTTGAGGAATTTTAATGATCCCGGAGTTGAACACCTCCTTGAAGATCTGCCCTCTCTAAGTGTTCAATGGGATATAGGCATTGAATCTTGGATGCATGGTCAATTGAGGAGACATATTGTCCTTTCCTGCTTAACCTCAAGATTCATAAAGCTCCAATTTTTGTGTTTCCTGCTTCATATGTTGCCTTGTTGATATGACTTTCTCAATGTTTATGTATCTGGTTGACTTTGTTCTCTGCTCGTCGAGATCCCTGGGTGGTCATTTTGCCAGCTAGTCAACAAAAGGACTCTACCTCAGCCCGACCATGATGGCATATAATGACACAACATGGTTGAGGTTTCAGTTCTGAATTGCCTTTTCATTAACCGACTCATGAACTTCTTCAAAGATTCATTTACTCCCTGCTTCAGATTAATCAAGCTGGCAGAAGTCTTTTGATGTACTCGGCTAGTCACGAAATGGGTCAAAAATTGGTTGGATAACTTTGAGAAATCTTTTATCAATCCTGGCTCTAGAGTTGAGAACCACAACAGGGCCAATTTTTTCAGGATGGTAGAAAAAGCCCTGCATTTAATTGTATCAGTTCCTCCATTCAACAACATCATCGAGTTAAATATGGTTAAGTGTTCTTGGGGATCGGTTATTTCGTCATACAACTCCATGGTCGAAAGTTAGAAACCTTCAGGGAGTGGAACCATCATAATAAACTCAAAAAATGGGTGGTCAGTTGCTGGTGGTGGGTGGTTGGCCTGATGAAGGGCATTTTTGGCCGATGCATTTCAAACAGGCTCCTCCATGTTTTATCGGTTATTTTCAGCTTCATTTTCTAGTTTAACATTATGGGTCTTTTTGTTTGCCATCTATCCCATTCTGGTCTCCATACGCTAATTTTGATCTTGGATATCCTGAATGGCTTGAAGAAAGGTTTCGATGGTTGTATTATTGTTGCTGGTAGACTGGGGGTTTTCGATATTTATTGTCTTGTTATTGACATTTCTCTTGGTCGTCACCATGCTTGGTTGGGTTGGTTGTTATCTACAAATTGTGGGGTAGCAAAGTTTTATCTTATCCCACAGTATGTGCCAGATGTTTCGTCCTGACTCCAAGACCTAATTAGAGGACCAAGAAAGGCTCTATGAGGAAAGCGATGACGTGGACTACATAGGACCTAGGCTGGCAAGGCAAAATGCTTGGTCAGACTGCTAGAGTAGTTGGGTGAAGTGCCTATGGTAAAAAGTGGAACATGCCTGGCTTAGGCTGCCAACTTAGTCTTTTAAAGGGCACCTAAGGTTGACCCATAGGCGCCTACCTAGCAGGAGGAAATCACAGGATTATATGCTAGGCACAATTCTTGGCAACCCACCTGGATCTGACTTGGCAATGATTGCCATTGATCCTGGTCGGATTCTTTGCTTTAATGAGGCATAAGACCATTATGGTCATGATCTTAAGTTGATTGGGCCGAGTTGGTTGGAGCAAGACGAGTTAGTTGAGCCAACCTGATTTAGGCCGACTTGGATAGGTCAAATTGGTTTAGGCCGACCTTTTTTGGACCGAGTTGGTTGGTTCAAGTTGGTTGGGCTGACCTAATTTAGGTCGAGTTGGTCCTGAGACTTAACTAGACTTACTCGAGCTAATTGGGTTCCTACGATCCACAACCCCCTAGTTTGGGCCTTTGCTTGCAATAGGCCGAGCTATGTTTGAGTTTCTTAGGTTGCATATGGGTGACCAAATTGATACGGTCCAGACAATAATACATAAACAACTACAACAACATTAGCCTTACAAAAATGTTTGTCAACTTAGGAGACAACTTAGTTGTCATTCTTGGTTGGAGAGCACAATTGGAAGAATAATGTTATTCACATGCATTTACACTTATATCACCTTACATCTGTATAGTTTTTACCATCTGATTATAACTAGTCTCACTTTGTTTTTGTATACCTACACTATGATTCTGCCACTTCACACATATATGAGGTGATGTGCTTGGTGCAAATGTACACCAAGCATTCTAATTGGAAATCTCAAATAACCTCTTATTTGCATTTTTGGAGTTGAAAAGTACTTATTACACATCACTCTTTTTTTCACATTTGTCATATTTGTATAGGTAGCAAAATTAGAGTGTATAGAAAACAAAGTGAGGTTGTAATAAGACGGTAAAGTTATTCAAATATGAGATAATATGTGTATAATTGTGTCTATGTAATATTATCTTTTGGAGTTAGCCAAAAAGATTCACTTCAGTTGCCATGAGAACCTAACTCACATCACCTTTTAAGTCACAAATTAACGAACTAAATTCACTCAATGTTAATTTAAATGGAAAAATCTCCAATGCCACTAGCCTAGGTGGAAAGATCACAACTATATAAAAAAAGTATGTTGATCCAATGATCCAAAATATTGACTGAGTACCTACACAATTGGTTAAACTTTTGCAATTACAATTAACTCCCAAAGGAATTAATATTTAGAACATTAACCATACAACTTTGATAATCTTACATTAACCATACAATTCTGATAATCTTACATCAAACAATATATATATCTATGTTCACACTTCATCTAATATTATTTATCATATATATTTTTTCTTATCATTTTTTCTCACTAAATCTGACACTCTTAAAAAAGTGTCAACAAGTACCTGCACTCGCATGATCTTTTTCCTTAACCATACAATCCCGCGTCCCCAACCTTCGTCTTCATCGTTATGTCAACCCAGCCACACATTGTGAAAGCCTTACTGGCCACCTTAGCGCTACAAGCTTCCCGCACCACCATCTTTTCCGACAAACCCCAACATGGTCATTTGTGCAAAATTTATATTTTCTCAGATCTATCCAAGTTCATCCTTTTTCCTTTTTCTTCTGTTGTTTTTTCTTTTTTTCATTTTAAATTTCCAAATCCAATATCAACATTAGCATCACCATTTAATTTGCAAGATCATTTTAAAAAAAAAAACCACGTGAAACCCCTTCTATTTTGGCTAGAACAACTCATAAATTTTGTGACTTTTTTAAAAAAATTAGTTTAGGGGATTTGTAGATCCCGATTTTCTGATTCCAAAGAGAAATATATTGTGTTAATCCATGGATAAACAAGGAAAAAGATTACTAATGACTCATTTTGCCCAAATTCAGGTTGCATAATCCGATTAACAGTAGTCAGATGACGAATACAACTTCCTCCATCAACACTCATGCAACATCCTCAAAACTGATTTTTTAATTTATCTTTTTCCAAAATATTTCACGCACTCAGTTTTAATCTTTTTAAGAATTAATGTCAATGAGAATCAAACATTTTTAGTGCCCGTTTGGTTTCTGTAATTGAACATGGAATTAAAACTTGAAATTATAATTGGATTTCTTAATTCTAATTTTTATGTTCGGAATGCTATTTAGAATTGGAATTGTAATTACATAAACCAATTCCATGTAATTATAAAACAACTAAGTTAAGTCTTTCTTAATTCTTAATTTATACCTTAAGAATTATCAATTTCATATCTTAAAAAATTAAATTATCTCTCTCTGTCATATTTATTTATGAACAATCATATTTATTGAGATTTTATATTTATATAAAATTATTTTTATATTTATATAAAAATTATTATAATAACTATTTATTTTTTTCTAAAAAATTTATGAAAAAATTCTTTATGAAAAAAATATGACTATTATATTATAAAAATATTATTGTATGAATATTTTTATTAATTTTAATTTCATAAATAATTTTTTAATATTTTAGATCATACTTTTAAACAATTAAATTATGATTGAATTTAAAATTATAATTTTTATCATAATTTTTGACAATCTCAAATATAAAATTTAAAATTTTTGATTAATTCTAATTTAAAAAAATTAAAATTAAAATTAAAATTTTATATTTTAATTTAATTCTACTTATATAAACGGACCCTACTAAAGTGAATGTCCTCAAATCATTTTTATGAAATCAAAATATTCTAAAGTACTGGGTGATCCCCTTGTTTGTATATCTCTCTTACTCCTTGTCTTATTTTATTATAAAAATTTAGTTCTTGGATCTTTCATCTCATTTTGTTAATTATATATCTATACCGTGGAAAGCTTAGTTTGAAATGCTACACAAGATTATTATTTAAATAATGATTTTTTTAATGAAGTCATTATTTTGAAAAGCTAAAATGTTATGCACATTTTTATTTAAAATTAATAATAGAAATAAAATAATTATTATAATTACATTCAAACTTATAATATAATTAAGAAAATAATATAATAAAATAAAAAAAGGATAATATAGATAAATTACATGAACATATATAATTTTTTTTAATAATTCAAATGTTAATATACTTTAAGGATGATAATATGATAGAAAAATTATAAATAATAATAGTACATGAGAGTGATTATCAAAATAATTCCACAAGCTTGTATTGGTAATTTAATTTGATTAAGTAGATTATTAGACATTGATCATGAATATTGGGTCCCTGCTTAAATTAATATTATAATATTAGACACTAATCATAAACATTGGATCCTTACTTAACTATTAGACGTTAGTAGTATAATACATGCTTTAGGAATGACCTAATATTCATGATTAGTGTTTAATAGTATAATCTTAACACAAACAGGGACTCAATGTTCATGGTTAATGTCTAATATATAGTCTTAGCTTAAGTAGAGGTTCAATATTCATTATTAGTGTCCAATAGTATAATCCATGTTTAAGTAAGGGCTCAATGTTCATGATTAATGTTTAATAGTATAATTCATGCTTTAGTAAGGTCAAAATATTTATACTTAGAGTCTAATAGTATAATCTTAGCTTAAGCAAGGGTCATGTATTCTTGATTAGTATCTAATAATATAATTCATATGCTTAAGTAAGAGCTCAATGTTTATGATTAGTGTCTAGTAGTAAAATCTTATATAGCTTAAGTAAGTATCTAATGTTCATTATTTGCATCTAATAGTATAACACATGCTTAAACAAGGGTATAATGTTCATTATTAATGTCTAATATTATAATCTTAATTAATATATTAATTATTTAAAAATTTCATATATGTTCATGTAATTTATTTATAATTTTTTATTCTATTCCATTATTTAAATTATGTTATAAGCATTATTGCAATTAAAATAATTATTTGTTTCTTTTATTAATTTAAAATAAAAATATACATGATATTTTAGCTTGAGTTTAAAATAGTGGCACCATTAAAATAATATAATCACAAGGCACCACAAATGTTCGACAAAATTAAATAATACAAAAGTACAATTTATTATTAAAAAATACAAACTTTGGAATTCAATGTAAACAAAATTAAGGGAAATGAATTCTATATTTAAAATATGTGTTTAAATTATTATTTATATGTATTATATTTTATTTTTAAATAAAAAAATGTAATTTCTTAATAAAATTACATATTTTTGTTATATCCGTAATTTGTCTTCCTCTTTTTATATTTATGTCATTATACTTTGATTATAATCATGCACAAAAAAATCTTAGGGGCAAAATCGGAAAGTATCACTTGTTTTTCATCTTTTTTAAATTTTTAAAAAATACAAATAAATGTCTTGTGTCTAAAAAATTATTAAAAACTCAAAAAAATAATTCTATGGTGCGTCAATAATAATGCAAATTTTATCACACTCATATTGTCGGTTTTTATTTTATTCCAAGAGAGAAATTTTATTTAAAATTTTAAATAAATTTTTAAAATTAAATAATAAATTAAATAATTTATTATTTATGATTTAAATACAGTAATAAAATAATAATAAGTTTAAAAATAAAAATATTTATCAGAAAATAATAAAATAATTAAATAATAATTGAATAATAAATATTTAAATTAAATAATTTATTAGTTACAGAAAATAAAAACGAGAGAAGCTTTAAATAAAATGAAATAATCCCTTATTCTAATTGTAGTCTATCACATTTAATAAGAAAAGACTTGATTGTTGTGTTGTGTTAATCCCTTACTTTAATCCTAAGCAACTCATATTTGTATAGTTTCATATAAAATTTGAGGTTAATTCACTAATACAACTATTTTTAACAGATCAAAATGACATTACACAAAGAAAGACAACAATAGGTTGCGAAAAGAATAATTTTAAATTTTCTTAAACAATTCTTGTATTTGCTAAATATAAGTATTAAATAATTTTTGTATTCTCAATATATTGAATGTATTTATTTAATAATTTTTTATTAAATATTATAAAAATTATTAAAAGAATATTTTAGGAAGATAAAATAAAATTCAAGAAAAGAATGTAAACCTTGCAATTAGTAACAAGTGTCACACTTATTCGTGTGTCAATTTTGGGACCATACCCCAAAATGTACATGTGACATGGGAGACTCCACTAGTTTAAATAGGTGTATTAGTGTGGACAACCATATTTCCTTATAAACATTACTGATTTCTACTTGTAGATTAGAGTGTAAGTGAGTGGTTTAATTTAGATTTTGGAAAAAAATAAATTTGAACTAATTAAAATTAATTGATTTGGTTTAGTTTTTGTATTTTTTGATAGTCAAATCCGAATAAAATCGAACTAAACATCTACAGATTGGTTTGGTTCGAGTGATCGAGTTGACAACTTTTTTTACACAAAAATTAGTTAAATAATTAGTTTTTCATAGCAAAAAAAATTACATAATAAACTTATAAACTTTGTTTTTAGAAATAGAATCAAACTTATTTATTTCAATAAGCATATTATAAAGTACAACAAATATACAAAGTCTAAACAAAAAACAAAATTAAAATATATGTAACAATAGATACCACTAAAAAGCAAGTACACAAAAGCACTCAAACTTAATTCAAACATAATTAAAATGAAACACAAGTACACAACATAATAATGGACAGCACCCAAAGTTAATCCAAACTTAACCAATTTAAACTCAATCCAAACATAAAAAAACATGATTCATCAAACATGATTCATCAAATCCAAATTATCTTTGAACTCCATCTACATCCTGCAATAAGCACAAATGAAAATGATATGGTCATTCATCTTTATTTCAATAACTAATGTCTAAGGATTTAACAATGGAAACGTTATGGTCCTTCAATACCACTCTCAATACTACCTTGGCTTATTCATCATATGCATAATCACTCACATATTCTGTCATCTCTTATTGTTTTATCCTACCAAATGCCAATTGACAATATAACTCACCATATCCTTTATACATCCACCGTAAGCCTAAGAAGCCACAATACCAAGACCCCAAGCTTCTCGACTTTGCTAACAACAAAAGAAACTCCACTATGAGTTAAAATATACACCAAAGAATCATTCAATGACCTCCGAAAGAACACCTTTACCATAACAAAGAAAAGAAAATTAGTGAATTGCATGAATAATTGTGAATTGAATCGGCTAATTAGGAATGAATAAGATTAGACAAGGAATTATAGAGAGAGAACAGAAAAAAAAGTTATAACTGTGATCGCGCCGAAATAATAGCTCACATGATTTTAAAAATATGAAAATGGAGTCGCTACCAATTTTATTTAAATTTAGAAAAAAATTGAAAAACTTTTCTTAGAAAACAGTCTTTGAAAACCAGATTGGATTCGGGAGTCTGTTATGGATAGGGAAGGGTAGAAACTTAATCCCACTGCACTCCTATCACACCCGTCCTGAGACGGTACCTTAAGTCAGTTGTGCAAAATTTGATAATATCAAATTTATTTATTTTACTCCTCTTAAAAACATTGTAACTATTTTTATTTTTATTTTTTTAGGAAAAGAATGAAAAGAAAACCTAATTATAAAAATTTAATTTTTTAACTTGACAGAATGAAAATTCTGCTCCTACGTATCCCCGGGTGCAATGAAGAACTCAAAGTCACGTAGTTCTGTAGAAAATGATTGTGGATTGATTAATTTTAATTAAGGAAGAGATTTTTGAAAAGGGATTTTGTTTGAAAATAAAATCATTCTTGCACAGAGTTTAAGTTAGCACTAAGTTATTCAATAAACTCTTATGGTCCAAACGACATTGAAGATAACATCCGTTATTCAATCAACAT
This sequence comes from Ormosia emarginata, assembly GCA_029884605.1. NCBI lineage: Eukaryota > Viridiplantae > Streptophyta > Magnoliopsida > Fabales > Fabaceae > Ormosia > Ormosia emarginata. The sequence goes on from JAQQTP010000064.1 coordinate 6,724,724, forward strand.
CATTAGTCATTGCATTGATATATATATATATATATATATATATATATATATATATATAGGCCACTTGAAGCTAATCCAAAACTTTTTATTATTTCTTTATGCCTAAAATAAGTCCAACCATGTATGAGTGGGATAACGACATTGAAGATAGCATCCGTTATTCAATCAACATCATTAGTCATTGCATTGATATATATATATATATATATATATATATAAATATAATAAATAAATATATATATATATATATATATATATATAGATAGAGAGAGAGGCCACCTGAAGCTAATCCAAAACTTTTTATTATTTCTTTTATGCCTAAAATAAGCCCAATCATGTATGAGTGGGATGGGGCTTCAACTGAGCCAAATTCCGTTTGCATATTATTTCTTTTTTTTTTAAAAAAAACCACATGATTTAAAAGTTACCAAATCATCAAAAAAAATCATGAAAATAGATAGTTTCAACAAACCAACACAGTGAGACACAAGAGCAAATTAATGAAAAAGAGAAACTGAGAGTGAGGTCTCAGACCTCTCGTACACGCAGGTAACACGAAGGAGTGGGGGTACACTAGCTCAGCACTGCAGGTCGTCGGATCTGGAGGGCCGTGCAGTGGCAGGTCGTGAGGTGGTCAGATTTGTATGCGGGGGGTTGACAGCTTGGACAGGTGACAGCGGGTTCGAACGGTTGGGCTACTGGTAGCACGATGCTGGTGCGGTGGAGCTCTAGTCTGGTTTGGATCCGATTTTTCAGGAGGGAGGACGCGCGGTACGCCGTGGGATCTAGCCTTAGGGGCTGGCTTTGAGGCTGCGGTGGCTTCGGACTGGTGTGGGAGTGCCAACGACGAGCTCGGGGTTGGATGGCAGCGGCGAGGTGCAGAACGACGCGACTTCATGTTGCGAGTTGGTGGGTCCATGGTCCGTGCGAGGTGCGGTTCGATCTGGGGCTAACTGGGTTCGGTGGGTGCGACTTGGTGCTGGGCAGAACAGGTTACGAATCCGAGTCTATGGCTAGGTGGTGGTCATTTGAATGGTTGTGGGAGAGGATGATGAATAGTCAAAATAGGAAGTTGGAGAAGATGATGAATAGTGTATGTGGGAAGAAGGTGGAAGATGATGAATAATGAAAATGCTCCTCCGAAAAATCCTGAAGATGCTCTTTGTTTGTTCTTTGTAATTTTTTTTTTGAAAAATGGCTCTCTTTGTGTGGCTCTTTATTCATCCCCCTCCCTCTGCTCTCTAACCCTTTTTTTTTTCATTGGCTGCCTTGCTCATTCTGCCGATGATTCTCCCAAATATATTAGCCTCCCTTTTGCTTGTTGTTACTTGGGAATTTATAGGAGAAATTAGGGTTTTGGGAATTATGAATTTTGGGCTCAAGTTTAATGGGTCAATGGGCTAGAATGGATCTGAGTTGACCCATATTTGATGGGTCACAAATTGGTTTGGGCTCAATGTATAACTTGAGAGAAAATCAGGTCATCTTTTTTTTTTTCTTTTTTTCTCCTTTTTTTAATTTTTTCATTTTTTTGCCTCGACAAAATTGGGTGTTCACAGTTGTCTCTATTTACTTGTTTCTTACTAGATAATAGGAATAACTGTGATTTTTCAAATTATCGTCGTAAGAAATAAATAAAGATATGAACTTCAATTTTGTTCGACAATACATAAGATGGTAAATGCAAAACAAATGCGAGAAAAAAAAATAAAATGCGAAAAGTCAATGCACTCAAAAGAAATAACAAGAAATTAAAATGCAAGGAGTCGATGCGCTCAAAATAAATGACAGAAAATTAAAATGCATGGATTTGATACGTTCAAAGAATAAATGATAAGAGCTGATGCGTTCAAAGAATAAATGACAAGAGTCAATGCGCTCAAAAGTAAATGACATGAATTTAAAATGCATGGAGCCGATGCGCTCAAAGAATAAATCCTAGCAGCAGATGCGCTAAAAAATAAATGACAGAAATTTAAAATGCATAGAGCCGATGCGTTCAACAGAAATTAAAATGCATGGAGCTGATGCACTCAACAGAAAATTAAAATGCATGGAGCCGATGCGCTCAACAGAAATTAAAATGCAAAGAGTCGATGCGCTCAAAGATAAATGACAGGAAATTAAAATACATGGAGCCGATGCGTTCAAAATGAATGGCAAGAAAGCATTTGTGCTAGTTATTCTTGTACTTAAAATCTTTTCTTTTTTTCTTTTTTTTTCTTTTTTTCATTTATTTATTCAAAGTAATCTGAACCGATGGCGATCCAAGAAAGTTTTGACTAATTAAACTCTTGTTCAGGTGTTCCTCTTCATCATATCCTTTGGTTAGATTGGAATCCTCTTGACTTCCTTTTTCCTTTCTTCATTTCTTCCTTCTTCATTCTCCACCTTTTATTTTCAGCTTTTTCCTTTTTCTTCATTTCTTTTTTTTCTTTTTCTTTCTTTTTTTTCTTTTTTTATTTTGTCACCTCATCAGGCCACAGACTTGGAGCTTGTAAAGCCATCAAACCAAGGACTTGGAATTCTTTTTGACACAATCATCAGGCCATGGACCTAGAATCTTGTAAGAGCCATCAAGCCAAGGACTTGGAAATTCTTTTTGACACAACCATTAAGCCATGAGCCTTTGACAAAGTCTCTTAGCAAAGTTGAGACTTCCTTAAACCATGCGTTTCCTTGAAAAAGCTTATGCAACTAACCTGCTTTCATGCTCACTTTCTGACTTTTAATTTGGATGACGTCTGTGACATACTTTCTTCCAAATTCTCACTTCCATCTCTTTTCTTTGAGTACCTCTTGTCTTTGAATTACCCCTTGGGATATCATTTTTCCTTTCAATCGAAACTTCTAAGCTCTTTTTGATCTAAATTATTCACCGGGGGATTACCATTAAATGGTCAAATCATACATAGTATTATACTCATGTTCACCTTACCTGAAGCATTACGTAACAAACATGCATAGATTCAAAAGCACAACAAGAAAGAAATTGACCAAGTGAACAACTTCTGAACTGGTCTTGGAAGTTTAACTATACAAAAGGATATTTACAAATGATGAATATATAGAAAAAGACACAAACAAAGATATTGGATTCAAAGATGTGTTGCCCTAGTATGAATTAGTTCAACCTTCATGAAAATGATCTTTATCTACCTACTAGGCATTATGGCCAATGATTTCCTTTTGCTGAGCATGCACATCAAGGCAAATTGAACTAAAGAGAAATTTGTCCCAGTCTAGAATTGAATTGAATAGGGCGGACGTCCTAATGACCAAAAGATTTGCCCTAACATAGGTCAAATTGAACCAGGGAAATGAAAAATTGCCCTAGTTAGGAGTCAACTTGAACATGATAGAAACTTATCCTAATGCAAGGACAAATTGAATCAAAGAGAAATTTGTGCCAGTGTAGGTCAAATTGAGCCGAAGAGAAATTTGCCACAGTTTAGGACTAAGTATCTCCTTTTCTTCATTTTTTTTTTTTTTTCTTTTTGTTTTATAAGAGCAAGGAATTGAAAACTCAAAAGAGCACGAACCTTTTGTCTCAAAATTAAAGTTAATGAAAATGACAGCAATCCTTCATTGATCAGAATAGACTTTTTAAGGCTTGTAACGTGGCTAGGGTTAGTGGTTATGAAATGAAGGATATAAGGCTTAAACAAGTGTTTAAGGGTTGAATGAGACCAAGATCTTTGTTCAAAATTAAACCTTGTCAACTGACTTTGCGCTTTCAAGTAGACTTTTCTTTTATTGTTCTTCATTTCTTCCCATTTTCTTTTCACTTCAATAATTCACCTTTGTAGTGACCTCTTTCATTTCATTTTCTTTCTTTTTTTTTCACAGAAACCACAATTTCCACTTTGTGTTAACCCCTAGTGTAGGGGTGATTCTTGTCCAAGGTTAAATTGATAAAAACTTTCAAGCTCAAAAAAAGGACAACAAGAAATAATGAAAAAATGAATTCCTGTGAAAGATAAAGAAAGATGATCAATTTTCATTTCAAATCTTGACTGCTCATTTTCAAAAAATTTAATTTCAAGACAAAAAGACAGTGCATGACTTCCTTGCTCCCTTTTATTTTTATTTTTATTTTTATTTTGCTTTTTTTTTGCAAATAACACCTACACACGTGGGCTTCATGACCACCAAAATTTTCCAGAATGAGAATCCCATGGGATCCAAACCCAAAGAAAGTAAGAAAAGAAAAAAAAAAGGAACGACAAGAAAGACATGACAAGAATCTGAGGGTCAAGAACCTAGGAAAAAGAAATAAGGTATGTTGAGATCTATGCAAAACCATTATATTAATACTTTAAGAAAGTTTACATGAGTTCATCCTTATAAAAGTCTAAGATGGCAATCTCATCAATTAACGCCTCAGATCATCAGTTGTTCAGAGGTTCCAAATCACTGGATGGTGGAAAGCGGGGTTGTGAAGGTTATTGATTTTGCATGTAGCTCACTTCTCACTCTCTTTTCCTAGGGGAACACTCCTTCTTCAAAACCACCTTCATTGTTGTCAGTTGCTAATTTACCAGCTTTTACCAGAACTTCAATCATCTCCCCATCAGCTATTAATTCAGCAAAGTCTCGATACATAATACCCACCATTATCTCAATATATGGAGCTCCCAAAGTCCCCAAGAAATATGAACACATTTCTGTCAGAGTCAACGATGGTTGCACTTGTGCAGCGAAAGCCCTCCACCTCTGGGCATACTGCTTAAAGGTTTCCTTATTTCCTTTCTGTATTGAGCTCAATTGTTCTCGGGTAGGAGTTGCATCTAGATTAAACTTGTATTGATCCATGAATAAATTAGCCAACTCCGTCCAACGAGAAATCTTACAACGGTCTAATTGAAGATACCACTCTAAAGCAAGGTCTGTAAGACTCTCGTGAAAAAAAATTAATGAGGAACTTATCATCCTTGGACTAAACAGTCATCGTGGTTCCATAACTGATCAAATGAAACCGAGGGTTACCACTCCCATCATACTTGGCAAAATCAGGAATCTTGAAACTTTTAGGGATTATGACATCGATGGTAGGACACAAATCTTCTATTCTAAGACGTCCATAAGCGTTAGGGCCCTTGATTGCTTTGATCTGTTCCTCCATTTTCTTCATCCACTCTTCTTTCATCTTGTCTTTCTCAGTCATGACATGGCCATTTCCAAAGCAAGGCATTGTCACATGCCCCGGAACAGACACATGAGGTTGTTCCCAGGCAGGGCCAGCATAATCAGGAATTTCAACATGAGCACCTTCCAAGGCGCGATATCCCTCCACAATAGGCATGACCATTGATGTCATTTGAGGTGGTTGCTCACGGATCCTTATAGCGATGCTTAAGGTTATAGTCGAGAAAATCGGAGCAGTCACCGATGGCACATTTACATATGTTTCAACTCCATTTGTACTTCTATTTCCACTGATTAAGCGGAGAGACTCCCTCACATATTGTAATATTGCTTTCATCCTTGCTTGACTCTCAAACATCTCATTCATCCTCCCTGTCATTTCATCGATTTCTGTGCTCAAGTTTATCCTTGTCTCAGGATTATTTGCAGCCATTCTGGTCCGAGATTTGGTATTGTGAACTCAAGTTTGATTGGTCTCTTTTTTCTTAGGCCGCGCAATGGTTACTGAACCAGTTTGTTTTATTAAAATGCGATAACATTAAACAAAGAATAAGATGAAATGGATGAGATGCCTAAGATTGAATGAATGAGATGCGTGAGACGCATAAGGCAAAATGAATGAACTTTGAAAATATTTTTTTTTTTTTTTAAAAAATACTATGAATGCCTTGAAAATGCAAGATGGTGAGTTTTTTTTTTTTTTTTTGCTAGGAATGCTATGAAAAATGATAGATGGTGTATTATTTTTTTTTCTTTAAAAAAAAACTATCAATGACATGAAAATGCAAGATTTTTTGAATGCTAAGAATGTTATGAAAATGCAAGGTGATGTATATGTTTTTTTTTCTTTTTCAAAAAAAGTTATGAATGACATGAAAATGTATGATTTTTTTTTAATACTAAGAATGCTATGAAATTGCAAAGTATGTTTTTTTTTTTTTGAAATGAAAGGAAATGACAAGAAAATGCAAAATGAGGTATTTTTTTTTAAAAGGAATGCAAGAATGAATGACACGAGAAATGAATAGCTAAAAAAGAAGCACACTCTCTTTGTACCCTAGTAAGGTGAAACTTAGAGGCTGGATTTCCTTACAATCATGACTCTAATTTTGACAGTCATTATGTTCAATTTATCAATGCAAGATTTTTAGGACAAATTTAGACCTCTAAAAGTCATGATCCCCTGATTACCCCTATTTCGAAAGACAAGGATCCAATTCATGATTAAATCATAAGTAGGGTGTTGGTGTAAATCGCAAGTGCACGATTTTATCAAGTAGTAAAATTATCGTTCCACTGGGACTGATGTTGATGATTACTAATTACGCACAATTATGATTATCTAAACAAAACCAATGACGCAAAATAGTGGTGATAGAATAAGATCGCAGAGAATAAAATCCAGAAAATAACAAAGAAGATCAACTTTGGGATTGAAATAAGGAATCAGATTTAAAGACTCTAGGATTCAGGTTTCACCACGGTGGTAATTAACAAGTCTGTAATTTTTCCCCTCTTATCAAACTAGGTTACTTTTGAAGGTGAATTATCCTAAAGAATTATTATTTCCTTTCAGAATACAATAATGTATCCCATCTAATCCAATCCTTATTTTCACAACAATTGGATTAGAGAGGACCCTTTAAGAACAAGATAATTCAAAGAAAGTCTCAAGAGAATTAATCTACTTTCGTGATTAAAAGCTCAAGTTCAGTTTCTAGAGTTCTGAAATCAAGGGTCACCTTTCAGTTCTTCCCCTAATATCAAAGAATCATGCAAACATGTGGTCAGCATATTCACAAACAGTTGGTGTGCTAAAAACTGAATCAAGAGAAACTAGCATTAAAGAGGTAGGAAATTCATACATCAAACATTGTCAATACACCATCGGGTTACTCCCAAATCCTAGAACAAAGAACTACTCAAACATGTTCATCAAAATACAATCCATAAGAATGAACAAGGACATTCAGAAAACCAGATTGAAATGCAAAAAGGAGAAGAAAATAAAAACTCTGATTGAGTCCTGTTGTTTCTTCCGATTTGCCCTTGTCTGATCCTCCCATTTCTTGAGTCCAATGGTTGATTATATCCTCCTCTAATCTCCTATTTCATATCCCCTTTTCGTCTCCCCCTTTCAGTTCAGCTTCCTTTTGCTGTAAAAGAGCAATACTACAGATTTAATGTGCTGACGCTCCACGATCCACGGCCGTGGCAGCTGCCACAGGTTGGCCGTGGATCTTGCTGACTTATTCTTAATCATGTGTAAATTGACGCTCCACGATCCACGGCTGTGGTAGCTGCCACAGGCTGGCCGTGGAGCTTACTGACTTGCTCATTTATAGTCAAAATACTCCACGGCTGTGGTAGTTGCCACAGGTAGGCTGTGGAGCTTACTGTTTTGCTTGTTTCTTTCTAGCAACAAGTTCCACAGGTGTGGTAGCTACCACAGGTAGGGTGTGGTTCCTTTTGAACCTCCTATTTTAGTTTAGCTCTTCAAATTTTGGTGTTTTAAAGTCACAAATCCATTCACCTATGAAATATAAAAAAAAACGTAGTCATATGAACTAAAGGAATAAAAACCTAAGATATAAACTAAAAATCAACACAAAATATACAACAACTAAATGCTAATTAAGAAAAAATTATATGCATGATTCACACACATCATAGGGATAAACTTTCTTAATATGATTAGTCTATGATACTGGTAACAATCTGAGTGGTGTCCCAATCAATGTCAAGTGAGCATGAAACCCCTCAATAACAAAAGTCGACACCCCTCCTATTCCTCGGGTTTACACAAACTCGGGTATAGAGCCCAAAAAGTGTGTGAGGTAAGTGATAGTGACGTGTGTGAAGGAACATGCACACCTGTACCAAAATTTTAAAAGACCAAAATTTATTCCACAACCTGCAAAACATATATACAGCAACCAGCCAACAATCACCTACCCTAAAGGTTTCAACAATTCAACGCGAAATATATATACAAGTCAAGATATACACAAGATAATGTTATCAAATATTTACACCAAAGTATTAAACAAAAACTATTTACAAACAAATAAGAAAACAAAAACAAGGAAAAAAAGGTGAAATAAATAAATAAAAATTATTAATAATTTGCACAACTAACAATAACAGGATTGACTCTCCAAGTCTCCCCAGCGGAGTCGCTATCTGTCGCGACCGAGATCGCGACAAAATAATAGCTCACGTGATTTTAAAAATATGAAAATGAAGTCGCCACTAATTTTATTTGAATTTAGGAAAAAATAAAAAATCTTTCTTAAAAAATAGTCTTTGAAAACCAGATCGATTCGGGAGTCAGTTATGGATAGAGAATGGTGGAAACTTAATCCCATCGCTTTGCACTCTCGTCACACCCGTCCGAGGCATCTGCATCTTAAATCGGATTGTGCAAAAACTTGATAATTTCAAATTTATTTATTTTATTCCTCTTAAAAATATTGTAACTATTTTTATTTTTATTTTTTAGGAAAAGAATGAAAAGAAAACCTAATTATGAAAATTTAATTTTTTGACTTGACAGAATGAAAATTCTGCTCCTACGTATTTCCGGGTGCAATGAAAAATTCAAAGTCATGTAACTCTGTAGAAAATAATTGTGAGTTAATTGATTTTAATTAAGGAAGAGATTTTTGAAAAAAAAATTTGTTTGAAAATAAAATCATTCTTGCATAGAGTTTAAGTTAGTACTAAATTATTCAATAAACTCTTATGATTCAAACGACATTGAAAATATCATTCGCTATTCAATCAACATCATTAGTCATTGCATTGATAAAAAAAAAATTATTTTATACATATATATATATATATATTTTATGGGCCACCTGAAGCTAATCCAAAACTTTTTTTTTTTATGCCCAAAATAAGTCCAACCACGTATGAGTGGTCTGGGGCTTCAACTGAGCCGAATTCCTTTTGCATGTTGTTTCTTTTTTTTTTTAATTTAAAACCACATGACTTAAAAGTTTCCAGAACATAAAAAAAAAAAAAAAATCATGAGAATAGATAGTTTCAGCAAACCAGCACAGTGAGACACGAGCAAATCAATGAAAAGGAGAAACTGAGAGTGAGGTCTCGGACCTCTCGTGCAGCGGCAGGTCGCGAGGTGGTCGGATCTGCGTGCGGGGCTTGTCGGTGCGTCTGGTTGACATCTTGGACGGGTGACAGAGGGTTCGAACAGCTGGGCTGCTAGTGGCGCGGCGCTGGTGCGGTGGAGCTCTGGTCTGGTTCGGATCCGGTTTTCCGGGAGGGAGGACGCGCGGTGGCCGTGGGATCTAGCCTTGGGGGCTGGCTTTGAGGCTGCGGTGGCTTCGGACTGGTGCGGGAGTGCCGACGACGAGCTCGGAGCTAGACGGCGGCGGCGAGGTGCAGAACGGCGCGACTCGAGGCTGCAAGTTGGCGGGTCCGCGGTCCGTGCAGGGTGCGGTTCGGTCTGGGGCTGACTGGGTTCGGTGGGTGCGACTTGGTGCTGGGCGGAACAGGTTACGGATCTGAGTCTATGGCTAGGTGGTGGTCGTTTGAATGGTTGTGGGAGAGGATGATGAATAGTGAAAATGGGAAGTTGGAGAAGATGATGAATAGTGTATGTGGGAAGAAGGTGGAAGAAGATGAATAATGAAAATGCTCCTCCGAAAAATCCTGAAGATGCTCTCTGTTTTTGTGTGGCTCTTTGTTCATCCCCCTCCCTCTGCTCTCCTGAAACTCCCTTTTTTTTCGTTGGCTGCCTTGCTCATTCTGCCAATGGTTCTCCCAAATATATCAGCCTCCCTTTTGCTTGCTGTTACTTGGGAATTTATAGGAGAAATTAAGGTTTTGGGAATTATGAATTTTGAGCTCAAGTTTAATGAATTTTCCATTTCAATAAGAAAAGAAAATTGACTTGTGTTCAAATCCTACCTTCCCAGGGAGGGGAAGGTTTTAAAGAAGGGAGAGTGACTTCCTTCCGATTATGTAACCCATATACAAGAACCAGAAAATGAAATTGCTTACTATATGAATGTATATTATGTTTCTAAAAAGTAACTTGGTGGTACAACAAGGACTATTAATAGCAGAAGAAACAAATTACAAGATTTAGACACCAATTGCCAGAAGCCAAGCAGCGTGGCCCAATAGCATGACAAAGAAATCAGAATTCTTGAGCTTCATTCACATTTACAAATACTTAAGATGTCATTGCAATTGGCTAATCAGTTTCTAGAGAAGTCACTGCCTTAAGCTCTCCACTATGTAAGCAGCATACAGGTCCCTGCAAAAGGAAAAATCTAAGTAAGAAACATAAATGAATTGTTCGATCTCCAAATGGAAAAGTAAAACCATTCAAGATTAGTGAGAAGAATCTAAAACTACTCACACAAAATTTGCACAAGAAGAAGAAGAAGACCACAGTATTGTAAAGGATAAGAGCTCACATGGAGTACTGGATAGCCCCAATGGCTGCTTCAGCTGGTAGAAAGTCTTCAACATCAACCTTTTTGTTCTCATTCTTCTTGTCTGGTGTGGCAAGCTAAGGACATGCAGCATACTATGGGGTGTGGTATTGATAGCACTGACAGAAGAAAGTGCAAGTTTTATATTTCAATGGTAAGTGTAACCATTGAAAAGGTCACAGAAACATAGGGGAGACTTAAATTCTTTGATGAAGCAAAACTAATAGACAATGGGTATATTTGTTAATAACTACGTACCCATATGCATATGTTTATGTATTTAAATGCAAATAAGTGAATAACAGGATACAGTCCTCAAAGAATCTTCTAATCTCAGCAAGCCGATGTGGAGGAAGCTCCTTGATGTCCTTGTAATGGCGGAACTCAGGGTCATCAGCACAAACTGCTATGATCTTGTCATCCTTCTCTCCCTGCACCAGTATTCATTATACATATTCATAGTTTTTCTCCAAGAGTCTAGTTTTACTGGAGAAGAAAAACCATTCAAATAGAATAATTTTGAAAGCCAACTGAGATATAAAGTGAGCAGAAGTCAAAGCCAGATCACTGTATTGACTGATCCCTGTTGTACAGTTTCAAGATGATCCCTCTAATGGTACTGCAACAAACATTTAACAATTTTCCTTGCACCACTTTCTTTTATTTTGTTGCCCCAGTGAAATATACCCTCACTCCAATCATAATAATCCCAAGCTAAAATTGCACAAGTGTTTAAAAGATGGTGATTAATTTCACTATTGCACATCAAATACAAGGTAGGGCAATGTTTTCTTCGTTTCAAATTATAGGACAACCACTTAGACTTGATGTGTAATTAATTCACTAGAATACAGGAAACCAATTAGTCAATCAGCTAAATATATAAAAAGGGCTTACTAGGTAACTAAATTTTCATTTTCAAAAGGGACCCTTCACAAATGGTTCTTTTCCATTCTCCCTAACAGAACAAAATATAAACTAAATTTATAGGCAGTGGGAGGCAACTTTTACCTGATCAATCATGGGCATCAATCCAATTGCACGAGCACGAAGGAAAGAACCAGGTACCACAGGCTCCTACTCAAAATATAAGTTCAAATTTAAATACAGTTGACATTTTCGCTGAAAACAGACATTTCTGTTAAATTTCATGAACAATAATAAGTTTTTTGAGCATTGTTACCTGCATCAGAATCAGGACATCCATGGGATCACTATCTTCACAAATGGTTCTTGGTATAAAACCATAGTTGTGTGGGTAGACAACTGATGAGTAAAGAATGCGATCAACCTAAGTTATTCAGCCCATGCATTAGTTATGCTTCAGTACAAACAAACATAAATTTCACAGCCAGAAACCACACCATTATCTATGTAAAGCAGGACAAACAAACGATTACATTGAAACATCCTAAAGCTCAATAATCATAATTTGCAACAATTCAAAATTCAAAGATCCTAAAGTTAAAAATTATGAAATTCATCCACAATTTCATATATATGATTATATATCAAAATAATTTTGGTCACAAGTGCAAGAATATCTTAGTCAATATCAGAAATGAAATTGCTATCAATTTTTCAGATCAAAGACATTATCTAACAGGATAAAAACATTGGCTTACAAACAACACATACGTTGGAACAATTACAACAATCCAGAATTCCAGATAATATGGAACTACAATGCATTGCAAGTATTTGAGTTACCTTGTTTGATTCAACCTGTCTATAAATCCAATTTCCTCTTTTGCAACCTAAACATTAAACAATAACGAACATGCTCCTAAAATCTTAGACATTTTAAGATGTGATGTTTGCAAAGGAAAATGACTCCTCACAATTTGGGAAAGTTTTATCGAAAACATGATAGAGTTTGAAGACATTTAAACTTAAAAGTTGACAAAAGCCCAGAGACGATTGTAGAAATGGTAAACCCTTTTATATTTTGCCAATGAATCAAGCAAATGGTTGGAGGAAGATGAATTTAACTAATGAAAGGTTAAGGGAAAAGAATGGGAATCAAACCTTTATAAGTCCACTTGTCTTGTCCAGCTCATACTTTACCTTGCTGCCTTTGCCAATTTCAACCACCTGCCATAGAAATCCTTTTAATTCTTAGAAAACATTAATAGGAAACAAGAGTTCAGTATAACTTATGTAGCTAAAATGTAAAATTTGTAGTCCAGACTGCTAGTGAGATTGTCATGTTTAACACTGCAAAGCTCAAGCCATAAAGTGAGATTTCCATTTGCATCATGTCCTTGTTAAAGCTAGATCACTTATTTTAGTTACATTTACTACAAGTACAAAGATTACATGTTTGATGGATTGCAAAAATGCCATTAATATGCCCAAAACACAGATGAGCCATGATGATGCAAATCAAAGACCTTGTCAAAAGGTTTTATCTTCCCTAAGCTCCATGAATGTAGATTATAAAATATAAAAAACTTACACAGTTGAAAACTGATGGAGCTCCTGGCCCTGCATGTATAAAAACATTAAGAATTTTCAACCAAATATTGCTGCTACATGCATACTTTTTAATAGTCCAATACCTCATTAGAGAAAGAGGTCATGTTAAAACTTAAACAGCGATTCTTGAAGCACAAGAATTTGTTTTCCATTTTCACGAGAAAACAAAGAAAATAGTTTGTAAGTATAAGTTCATTACAATTAATTTAAAAGTGACAGAGAAATTAGAAACCCATAATAAAGTTACTGTACCAATCTCTAAGTCATGCCAGGGATGAGCAGCAACAGATTTTCGTGACATTGAAGAAAGTATTCTTTCGTTGAGCGCAATATTAGGTAATACTGAATTCCTTACTCTTGATTCTTCGTTGTTAGCCATATTGACTTTCCCAGATTAATATACCTACACAAGCAAAAAAAAGAAAAGGATATCGTTCAAACTCATTATATGGTTTCTTGCAATTAAAACAAAAGTCAGAACTCAGAAGAATTAGCCACTTCAGTTTGAATAATTAATTAATGGAGAACAATGAATCTTTCTGCATAAGAAGACATATAATCACTATATAAAACACCAGTAAAATAATTAGACGTAGTTGTTGAGGAAACAAGAATCACCCATCTGGGAATAAAAAAAAAAGGAAAGAGAAGAAAAAAGAATATACTGATCCATAAAACTTAAACCAAAGAAGAAAAGCAACTCATTTTCAGTTCAAAAGGGTAAATGGGTTTCAAGATATGTTGGGAAAGTTTGCAGATTCATAACAGTTTGATCAAGAGGACGAAAAGAACACAACAGGCCCAGGAATATTGAAGTGGAAGAAAAGGGTGAACAGGGCATTGAAGAAGGAGATAAGGAAGGACTTACAGAGAACTAAGAGAAGCGTCTTGGTTTGAGAGTTGTGACGACAGAGGTATGGTTTGTGAGGTGAGAGGAACGCTACTGAGTGAGTGAGTGAAAGAGAGAAAAAATGGCTGGTACCTTGGCGCATTTATTTGGATTAATTATGAATTTTTATTATAAATAGTATATATATTTATTTTTATATTTTATTTAATATTATTTATTATTTATTATTTTTTTTAATTATATATTTTAAAAAAAGTTATGTATAATCCATACATTTTTAAAAGAGATATAAAATCTTTTTTTCCGTTAGTACCCTGTTTCTTCTCTTCCTTTTTTTGTTTCGGGTGTATGCCATAGTGTCATCTCAGTGGTGAGTGAAAAGAGGATTCCCATCGGATGGTTGTGGATGGAGATTCTCTATTATGAAATGGAATAATACTCCTAATAATAATATAAATTTTGTTAATAAGTATTATTTGTTGAATGAAAAAATTGAAATTATTGAATGAAAATTAAAATTTTTCTTAAATTTTTAATGTATTATATATTTTACTTTTTATTTAATACTTTTAAAGAAATGATTCAATATTTTATTTGACAATGTCATAAGAGAAAGTTAAATACAAAGAATTATAATTTTTTTATAATTTTTATATCTATTTTTATTCTTCATATTACTTTATCATATAAAGAAATATATAAAAAGATCTATTTTCTCCATTTTATATCTTGATTCTTTAATCAGCGTATTTAAGTCATTCATTTGAGAAACCCTAATAATATAAAGAAGGGAACATTCAGATTTCAGTGGAAGTCAGATGCGTGCAGTGACTACTGACTAGTTAGTGATCAATGGAATTTGGAAAGATCAGTCACGTCAGGTCAGAGATCCAAGTTACTATGAGTGTGGAAATCTCTATCTGACGCTTACGTTATGTTGTCCACCATGCCCCCTAATCATTCTCCACGTTTACCATTTCTATTATTCATTACACATTCAACAAATATTTTAGTCTATGATTTAGGTTGGTTACTTGGTTTCATTCATAAATCATAAAAGGAGCTCTTTAACTCGATCCTTCCTATTAATTTGGTCTAATTTAAAATTAATTGGGATAAATTTAAATTTTTAAAATTAAATTTAGTGTATTTTTAGGTTAGATTTAAGTTATATTTTGGATAGTTCAATTTGATTCAGTGTCTTAAATTATTTTTAAATTTATATTTGTTTAACAATTAATTATAAATAATAAATTATTTTAATTTAAATTAATAATTTTTGTAAATATAAAAATATATTTATATTGATATTATTTGTTTTAAAATATATCTTAATTTTAATTTCTTAACTTATTATTTATATTGATATTCATTATTATTGAGTCATAGTCGAATTGAGTTTGAGTAAAAGAAAATGACTCGATTAAAATATTAATTGAGTTCGAGTTAAACTAAACTCGTCTCATGTACATTCCTAACTTCAAGTTTGCTCGAATTCTAATTATACAATTGAATTTATGGTGTGTCTGGTATCCCCATTTTTGGATGGAAAGAAAAAAAATGAGAAAGAAAAGCATTGATCCCTTATTTGATATGCATTATAAGAGCACAAAGGAAAGAATTTGGAGGGATGAAATTTATATCAATCTTACTACTTTCTCATCCTCTTCCTTTTGAGTGAAAATGAAGGGAAGAAAGAATTTTTGTGAGCCTTATCATATATTTACATACATTTTTATTTAGTTATATATATTTCTATTTTTTTCTTAATAAAATCAAATAAAAGAAGAAAAATATTCATTCTTTTTTATTAGATGATACTTAACAAGAAGAAAAATAATTTTTTTTCACTTTTCTCTTCTTTTCATTTCTTTTCTTTTCTAATATTTGTCTTCTTTTCCTTTTTTCATTATGATAAGCAACAGACCATTAGTGAGGACTTGTCTCAAATCAAACATTTGTAATGGGTGGATATTGACAAAGTAAGGAAACTCCTGTTTACAAAAAAATAGATTTTATATTTTTTTAGTAATACATGACTTAATATTTTAATTTTCATTAACTATCACATGGTATTTAAATATAAAGTTACATTCAAAACTAACACATAATGCAACATGTAATCATCAAATCTCATGGAGCTCATACTATATAATTTATTTAACACGTCGTGGCAACAATTGACGTCGTGGTGCCGTAGATTTGAAGTGTGGCAGTGGTTGTCGACAATGTCATCCTTTAACACATCACCCACAACCTCTCTGGCATGACCACCATTCCGACCCGGTAGTGATGGTTTTTTAAAAATAATTTTTAAGTTTTAATTTTTCCCAAAGTTGAAGTTAAAAATGTTTGCTTGATTTTTTTTTAATTCCATTTCAACAAGGATAATATTTCAGAGGAAGGGGCAAGGGTAGCGTTGTTGTCGGAGGGGGAAGGGAACTAGTGGAGACAGAGGTGGTTCTTGAAGTTGATGGAAGCGGCTTGGTGTATGTCAGGCTTCTGTGTTTTATAGTTGTATCAAAGCTTAATCTTTTCGTTAAAAATTTGACTTGGAACTTCCACATTGCAACACTTGCAAAACTTGACTCTAACATGTCCAACCTGTTATGCAAGTTACTGGTCTTTAATAAGAGTCATTCATAATTTTAGTTCCAAAATCAATGGTAATTCTTTTAGGAGCACCCCATGCTCCACCATGTTTTAGGAGCATTTAAAACATTTCCTTTTTGTTGTTAGTCAATCTATATGAGTCGTGATCAATTCTCTGATCAGTATCATAATAGTAAGTTTTAAAAGTGATTAGAAGTATTGTTATGCCTTACCTTCTAATTTTAGTAAAGTAGTAGTTCTTGGTGGGAGTCTTTTGTCATGTTAATCCTAGCCTTCAATTAGTAGGCGAGAAAAACACACATAAAAGATATAAAACAAAAGAAAGGGAGTGGGGGCGGTGGTTTGTTAGAATTAAAGGGGACAGCAACATTGGGGAGGCAGCATAGAACTGACATGATAAGAATGCGCAAAGTTTTGTTTTGTTTCTAATCTATCATCCCCTTAGTGTGTGTTTGGATGAAGGATTTTGAGGAGGAAAAATATTTTTGAGAAGAATTTAAATTGCCATACAAAAAAATATAGCATTTGGGTTAATAATAAAAGAAATTTGAAATTACTTGAGAATTTTAATTGGGCATTTCATCCTCCAAAACAGAGAATTTAAATTTTCACCTAATGAGGTGGAATTTCTAAAATTCCTCGCTCAAACCTCATCACTATCTTGTCTCAAGCCTTATTTCGCCTCCATAGTTATTGATCCTGCTTGGAATTCGTGATTCTACTTCTCAATATATCGATTCTTCACCTCTATAGCTCTAACTTGGTGATTTGAGAGCTGTTATAGGTATGAGATCTACTCTTGCTTCCGATGTCAATCTTTGAATAATTTTTTATTCTACAAATTTGACTTCATTTTCTTCTATTTTTATGTTATTCTTTGTTCTAGTTGTAATTTTGATTCAAGCTTGGTTTGTATTCACAAATGGGTTCTATAGTACCCATTGTTTCACGAAATGGTGTAGTCATAATGTGTTATCGAATGATTATACTCTCGCAACAATTTCCAGAATGTCTAGTGAACATGAGGACTTGGTTTCTAGGAAATTGATTCATGAGAAGAGAATAAAATTAGGTTTGTCTAGGATGTTGTTGTTGTCAATTCTGTGATGTTAATGTAATAGTAGATGTGGAGAATTTGGTTATGCAAGGAAGATGTTTGATAAAATGCTTGAATGTGGATTCATTCAATGTAATAATACTTGGATGTGCTACCTTAGAAAATTGTATTTCTACTTTCTATCATGATGATTTATGTGACCTTTTCCCCCCCTAAGAATGCAATCTGAAGGGTTTATGCCTGTTGCTTTCATTTTCCCCTTATAGAAAACAATTTCACCCTACTATTTCATCGCCTTTTAGTTGAAGGCTTTCTCATGCAAAATTGCAAACTGTGGTCCTTTCCATAAAAATAAAATATGAGTGAATTTTACAGAATTCAAGGCTATTTCGAAAGCCAGTTTTGCGATTCACACACCAAAATTTGTTGATTATGGCTAAAATTTAACCAAATTGTTATTCCTAAAATTTTAGGGTTGATAATTATCTCTAAAAGTGGTAGTTTCCTAAAATCAAGGGTTTTGGATAAGGATGAGATTAAGTTTCCTATTATCATGGAGATCTGTTATTGATTAGATAGGACTCGAATTATATTAGGAGATTTAGTCATATCTTTTGTAACCATTATAAAAGGGACCAGGGGTCTTCTATTCTAATATACAACTCTAGATCGAGTGCTATACTTTTAGAGAGTTCTGTAAACACCATGAGCTTGAGTGCTGGGTGTAACAATGGATTTTGGGAGTGATATCTTTTTTAAGCATTGTAATCATTCTTCTTCATAGTGAATTCAGTGTTGTGCTCTATTATGGACGTAGGTCTATTAATGGCTAAACCATGTTAAATCTTCTGTGTGTGTTTCTTTTTCTTCCTTGTTATCATCTTTATTTATCAAACTTGCAAGATCCTTGGTCCTATTTCCATAACAAGTAATGTTAGAGATCTAGGTTCAAGAGAATCTAGAGTATCATATCATGATTATTATGGCAAGATTTGAGATGAAGAAGTTTAATGGGTCTAACGACCTTAGTCTTTGGAGTGTAAAGTTGAAGGCTTTCTTTACTCATGAAGGAATGGAAAAGGCATTGGAGGAGGAGGATGCTTGGCATTTGAAAGTCAGTGTGGAAGTGAAGGAAAGAAAGAATAAGAAGACATTTAGCAAAATTCAGCTATGCTTGGCTGATAAGGTTCTGCATGAGATGAGAGTGAAGATTGCATCTAGTCTTTGGAAGAAGTTGGAGGAAGGATATCAGTAAAAGTCCCCATCCACTAGGTTGTGTCAAAGATAGTGGTGTTTTCCCTTTGAGTCAGGGATGATATGATGGTGTTTAACCACATGGACGAGTTCAATAAATATGTAGCTGACTTGTCATGGATTGGAGTAAAGGTTGACGATGAAGACCTGGTGACCATTCTATTGTGTTCATTTACCCCCTTATATGAGACTTTTACTGACACAATGTTATATGGTCTCTACTCATTTTCAACAAGTTTGGTTATTGACGGACTGTGATTGAAGGAGTTGCAAAGGGTAGTTTCAACGTCAAATGGAAGGAACCGTGCCAATGGATTTATGGTGACAGGAGGCTGGAGCATAATGAATTGGTTGAGTAGTAAATGAAGTCAAAAGCAAATCATAAGAACCTAAGGTTTTTTCAATGTTGGGAAACGAGTCACGTCATGATGAATTGTCCATATGGAAAGCAGAAGGAGAAGGAGAATGGTGTTAGATTCAGGACTACAGTAGTAGTCATTGACTGCTCTAAGGAAGGAAAAGTTCTTACTGTTTTAATTAATGACTCTTGTAAATAGTAGATTTTGGACACTAGTGCATCTTTCCACATGACTCCATATCAACACTTTTTCTCTTCACACTACAAAGGACGTAGAGAAGTTATATTAGGAAGTTTCTATTGTAAATGGAGGCATGTTCTATATTAGTCTTCATGATGGGACTGTGAGGTTGTTTAAAGCTCGACATGTTCCAGAATTAGGGAAGAATATTGTTTCTTTAAGTACCTTGGATCAACAAGGGTATAAGTTTTCAGGTGGAGGTGGTGTCTTAGAGGTGACAAAGGGGTTGATGGTTGCAATGAAAGGAAGGCTTCATTACTTGCTAGGTAATGTTATGAATGGCACTACAACTTTGTCGACGTTGATTGAATGGTTAAAAAAAAGGTTTGTTGAGACTTGGCTGCGTTATTGAGATAGACTCTCATAGTGGATCAAGGTGCTTTCTAACGTTAGTTGACGATTACTCTAGGATGTCGGTTTGCTTCATGAGCAATAAAGTGGTGGTCAAATTCAAGGGATGGAAGATCATGGTTGAAAGACATCATGATCGATTAGTTAAAAAACTTATGATCGACAATAGTGGAGATTTCTATGGTGATGAATTTAACAAGTTCTGCATGACGAGAGGTATGGTGAGACATCACACTATATCTGGAGTAGTGGGGCACATAAGAACTTTAGAAAGTATGTGTTTTCATACATGTTGACCTTTGTAAGTAAATTTCCATCTACTACAATAGATCGTAGAATTCCACATAAGGCATGGATAGGGAAACTAATTGGCTATTCTGACTTGATGATACTTAGCAGTCCTATGGATGCTCATGCAAATGCTAGAAAACTCGAGGCTAGAGCATGGATAGTAAACTAGAGGGTGGAGTTTGGGTATGATCTGATAAATTTGACTATTATCAATAGTGTTGGTCCAGAGGTTGTTAGTAAGGGAGACTATGGTGCTGTTGACAAGGTGGAGCTTGATGATGTTAGTGAGGAACTACAAAGGGATATTGTCAATTATCCTTGTACTTTAGGACATGTTGGCCTAGAAGTAGAATAACAAGAGAGATCTTATGACATTGCTAACTTGGTCGTGTGTACATTAAATATGTTAGAAGAAAACACAAGTGCTTTTATCGATGGTGAACCTTTTACCGACATGGATACATTATCATGTACAAGGTTGACATGATGAGTCGACACAATGGAGAAACAGACTTGGGAGTAGGATAAAAGGTTCGACACTTTTAAGGTTGGTTTTGTCGATGTAGACCAACATGGTAATTGTGTTCACCCCAAGAAGCTTTTAAATGGGTTATGTGTTTGCTTGTTGTTGTATGTCGTAGAGATCGACAAATCATAGCTGACAGGTGAGTTTAAGATAGAAGACTTGGGAATACCATTCAAGATACTAGGAATGGAGATCTTGACTGATCATGGCAATCATTTGTCGAAGTAGTAGCCTGAAATTGGTGATATAGTACAGAATATGGCTAACGTGTTGTCTACGAAAGTGGTTGGTAGTCTCATGTACGAGATTCATTGAAGACCAGATATTTCAGATGTTGTAAGTGTGATATGCGCACTGAAAGAGCACTTGACATGGGTGAAATAGATCGTGAGGTACTTGAGGAGCTTTATTGACGTTTGTTTAATAGTAAAAATTATCGACTATGGTGATTCAAATATATGGATGTTTTGGATAAAAGGTAGTCGATGACTGTGAACACCCAATTTTGCCTGGGTAAAAAAAAATTAAAAATAAAAATTTTAAAAAGATAAAAAAATAATAAAAAAGGAAAATAAAAAAAGATAATATTTTGTTTTTAAAAAAATAATAAAAAATAAAAAATAAACTTTTCACCCACACAACACTATGCACAACACACACTCACTTTCACTTATTCACTTTTTTTCACTCCTCTACACTTTTGCTCTGCATTCATGCTACCCATCTGCACACTCAATCACTGCACACACGCAACACTGCCAGGCACGTTTACTGCAGAGGAGACGTGGGGAGCTGAGGAAGACCAGGGAGGCAGCCAACAATAAACAGAGAGCCAATTTCGTTTTGGGGGGGATCTCATTTTTCATCATCTTCATTCACCACCACTTCCTTCATCACCTTCAACCCATCTTCAACCTTCAAAATAACCATTAACTACCACCCAACCTCCATCAAAACCTCCATTCTAACAATCCACCATCTCCATTCTTAACTACCTTCACCATCCAACCGAGTCAACTCACCTCACTCATCATCATCAACCCCTCCATCTCTAAACAAAACTACGACCATCATAAATCAATCCATCTTCAACCTTGACCTCTACCCACCCCACACCACTACCATAACCAAAGCTCCAAGTTTCTAAAATCATCACCATTCTGCAGCCTCACCATGCCGCCGTCAGCTTCGCCGGAACCGCGCAACAGAGCCTGCAAACCGCCGAGATCCCCACCGCGTAGCTCGCTGCACCGCCCAGTCTTGACCAGCCGCCCACCGTCCCACATGCAGACCGTCACTCAGCCTCACCACCAGCAAATCGCGAGCCGCCCAGAAGCGCCTGAGCTCCACCGTCGTGCCATACGTCCTCAGCCCGCACCGGAACCGCGTTCCGCGCCGCGTGCCGCTCGCGGCTCGCGCCGGTACGATCTGCCGCAGCAAGCTCAACCGTCGCAACGCCACTCCGCCGAACCAGACCAGAGCTCCACCGCACCAGCGCCGCGCCACCAGTAGCCCAGCTGTTCGAACCCGCTGTCACCCGCCCAAGCTGTCAACCAGACGCACCGACGAGTCCCGCACCAGATCCCACCTCGCCTAGCTCCTCCCACGCCGTCGTCGGACTGCACCGCGCCACCGTTCATCATGCCCTGCACCTTGCTCGCCGACCGTTCAGTGGTAGTGGGCAACCTTCAACCTTTGTCCATTCTTGCTTCTCCAGAACTCAAAGCTGCAAAGTCTCACTTTTATTTTAAATACTTGAAACATGCCCTTTTTTTTTACGTGTCTGGATCCTTCTAATTTTATGCTTGCCAAAGAAAGCATTTCAAATGCTAAACACAAAGGAATACAAAGAAAGTGTTGGGCTGCAGCATGTTTAGCCCACGTTACGTGGTTGGGTCCATTTATTTGGATGGCAAAATGAGGTGATAATAATAAAGAGAAATTTGGTTGATCTGTTGATAGTTTTTTTTTTTTTTAAGAAATAATAATAAACAAAAGAAGACAAAAATAATCATAAATAAAAATAAAAGTTATGATTTTTAGTTTAGTTGTTTTGGGGATTTTATTTTTGTTTAGTAGTATTTATTTTATTTAATAATGTATTTTATGTTATGTATTGTGAATAATAACAATTCAAAAAGTAAAAAAAAATGAAGGAAAACATAAATAAAAATAAAAATCTGAAAATTGTTAAAAATAAAATGATTTTGCCTTGAGATATTTGGTTTATGATGATTATGTTTAACCATGTTTTTTTTTTTTGTTTATGTGACTTATAGAAACTTTATTTTGTCTTTGTATATATATATATATTTGAAAAAAATTAAAAAAATTAAAAATAAAAAACAAAAACTTCAACAAAATTTAATTAATGCAATGACCGATGATGATGATTGAATAGTAGATGCTATCTTCAATGTCATTTGGATCATAAGGGTTTATTGAGTATTTTAGTGCTTAACTTGAATCTGTGCAATGATGATTTTGTTTTCGGACAAATTTCTTTCTTTAAAATTAAAATCATCAACTCACAATTATTTTCTACTGAACTACGTGACTTTGAGTTCCTCATTGCTTTGAGATAAGTACGTAGGAGCAGGATTTTCATTTTGTCAAGTCAAAATTTATTTTTTCACAATTTGTTATTTCTTTTCATTTTTCTAAAAAATAAAAAAAAATAAAAATAAATAAAATAATTACAAAGTATTTTTAATAGGGGTAAAATAAATAAATTTGAGATTATCAAGTTTTTGCACAACTGACTTAAGGTACCGTCTCGTAGGCGGGTGTGATGGGGGTGCAGTGGGATTAAGTTTCCACCCTTCCCTATCCATAACCGACTCCCGAATCCGATCTGGTTCCAAAGATCATTTTCTAAAAAGGTTTTTCAATTTTTCCTAAATTTAAATAAAATTGGTGGCGACTCCATATTTTTAATCATTTTTAAAAAACACGCGAGTTGCTATTTCGCCGCGATTTCGGTCGCGACAGATGGCGACTCCACTGGGGATACTTAGAGAGTCAAGCCTGTTATTTTTAGTTGTGCAATTTGTTAATAATCTCTATTTATTTATTTTGCCCTCTTTGTCCTTGTTTTTGTTTTCTTATTTGTTTGTAAATAGATTTTATTTTATTTTATTTTGTAAATATCTGATATCATTATTATGTATATATTTTTTTACTTGTATATATTTTGTGATTAATTGTTGAAACCTTAGGATAGATGATTGATGGCTGGCTGTTGTATATATGCTTTTGCAGGTTAGGTAGTAGTTTTATCTTTTTAAGTTTTTGTATGAGTTTGTATGCTCCCTCACACACGTCACTATCACTTACCTCACACACTTTTTGGGCTCTATACCCGAGTCTGTGCAAACCCGAGGAATAGGAGGGGTCTCGACTTTTGTTATTGAGGGGCTTCATGCTCACTTGACATTGGTTGGGACACCACTCAGATTGTTACCGGTATCATGGACTAGTCATATTGAGAGGGTTTATCCCTACTTGTGATTTATTCATGAATTGGATCCTTGTCTTTCGAGATATGGGCAATCTGGGGACCATGACTTTTAGAGGTCTAGATCTGTCCTAAAAACTTTGCACTGATAGATTGAAACATAGTATTTGTCAAAATTAGAGTCGTGACTTTAAGGAAATCTAACCTTTAAGTTTCACCTGATTAGGACACGAGAGGAGCGTGCTTCTTCTTTATCTTTTCATTTCTCATATCATTCATTCTTGCATTTAAAAAAAAAATCATAAAAAAAGGGATGTTTCATCTTGCATTTTCATATCATTTGCGTAACATTCATAGTTTTTTTTTTCAAACAAAAGAGAAATAAAAGAAAAGATATGCATCATCTTGCATTTGCATGACATTCATAGCATTTTTCAAGCAAAAGAGAAAATAAAAAAGATATGCATTATCTTGCATTTGCATGACATTCCCAAAAATATATCTCATCTTGCATTTTTTTTTTGTCATTTCCTTGCATTCCAAAAAAATAAAAAAAATATACCTTGCATTTTCATAGCATTCTTAGTATTTAAAAAATCATGCATTTTCATGTCATTTATAATTTTTTGAGAAAAAAAAAGAAAAAACATATACATCTTACATTTTCATGGCATTGATCGCATTTTTTTTAAAAAAAAAAAAAGAAAAGAAAAAAAAAAGAAAAAATGTCTTTCGAGTTCATTCATTTCACCTTATGCGTCTCATGCATCTCATTCCTTCCATTTCATTGCATCTCATTCATTTTACCTTATGCTTCTCATGCATCTCATTCATTTCATCTCAGTCTTTGTTAAATAAATCAAACTGGTTCAGGAACCTTTGCGCGACCTAGGAAAGAAGAGACCAATCAAACTCGAGTTCACAATACCAGATCTCGAACCAGAATGGCTGCAAATAATCCTGAGACGGGGAGAAACTTAAGCAGAGAAATCGATGAAATGAAAAGAAGGATGAAGGAGATATCTGAGAATCAAGCAAGGATGGAAGCAATATTGGAAGATGTGAGGGAGTCTCTCCGCTTAATAAGTGGAAATAGAGGTACGAATAGGGTTAAAGAATATGTAAATGTGCCATCGGTGATTGCTCCGATTTTCCCAACTGTAACCTCAGGCATCGTTATAGGGATACATGAGCAACCACCTCAAATGACAACAATGGGCATGCCTATTGGGGAAGGGTTTTGCACCTTGGAAGGAGCTCGTGGTGAAATTTCTGGTTATACTGGCCCTACATGGGAACAACCTCATGTGTCTGTTCCGAGGCAGGCGACATTGCCTTGCTCTGGAAATAGTCATGTCATGACTGAGAAAGATGAGATGAAAGAAGAGTGGATGGAGAAAATAGAAGAACAGATCAAGGCAATCAAGGGCCCCAGCGCTTATAGACGTCTTAGATTAGAAGATTTGTGTCCTACCACCGATGTCATAATCCCTAAAGGTTTCAAGATTCCCGATTTTGCCAAGTATGACGGAAGTGGTAACCCTCGGTTTCATTTGATCAGTTATGGAACCACAATGGCTGTTTGGTCCAAGGATGATAAGTTCCTCATTAGCTTTTTCCACGAGAGTCTTACAGGCCCTGCTTTAGAATGGTATCTTCAATTAGACCGTTGTAAGATTTCTCGTTGGACAGAGTTGGCTAATTTATTCATGGATCAATACAAGTTTAATCTGGATGCAGTTCCTACCCGAGAACAATTGAGCTCGACGCAGAAAGGAAGTGAGAAAACCTTCAAGCAGTATACCCAGAGGTGGAGGGCTCTCGCAGCACAAGTGCAACCACCGTTGACCCTTACAGAAATGTGTTCATACTTCTTGGGGACTTTGGGAGCTCCATATATTGAGATAATGGCGGGTGCTGTGTATCGAGACTTTGCTGAATTAATAGTTGCTGGGGAGAGGATTGAAGTTCTGGTAAAAGCTGATAAATTGGCAACCAACAACAATGAAGTTGGTTTTGAAGAAGGATTATTTCCCTAGGAAAGGAAAACGGGAAGTGAGCTACATGCAAAATCAGTAACCTTCATAATTTCGCTTTCCACTGTCTCACTCTGCCTATACCAATTGACCTCCAGCGATTTGGAGCTTCTGAACAGCTGATGATCTGAGGCGTTAATTGATGTGATTGCCATTTTAGAATTTTATGATGTTGAACTCATGTTAGCTTTCTTGAAGCATTAATGTAATGGATTTGCATGGATCTCAGTATGTCTTGTTTCATTTTCTTATGTCTGTGACACTCATGTTCATGTCACGTCTTTTTTGTCATTCTTTTCTTTCCTTTACTTGTCGTCTTTTGGTTCGGATCCCATGGATTTTTCGTTCTGAAAAAAAATTTGGTGGTCACGAAGGCTATATGTGTAGGAGTTATTTACAAAGAAAAAACAAACAAACAAAAAAAAAGCAAAAAAAAATATAACAAAAAAAAGATAAAAATAAAAGGGAGTAGGAAAGTCTTCACTCGGCATGTACTGTCTTTTTGTCTCAAAATTAAAATTTTTGAAAATGAGCACTCAAGATTTGAAATGAAGATTGGCCATCTTTCTTTATCTTTCACAGGAATTCATCTTTTCATCATCTTGTTGTCCCTTTTTGAGCTTGAAAGTTTTCTTCAATTTAACCCTGGATAAGGATCACCCCTACACTAGGGGTTAACACAAAGTGAAAATTGTGTTTTTTTTGAAAAAAAAGGGGAAAGAAAATGAAATGAAAGAGGTCACTACAAAGGTGAATTATTGAAGTAAAAAGAAAATGGGAAGAAATGAAGAACAATAAAAGAAAGGTGTGCTTGAAAGCGCAAAGTCAGCTGACGAGGTTTAATTTTGAACAAGGATCCTTGGTCTCATTCAACCCTTAAACACTTGTTTGAGCCTTATATCCTTCATTTCATAACCACTAACCTTAGCCGCGTAACAAGCCTTAAAAAGTCCATTCTGATTAATGAAGGATTGCTGTCATTTTCATTA
The DNA here is from genome assembly GCA_029884605.1 of Ormosia emarginata. Classification (NCBI taxonomy): domain Eukaryota; kingdom Viridiplantae; phylum Streptophyta; class Magnoliopsida; order Fabales; family Fabaceae; genus Ormosia; species Ormosia emarginata. The sequence continues at coordinate 6,751,838 of JAQQTP010000064.1, forward strand.
ACTTTAATTTTGAGACAAAAGGTTCGTGCTGTTTTGAGTTTTCAATTTCTTGCTCTTGTAAAACAAAAAAAAAGGAAAATAAAGAAAATGAGGTACTTGTTAGTCCTACACTGGGGCAAATTTCTCTTTGGTTCAATTTGGCCTTGCACTAAGATAAGTTTCTACCCTGTTCAACTCAACTCAAAACTAGGGCAATTTTTCTTTTCCCTGGTTCATTTGACCTACGTTAGGGCAAATCTTTTGGTCATTAGGACGTCCGCCCTATTCAATTCAGTTCTAAACTGGGGCAAATTTCTCTGTGGTTTAATTTGCCGTGATGTACGTGCTCAGCAGAAGCCAACTAAAGATCATTTTTTATAAAAGTTAAACCAATCCATACGGGGATGACACCTCTTCGAATCTCATATCTTTGTTTGTGTCTATCCTTTGTAAATAATCCTTTTGTGTAGTCAAAATTTTAATTCCAGTCTGGAAGTTGTTCACTTGGTCAATTTCTTTGTTGTTGTGCTTTGAAATCCATGCATGTTTGTTACGTAATGCTTCAGGTAAGGTGAACATGAGTACAAGACTATGATTTGACCATCTAATGGTAATCTCCAGATGAATAATTCAGATCAAAAGGAGCTTAGAAGTTTCGATTGAAGGGGAAAATGATATCTCAAGGGGATAATCCAAAGACAAGAGGTACTCGAAAAAAGAGATGGAAGTGAGAGCTTTGAAGAAAAGCATACCACAGAGGTCATCCAAATTAAAAGTCAAATTCCAGGTCCATGGCCTGGTGACGGTGCCAAAAGAATTCAAAGTCCTTGGCTTGACGGCTCTCACAAGGTTCTAGCTCCATGGCCTGATGATTACGTCAAAAAGAATTTCAAGTCTTTTGCTTGATGGTTTTACAGAGTTCCAGGTCCATGGCCTGATGATTGTGTCAAAAAGAGTTTCCAAATCCTTGGCTTGATGGCTTTAGAAAGTTTCAGGTCTGTGGCCTGATGAAAAAAAAAAGAGAAGAAAAAAAGAAAAAATGATGAAGAAATGGGAGAATGAAAGAAGTAAGAAATAAAGAGGGGAAGAAGGAAGTCAAGAGGATTCCAATCCAACCAAATGATATGATGAAGAGGAACACTTGAACAAGAGTTTGATTGGTCAAAGCTTTCCATGGTCGTCGTTGGTTCATATGGCTTTTTGAAGAAAAGAGGAAGATAAAAAGAGAGAAAAGGAGAAAGAAAGAATTTTAAGTCCATGTTTAATTTGAGTGCATCGGCTCCTTGCATTTTAATTTCTGTTGAGCGCATCGGCTCCATGCATTTTAAATTTCTGTTGAGCGCATCGGCTCCATGCATTTTAATTTTCTGTTGAGCGCATTAGCTCCATGCATTTTAATTCCAGTTGAGCGCATCGGCTCCATGCATTTTAATCTTTCTGTTGAGCGCATCGGCTCCATGCATTTTATTTTCTGTTGAGCGCATCGACTCCTTGCATTTTAATTTCCTGTTGAGCGTATCGGCTCCTTGCATTTTTATTTCTGTTGAGCGCATCGGCTCCATGCATTTTAATTTTTTGTTGAGCGCATCGGCTCCATGCATTTTAATTTTCAGTTGAGCGCATCGGCTCCATGCATATCGACTCCTTGCATTTTAATTTCCTGTTGAGCGCATCGGCTCCATGCATTTTATTTTCTGTTGAGCGCATCGGCTCCATGCATTTTAAATTCTTGTTGAGTGCATCGGCTCCATGCATTTTAATTTTCTGTTGAGCGCATCGGCTCCATGCATTTTATTCTCTGTTGAGCGCATCGGCTCCATGCATTTTAATTTCTTGCCTTGTTTTGCATTACCGGACAAAATCGAAGTTTATATCTTTACTCATTTCTTACGACAATAATTTGAAAAACTACGATTATTCCTATTATCTAATAAGAAACAAGTAAAGAGGGGCAACTGTGAACACCCAATTTTGCCCAGGTAAAAAAAAATTAAAAATTAAAAATTTAAAAAGATAAAAAAATAATAAAAAAGGAAAATAAAAAAAGGATAATATTTTGTTTTTTAAAAAAATAATAAAAAATAAAAAATAAACTTTTCACCCACACAACACTATGCACAACACACACTCACTTTCACTTATTCACTTTTTTTCACTCCTCTACACTTTTTTGCTCTCGCATTCACGCTACCCATCCGCACACTCAATCACTTGCACACACGCAACACCTTGCCGAGTACGTTCTTTGCCGAGAGGAGACGTGGGGAGGCGAGGAAGACCAGGGAGGCAGCCAACAATAAACAGAGAGCCAATTTCGTTTTGGGGGGATCTCATTTTTCATCATCTTCATTCACCACCACTTCCTTCATCACCTTCAACCCATCTTCAACCTTCAAAATAACCATTAACCACCACCCAACCTCCATCAAAACCTCCATTCTAACAATCCACCATCTCCATTCTTAACTACCTTCACCATCCAACCGAGTCAACTCACCTCACTCATCATCATCAACCCCTCCATCTCTAAACAAAACTACGACCATCATAAATCAATCCATCTTCAACCTTCAACCTCTAGCCACCCCACACCACCACCATAACCAAAGCTCCAAGTTTCTAAAATCATCACCATTCTGCAGCCTCACCATGCCGCCGTCGGCTTCGCCTTTAAGCAGGTGCAACGAGCTTGCAAACCGCCGAGATCCCCACCGCATAGCTCGCCGCACCGCCCAGTCCCGACCAGCCGCCCATCGTCCCACACGCAGACTGTCACTCAGCCTCACCACCAGCGAATCGCGAGCTGCCCAGAAGCGCCCGAGCTCCACCGTCGTGCCATACGTCCTCAGCCCGCACCGGAACCGCGTTCCACGCTGCCTTCTGCGGCTCGCGCTGGTCTGATCTGCAGCAAGCTCAACCGTCGCAACGCCACTCCTCCGAACCGGACGAGCTCCACCGCACCGGCGCCGCGCCACCCAGCCCGGTACGTTCGAACCCGCCGTCACCCGCCCAAGTGTCAACCGGATGCACCGACGAGTCCGCACCGGATCCCACCTCGCCTAGCTCCTCCCACGCCGCCGTCGGACTGCCGTGCCACCGTTCATCATGCCCCCACCTGGCTGCCGCCGACCGTTCGGTGGTAGTGGGCAACCTTCAACCTTTGTCCATTCTTGCTTCTCCGAACTCAAAGCTACAAGGTCTCACTTTTATTTTAAATACTTGAAACATGCCCTTTTTTTTTTACGTGTCGGATCCTTCTAATTTTATGCTTGCCAAAGAAAGCATTTCAAATGCTAAACACAAAGGAATACAAAGAAAGTGTTGGGCTGCAGCATGTTTAGCCCACGTTACGTGGTTGGGTCCATTTATTTGGATGGCAAAATGAGGTGATAATAATAAAGAGAAATTTGGTTGATCTGTTGATAGTTTTTTTTTTTTTTAAGAAATAATAATAAACAAAAGAAGACAAAAATAATCATAAATAAAAATAAAAGTTATGATTTTTAGTTTAGTTGTTTTGGGGATTTTATTTTTGTTTAGTAGTATTTATTTTATTTAATAATGTATTTTATGTTATGTATTGTGAATAATAACAATTCAAAAAGTAAAAAAAAAAAATGAAGGAAAACATAAATAAAAATAAAAATCTGAAAATTGTTAAAAATAAAATGATTTTGCCTTGAGATATTTGGTTTTTGATGATTATGTTTAACCATGCTTTTTTTTTTTTGTTTATGTGACTTATAGAAACTTTATTTTGTCTTTGTATATATATATATTTGAAAAAAATTTAAAAAAAAAAATTAAAAAAAAAAACAAAAACTTCAACAAAATTTAATTAATGCAATGACCGATGATGATGATTGAATAGTAGATGCTATCTTCAATGTCATTTGGATCATAAGGGTTTATTGAGTAGCCTAGTGCTAACTTGAACCTGTGCAACGATGATTTTGTTTTCAGACAAATTTCTTTCTTTAAAATTAAAATCAGTCAACTCACAATTATTTTCTAAAGAACTACGTGACTTTGAGTTCCTCATTGCACCTGAGGGTACGTAGGAGAAGGATTTTCATTCTGTCAAGTCAAAATTTAATTTTTCACAATTTGTTATTTCTTTTCATTTTTCTAAAAAAAAATAAAAATAAAAATAAAATAAAATAATTACAAAGTATTTTTAATAGGGTAAAATAAATAAATTTGAGATTATCAAGTTTTTACTGGCCCGTGACTTAAGGTACCGTCTCAGGGCGGGTGTGATGGGGGTGCAGTGGGATTAAGTTTCCACCCTTCCCTATCCATAACCGACTCCCGAATCCGATCTGGTTCCAAAGATCATTTTCTAAAAAGGTTTTCCAATTTTTCCTAAATTTAAATAAAATTGGTAGCGACTCCATATTTTTAATCATTTTTAAAAATCACGCGAGTTGCTATTTCGCCGCGATTTCGGTCGCGACAATGACATATTACATGTTTGTTGTTGGTGAATGTGGTATTAGCTAGAAGGCAATGTTACAGTTGGCATTGTCAATAGCGGTTGGGTACATGACATTGATAGAGGTAGTAAAGGGAAGTGAATGATGACAAGGTTTAGTGGGATGTTCAGTCGTCCATGACCAAACCAAGCGTATCGATTGGAAATCCTACGTTGTCAAAGAAAACATTATCGAAGGCATGGTGACAATTCACAAGATAACATGGTTAAAGAATCAAGCTGACATGAAAAACTCCTCACCAAGGAACAAGTTCGAGCCTTGTTTAGAGCTAATGAGGGTGATGCAAAAGTAGTTACCTTTTGGGGTAGAGGCATCTATAATCGCTCGATGGACAAGTATGTTTTAACAAGTACAAGTCGACGTTGAAGAAGTTTCTTGACAAAAAGGTACTGGTGTCAAGTTTATGGTACTTGTGTCGATGATTGTGAAATTTTGGCCAAGGTAGAGAATTGTTGAATTGTGCCTTAAATTTAACCAAATCATTATCCCTAAAATTGTGGGATTGATAATTATTTCTAAAAGTGGTAGTTTCCTAAAATCAAGGGTTTTGGCTAATGATGAGATTAAGTTTCCTATTATCATGGAGATTTGTTATTGATTAGACAGGATTTTGATTATATTAGGAGATTTAGTCATATCTTTTGTAACCACTATAAAAGGAGACTAGCGATCTTCTAATATGCAACTATGGATTGAGTGCCACACTTTTAGAGAGTTTTGTAAACACCATGAGCATGAGTATTGAGTGTAACAAAGGATTTGGGGTGTGAGATCTTTTTAAGCATTGTAATCCTTCTTCTTCATAGTGAATTTGGTGTTGTTCTCTATTGTGGACGTAAGTCTGCAATGGTCGAACCACGTTAAATCTTTTCTGTGTGTTTCTTCTTCTTCCTTGTTATCATCTTTATTTATCAAACTTGCTAGATCCTTAGTCTTGTTTCTGTAACAAAATTTGTACATCACTTTTACACTGATCACTATATAATACATGTTGATTACCACATAATAGTAATCAATTACCATCTCTAATCACCACATAATATACGGTGATCACAAGTTATTTGTATGTAGATTATTGGTGTGTAAAAAGGTGTGCAAAATTTGGTGTTCAAATATCTTTTCCTTCCCAAATGTGATCATCTAGCAATGTATCAAGCTTACGTAATGAGACAACAAGTTAAGCATGATAAGTAAGGCTAGCACTTCACTAAGCCTCAAGGATAAACAAACAACTCCATGCTTGAAGAAAAAGAACTTACTTTTATTTAATTCATATTAGAAGTCGCCTTTTATATCATGCATCTATAGGATATTTATAACCCAATAATAATCAAGTTCTAATTAAAAATAAAATTCTAATTAGATATTAATTAGATAATAGTTTCCTAAAATATAAATCCTAATCAAACCAAATAACGTATTAAATAGAAGGTTCTTAAAATAACGAAAGATATCAAATCCCTAAATAATAAATTAAAACATCCTAAATTATCTAAATAATATATGAAGATAAAATCATAAATTTACTATAATTAAAAATAACATAAATTATCCTATATCATGACGATACGTAAAGAATTCTTCCACAAGACGTCTTGTGTCATTCTCCACCACTTAAGAAAAACTTAACCTCGAGTTTCTATTTCTAGACATTGGATTTGAAAAAACTTCTTTAACATTATCATCAATCTCAACTGTTATGGCATCATCCTTTTTCTAATCATTTACGACTTTTGTATTATCTTAACCGAAACTCGAGTGGTCCCACTCATACCTTCTTTCTTTGAAGAACATATAGCTACCTTCTCCAAGTCTTGCTAATTCAATCCTTCTTTGACATAATTGTTGATCACAACTTCTACCACATCACTTTTAACCTCCTCCTTATACTCATCATCATCCATGTCTGGACCACAACAAACCTCTTCATCCTCCATATCTCATTTCACCACATTAACTACTTATCTAAGAGGGTAGTCACTAAATCTATAAGCATTGTTGTTATGATATTTTTGATGTTGATGACGCCTTTGATACAACAAAATCTACTCATTGTCAAGAGGGATAAATTCTTGATTTAAGAGTTACTTCATCCTAAATCACATTCTGACTGGTATTTTTTCCTCACAGTTTCTCCTCCATTGTAACCTTTCCCACCAAGTAGAAGCTCTACCTTTCAACCTACATGTGACAAGTTTCACTCTTTTCTCCTCTAGAATCTTCATATATTCAAATAATTTGTCCATCTCTTGCAATCCAATCAAGAAACTCTTCAATATTCAAAATCCCATCAAAATAAGGAATATTTGCCTTTTGTAAAAAATCACGAGGAGATCAAAATAATGTCTCCTACATCTAGCATTCTTCACAAGTTCCTCATAATAATTATCTTCCTCATTTGAATCGTTAAAGTAGACCTAATATCTGCACTCGTTTCCATAAACAAGTCTGCTGGTAGGCTGCCAAGGTGCCATCCTAATCCTTGTTGGCATTTATGCTTAGAGCAAGTTGATCCACAATTTCTTCAAAGCATTAATCCAGATGCTAGAGTCTGAGATATACTCATCGTTCAAAAGCTCTCAACGTCCCCTCATGATTTATAACAGATCACGAGGTCTTTGTTTTCTGATACCAATTAAGATAGTGAGTCAAGCGTGATAAGTAAGGTTAACACTCGAGTAAACCTCAAGAATAAACAAGTTACTCCATGCTTGAAGAAAAAGAACATAATTTTATTTAATTCATATCAAAAGTCTTCTATTACATCATGCACTTATAGGGTATTTATAACCCAATAATAATAAAGTCCTAATTAAATATAAAATTATAATAGATACTAATCAGATAATAATTTTATAAAATATAAAATCTTAATTAAACCAAATAACGTATTAACTAAAAGATTCTTAAGATAAAAAATATCAAATATTTAAATAATAAATTAAAATATCTTAAATTATCTAAATAATATGTGAAAATAAAATCATAAATTTATTATAATTAAAAATAACATAAATTATCCTATGTCACAATTATATTTCAAGAATATGAATTTTTCCACAATACGTCCCGTGTCACTTAACTGTGGTAGGAACTAGGTAACAGAGTTGAAGACATGGTCTGCAATATAAGCAAGAAAACAAAGATTAAAAAAATAAACCTAACCTTGTGTTTGAATATTTTTTCATTAATGGAATGGAACGGAATAGGTGAGGATTGATCGGAAAGGAAAGGGAAGGAATGGAACATAGTTCCCTCCCTATTTGTTTGGAAAATTCATTAACGGGACAGAACGGAACATGTGTTCCTCCTATTCCACCTCAATTTTGGAGGAACAAAAATTGGGTATTTGAGGGGAAGAGGGGGAAATAATTCCCTATATGTTCCGTTCCTATACATTTTAAAACTCCTAAACACAGAAAATTATTTCCATTCCTCTCATTTCCTTTTCTTTCCCCCCATTACCTGTCATCCAAACATAGTGTAAAGTCAACAAAGCATCGATGGATTAAACTAAAACTAAGCTTAATTATAGCTAGTAAGTGTGACAAGGACATTGATAACCAAGTTAAGTAATTTGATTGATTCCATTATAAGCCACCAAATGTGGTCTGTTCTGCCCTGAAGCCAAACAGAAGGAAAGACAAAATCACAGAAACTCATAGTAATGTAAATTATCTAAAGAACTAAAAAAAGCATAGTGTGACCTCCCCACACACAATCATTGTTGTCATCATCGTCACCAATAAGCCTCATTTCGAAATCATCGCGTCGCTGCTCCCATTTGGATATCCTCAAACTCGTTTTCTTTTTACTCTATCCGTTTTAAAACATGTGTTATTGGGGAGAATAAATTCTATTTCATTTTATATTAATTATATTTTTTCAATTCTATCCTTATATTTTAGTATATCTTTTAATTCTATGCTTATATTAATTTTCTTGTTGTGGAATTCCTCTATAATATTAACTCTTATCATAGATTTTGGTATAAATCTTTGTCTATTATATAGTCGATGACTAGCAACACATATAAATAAATATGACATCATACAAGCTGCAAGCATCTCTAAAAAAAATTGTTCCAAAATTAAATATTGAGTGACTTTCTCAATAAACTCATTTGGTTTATTAAACCATCTAATTGGACCCATCATCACCTAAAACATCAAACACAATTTAAAAAAATGTTAAAATGTGTTACATAATTTTGGAGAAGTCTAAAATATTAGTTACCAAAATCAATGTTAGCAAGGAAAAGAAAGAATAAAAAAGAAGCAAGTTAAGGAAATTTTTCAAATAAAACCTAAGTTTAGACAAGCATGGATCCTGGGTGGACAAAAGTTCAACTCTGGGACTTTTATAATTAAATTTTAAGTTTACAGTCTCCGACAAAGTAAAAAGGCCAGTTCTTGGTAATTGGTCCTTGGATTTTTCTAGATCTTTCACCTATAAATCTTTTTTCCATTTTTTAATCTTGAACCTTTCCACCTATATATAATACTGCCCTTACTACTTCTTTCTATAAGGTGAAAACTTTATCTAAGGTCTCATTTGTGTTTGCAAAGTGGTATTGAACAAGATTAATAAGACAACCACAGGTTAAACTCCCTCTAAGGATGAACTGCAATGAACTCAAAAGATGAACAAAGAAGGGACAACCACCCCTTTCTTTCCTTTGATAAAGTCTCACTCTGCCTTACCAGTTTTAAGTCTCAACTTGACTTGAAGATACAATCAATGGAGCATATTATTCTTCTACACTTTTCACTTGCAATTTTATTGAATATAAGCCTATAACTAATTTCATTTGTCAAGTTCATTTTATCTTGGACCAAGAGACTTGGCCAACTAGAAGCAATGTTGTAACTGGAAAAAAATGAGGAGGGACAAAACTCAAGAATTACAAAGAAAAAGAAAATTGTTAAAGGAAAAACAAATCAAAAGGAAGTACAAAATAGAGAGAAAGAAAAGATAGAATTGAAGTGAAATGCAGTTTTAAGAAATTTTCTGCTCAAAGAAAATAGCTTTTGGATGTTGAGAAAACCAAAGAAAAGAAAAACCCAGAAAAAAAAAGATTGTTGATACCAATTTTCTACTCTTTCCCTTAGTTTCTTAGACCAAACGAACCAAAGAAAAACCATTCACTTAGCAAGGAAAAAAGGTTGCACCAAAAACCATCAGAGACCCAAAAAAATCATAAAACCCATAAAAAGTTCAAGACAACGATTGGAAGAGATTGAGAATATTAGGGGAGATTGAAGCGAATATTGGGGGAGATTGGGGGATATTGACCCAGAAAAACCATAAAACCCATAGAATGAATCAAAAGAGGAAAATGTTAAGGATAACTGCGTTTATCTTTGGAGAAGACAACGATGTTAGGGGAGATTTAAGCAATAAGACGATCATACTAGGAGTTACAAAAGCAACAAGACGACGATATTGGGTTACCGAAGCAGCAACGATGGAGTAAGTGAATAGAGGACAAAAAGGGAAGTGAAATTGTGCGCGTTATCGGGTTGTTTCTTATCGGGTCTTATCAGGGTGAAAAGGAGAGGATAAAGTTAACAGGCAATAATAAGATAAAAATGGGTGACCAAATTTCATTATACTATCAAATAATTACCTCAAACATCTGATAACAGGTGATAATATTAGTTATATTATCAGGTTAGTCCTTATCTACTCCACCAAACGCAGCCTAAAAGAATAATTTTATTAAATGTAATGATATTTTTTTAAAATTAAAGATATTTAATAGTTTTTTTTACTTTTTGTGAAAAACCTTAAATGACATGTATTATGAAATGGTGAGAATATATAATTGCGAGATAACACCCCACTCATTCAGTTTCCAAAGTCCTAGGCCCTAGCGCTTGCAGTACAAATGAGCCTAAAACACCAGTTTCCTTTGTTGATCTATAGTTGTTGCTGTTTGTGTCTAATCAAATTTCAAAACCATTTTCTTATTCAGTAGATGGAGGATTCACCACCAAAAAAGGGGCTTTCTCGGCCTCCAAATTCCACATTCTCAACCAAGAAGGGAATGAGTGGTTATGAACCATTAATCACAGAGACAGAGTGGCAGCAAATTCCACTGCACGAACGCGAAAAAAAGGCTTTGAATTTGGGTTCAGAAAAAGGAACAAAATCTCAATCACGAAGAAGACACCATAGCAAGTCACCCTATAAGCCTTACAGGGCAGATGATGATGATGATGATGTTGATGATAATGCTTTATCTCCCATCAAAGGTTTGAGCACTTGTAGAAATATAAGTCCTTTGCCAAAACCTGAAAGAGAAAAACATAAGCAAATCATAAACGGTACTAAACATGAGCAAAGAACATAATATAGAGAAAACATAAAAGCTGATTAAGGGCTTCTTGAAGTGGATGGAGTGAGCAAGAAGGCAAAAAACTACAGGAAAGTAGTGACTGCTCCTAGATTAAGGGGAAAGGAGAAAGACCAAGTGACCAATTATGGGCAAACATTGCAAAATGGAGGGAGAAATCCATCACCATTTTTTAGAGCACCTTTACTTGGAGAAATGAATGAAATGGTAGCACAAATGAAACTTTCTAACAACACAAATGGTGATCATTCACTGATGGAAAGTGTTCTGAAGTGGATTCAGAAGGTACCTGAGATAGGCACGCATATGGTGGTTTCCTCCTTGCGCAGCTGCAGCCAAGCATATGAAGCCCAAGGGATAGGTACCTACAATGAGACTCCAACGCTTAAGTTAGGCAATGCACAAGAAGTGTTATGCAATGTAATCGCAGATCTTTTATTAGGTTAACTTAGCCTGGTATATATAGAGAGCGTGATTGGAATCCTCATGCAATCCGTGTAGGACGAAGGTACATTAGGATCGTGCCTTGACAAAGATTTCAGCCCATAATCATTGCGGTTCGTCTCTGACCTGTCGGGACTGTCCCATGATCATTGAGGTCCATCTCTAACTTGTTGCGACTGTCCCACGATCATTGAGGTCTGTCTCTGATTTGTCAGGGCTATCTCCTTAGTGGCCAATCCTTATAGTAGGTAGTTATGGAAATCTGTATAGGTCTGGCTATCGTCAGAGCCTGATGCCGTGGACCGAGGTCATAAGGCCTTAGCCAGGATTTTGATGGTAGAGTCCGACGATTCGTGTGTCAGGTCGATCCTTCTGGATGGGACCCCGAACCACGGTCCAGAACAGTTGCCCCCAGCTTGACGCTTGGATAAGACCTAAGTGTCAAGGTATAGGATCATTAGGCTCGCCACAGACTTCCCCCTAGCTTTGAAGCTAGGTTTCGTGGTGTCTCGTGTTGAGGCCGAGGTCTATCATTGAGTACGAGATACCCCAGAGGTTGGGATGTGGTTGGAGACTGCAGTGGGTCCTTGCCTACATCACCATTCCTTGTTCTAAGATTTTCCTCCTGTTGCCCCCGAATGTGGTTCACGAGGTCTTTGGTCTTGCAGCAGCGTCCTTCATTGGTTTTGGAACCCTTGGAAACCGTTGCTCTTGATTTCCTCGAGAAGTGAGGAGCCTTTAATAGGGAGCGTCTTCACGTAGTTTTCAACTATCCGTTGCTCCTGTAGCCAATGGCAACGAAGAGCATTAAACACAGTTTTTATTATTTGACAGACTCTTTCTTTCTTAGGAACCAATCGGAACATTCCATCCTCTTTATAAATAAGGGATGTTTGCATTCGATTTTGGCATTCTCTTCTTCCTTTCTGTGTCTATATTTGGAAGTGGCTTTTCTCAGAAATGGTTCCTTCTTTTCCTGTGTGTTTCTGGAGAGTTTGGCCTCTTGCGAAGGTTTTCTTCTTGTTCTTCCCCAAATCTCTGAAACTTTATCATGTCTTCATGAATAGTTTCTTGAGTAGATATCTTACTTTCTCAGCGTATTAACGGTAGATGTCTCACTTTTCCAGCGTACCCTGATTGCTTGTTTGATATTTATCGTTGCTGGGGAGGCTTGAGATATTTGTCGTGTTGGGCGGAGGTAATTCCAGAAATAAAACCCAAAGTCGCTCTCCTTGCCAGCAGATCTAAGAGCAGTTAGATATGCAGGAGGGACTATTAGGACTGGTCTTGTAATTTAGAGTTGCTTGGGGTGATCAAGGTTCCGGTGGAATGATCTTTCCACGAAAAACTGTGTCTCGTCCAACAAAAGAGAGCGTGCCCCGGTCTCTACTATCCTGGCGAAGGAGGCAGTGAAGAAGAGTGGCAAAGCCCCAGGGTTCGACAGTGGTTTCTGTTCCGAGTTGCGAAGTCTATCCACTCTTTCAAGAAACCATTTCGCATGGAGGAGACCGGTGCTGGTTCTGGAGGAAATGTGGATACGACATGACCCGGGATACCGATAATGTTAGTTCCCTCCTCTGGGGTCTTTTATGTCTCTATACTTCCTTTTTCCTCTTCTTGATGTAAGATGATGTATGGAATGAGAGATTAATAAAATTTCTTTTGCTTTGAATCTTGTGTCTTCTATTTTTCTCTCTTCTATTATTCGTGGTATTTGTATTACACCGGGGTGAGTCCAACGCTCACATTGACCACGCGGTATGTTAAGTTGCCCCTAGCTTGGTACTTAGTCGAGACCGATGAAGTGCCAAGTTTAAAACCTGGATCCCGGGTCTTTGTACCTTAGGGGAACTTTAACTGGGGTAAGCAAGCTTCTAGGGTCTGAGCGAGTTTTCAGAGCTCTTGGACCCGGTTGCGTGTCTCTTAGCCTACTGGATAATTGTCCTTTGGACTGCCATGATGGCTACGTGAGCCACGTGGCATGCTCGAGTTGAAAGGATATGCATAGTACTTCGCGCGCCATGATGAATATATTTTCAAATCTGAAGTGCTCGTATGGAATTGCCCCCTAACCGTAACCCCTATAAGTAGAGTGTTAGCCTTTTTGTTTCGTTTCGTTGATTTTCATCAAAACTGGTGGCCTGAGGTGATTTCCGACGAGTGTTGCGATGGTGCGAAGCGTTTCTAGAATTTTTGGACTTCCCAGAGCTTGATTTCTTCCTTCCATTTCCACCTTTTTGAAGGTATTTCTATTTTCTCGACTTTGATTCTGTTTATTTTCATTTCGTGAACGGTCATGCACCCTTTCTTTTCTACGAACAAGGGTGGGGAAAATTGTTTTAGCCCCATATCTTCTGATGGTGTTACCCTACAGAGCACCTCCTCCATTGTACTGCGTGCGACATAGGTGTCCTTTTGAGGTTTTAACCTTGGTGGGTGCGTAGGCCAGTGCATGGGTGCATTCAGTCTTCTTCTGTTCGCCCATTGCCATGTTTGGATCTTTGAACTTAACTGGTTATGACCCTACGCCTCTGTGTGTCTTCCAGGGATTCAAATGGCCAGAAGGAGAGCGCTCGTTCTTGAAGCACCGCCCGGTTCCAGAAGTTCGGGAACTGGAGAATCAAGAGGCCGAGGAGGAGGCGGTTCGTAATCACTGAGGTCCGAGATTGCCTTATACTTGGGTCACGGACGATGCCTTCGATAGGATCTCCCGCTATGAGTCTGGGGTCGAGTTGGACAAATTAATAGAATATATGAAACTTACCGAGAGAGGATCTCGGGATGATGAGTTCCTGATTTTGTCCCCAGGGAGAGAACATGTGTGTTTGACCCATCAAGCGAGGGAACACTTCATGTTTCTTTATGAGGACTTTTTCACGAGGTTTGGGCTTCACATCCCTTTCAACGACTTCCACATTGCCGTCCCCCGGACTCTTCATGCTACCCCCAGCCAAATTCACCCAAATGGTTGGGTAAATATCCTGGCTTTGGAGAAAATATACCGGTTGTTGGGGTTGCGATGCTCTGATGGGGCATTTTTCTATTTTCATACCTGGTATTCCGTTCATGGTGTCCGCGCTCGTCAACAATCTTGGCTGTCGGTACGATCTCAGCAAGGAAGAACAGTCTTCTTTCCATGCTTGGAAAGTTATAAGGATTTCAAGGAAAAGTTCTTTAAGTTGACGGCGGCCGGAGGCACTCGTCCTTTCTGGTTGGGGAGTGGCGGGGAGCCAACATTTAGTCTATACTAGAATCCGGAGGCATGGAGTATCCCCCCAATCATTCGAGAGGGAGATCGGCCACCTGAATGACGAGGAGATTAAGTGTGTCAATTTCTTCGAGATGTTGGTTGGCGAGGTTGGTAAAATTCGGCCTGAAGATATATTGGATGCCCTGGATGATGTGAAGCTTTGGGGTGTGCTAGGTAGTATAGGCCGTTATTCATATTTATTTTCTTTTCCTTTGCCGTTTATATAGATCTAATTGCCTGTGTTTGCTTTTCAGAGAGCTTGGCCGAGATGTCTCAGGAAGGAAACACGCTGGCCATTCTTGAAGCTCTGAGGGCCAGAAGTGAATCGGGACCGTCAGACCTCATTGCCGACGTTGTGCTAGTCTCTTCACCCTGTCAGACCGAGGTACCGACTGTGGAGAGGGAACCAATCCAAGTAGAGGATCCCCCCCCCCCCCCGCTTGCGAGGCGTAAGAGAAAAGCGGCTGACGAGGGACAGTTAGACAACCGGGATAAGAGGACTGCAATTGAGGAAGATACTGGTCCAAGTAGTGGGGGGCCAATCAATCTGTACCATGAGAATCCGGATCCCCGTGAGTTCATCGACTTCTAGCTCTTAGATGAAGAGGTCGAGGCTCATCTAGCCCCGCGTAGCAGGAAGGATACCTTCTCTTGTTTCGAGACTCTTGGCCTCCGTCTTGCCTTGGAGGCTCGGTACTTGGAGCAGATGGTTGAGGACCATGAGCAGAAGTTGGCGGAGAAGGTTGCTGCCATGGAGCGGGGCGAGAATCAGGCTCTTGGAGCAAAGGAAGAGGCTGTAAAGGCAAAAAATGATACTGATGCCTGGGCCCGAGAGTTGGAGAGTGAAATGGCTGCCCTGAAAGATGCGGTGAAAGAAAATGAGGCTAACTTGACAGAGGTCAAAAGGTGTGTGGCCAAATTAAAAGTCGAGAACGAACGTCTTGACGGTCAAGTTACTTCCTTGCGGGGCGATGTTAGGAGGCTTATTATTGTCTGCACCGATATCAAGGAGGAGCAGTTTCAGAATGCCATTAACCAAGTTTAGCTCTTCAATTTCGGGGTTGATATGGTTCTGGATTCCCTAGACTCTGGGAAGGTAGTCCGAGATGGTCGACTCGCGCTTCCTCGTCTTGCTGTTGAGGGTCCAAGTGCTGAAGGTTCTTCTGCCGAGGCCCGCGGTCTAGTTTCTCCCGCGGAGTAATTCTGATGTTTTTTCTTGCCCCCTGCGTGGGGTTTTATTTTTGTATGGACAAAAATACTGCTCCATTTTTCGGGGTTTTTTTAATTAAGTGGGTTTCTGTCGTATTCTTTTATCTATTTTGGGGTCCAATGCCCTTTTTGACTTTGTGAATTTGATGAAGAGAGGCCGCGGTCTGGGTCCAACGCCCATTACCATTGAGTGCTTTAGGGTTTCCTTTAGGACTTCGTGTGATAAGAAATTTAGAAACCTTGGCTTAGGATCCGATATCCAAAGTGGATTGACATTTGGGATCCGTGCTTAAGGTAAGAAACCTTGTCCGGGGTCCGTTACCAATCGCTTTAGTATTTAGGATGCCGCGTGGCTTTGGTTTAAAAACCTTGCCTGGGGTCCATTACCAATCGCTTTGGTTTTTAAGATGTCACGTGACTTTGATTTAAGGGACTGGTCCTTACCGGGGTCTTTCGTGCTTATGGTTTGGTGTGAGAATTTTTCTGAGTCAGGATTTTTCTACTACACGACCTATCTAACACAAGACAATTTCCCGGTTGGTACCATGGGTCTTTCGTGCTTATGATTTGGTGCGAGAATTTTTCTAAGTCGGGATTTTTCTATTGCACGACCTATTTAGCATAAGACAACTTTGCGGCTGGTATCATGGCCTCTTGGGACGTCATGGTGGATCTTTGAAAATTTCATTCAATCAAAATGCACTAACTCTGTGATGCTTGTTTCATTAAATATCTTAAAAGACTAAGGTCCATGTGACAGTTGGGGCAGATCAAACATAAAGTAGTAGACTAGGAGACTAGGCCTTAAAAGACACTTAGCTGTAGTACTTTCTAAGTTTATCTGCGTTTTAAAATTTTTTTACCGATTTGTCCATCAACGTCTTTAGAGTGTAAGCTCCTTTGCCGGTACTGATCACAATACGGTAGGGGCCTTCCTAGTTATGAGCTAATTTCTCTTGGGAGACATTCCTTCCGCCGATATCAGCCCTGCAGAGTACTAGATCGCCTGGCTGAAACCTTCTGGGAACGACCTTTAGGTTGTACTGGGCTGCCGTTCTTTGCTTGATCGTGGCATCATGTATGTGCACGATGCGCCTTCTTTCCTCCAACAGGTCCAAGTCTTCCTTAATTAATCCGGGGTTGTTATCGGGTGAAAAGTTTTGGAGATGCCAACTCAGCTCCCCTATTTCCAACGGGATCATTGTTTCACATCCATAGGTTAGCTTGAATAGGATTTCACCCGTTGTGGAGTGAAGAGTGGTTCGGTAGGCCCAAAGGACGTGGTCTAATTGTTCGGCCTAATTTCCTTTGGCTTCGTCTAGTCTTCTCTTTAACCCTCTGACGATAACACGGTTGGCTGCCTCAGCCTGCCCGTTTGTACGGAGGTTCTCTACAGCACTACAATGATGCTTTATCTTCAACCCGCTAAGTAGCTCTTTGAACCCTTTGTCTTTGAACTGTGTTCCGTTATCTATCACAATGGACTCCGGGACCCCAAATCTGGTAATAATATGGCGCCAAGTGAACCTTTGAATCCGGGTTGAGGTGATGGTGACCAAGGGCTTTGCTTCTATCCACTGGGTAAAGTAGTCCACGGCTACAACCAAAAACTTCAATTGCCCGAGCGTTAGAGGGAAATGACCCAAGATATTCATGCCCAATTGATAGAAAGGCCAAGGTATCGATATCGTGGTCAGTTCCTCTGGCGGGGCATGGTAATGGTCAGAGTGTCGTTGGCATTTATCGCACACTTGGATGTGCGCAAGGGAATCTGCCCCCATCGTGGGCCAATAGTAGCCTGCCTTGAGTGCCTTTAATGCTAAAGCCTTACCTCCTAGATGGTGTCCACAACTTCCTTCGTGGACTTCGGCCAAGACGTATTCGACTTCTTTTGGCTTGAGGCATTTGAGGAGGGGTGAAGAAAATCTATGCTGGTATAACCGCCCATCGAAGATGGCATATCTGACTGCAGTTTTCTTTAACTTAGCAGTTTCCTTTGGATCATCGGGGAGGCTGCCGGACTGTAGGTACTCCAGTATTGGGGTGATCCAAGTATATTCTTGCTCGTCGACCTAGAAGACAGCTACGTCAGAGACTGCGGGGTGAGAGAGGGTTTCCTGGATCACCGAGTGGTTGTTACCCAGACTCTTGGTACTAGCCGACTTAGATAAGAGATCGGCCCTGGAGTTTTACTCACGGGGTATGTGCTCCATTTTAACTAGCTAGAAACTTGTGAGGAGTTCTGGCACTCTTGCCAGGTATTTCTGCAGGATGGGCTCTTTGGCCTGATATTCGCCTCAGATCTAGGAGGTCAAGAGCTGGGAGTCACTACAAAGTCGAATCTTTGTAGCACCTAAGTCTCTGGCCATTGCCAGTCTGGCGATGCATGCTTCATATTCTGCTTAGTTGTTCGAGGTGGGAAACTCGAACCTCAGTGAATTCTCAATGGTCACCCCTTCGGAATTTTCCAAGATTACCCCAGCACCGCTTCTTTTTGGGTTTGAGGACCCATCAACGAACACGGTCCTGGATATCTCCTCGGTATAATTAGAGTCTGAAGTGAGTTCGACCAGGAAATCCGAGAGTGCATGCGCCTTGATTGCTACTCTAGGTTCGTAGGCTATCCCGAAGCTCAATGGACTAAGCAATCATCCTCCCCGCTAAGTCCGACTTATGTAGTATCTGTCAGATGGGTTGATCTGTCCTTACTATCATGGGATGGCACTGGAAGTACTGCCTTAGTCTCCTGGCCGTGATGATGAGTGCAAAGACGACCTTCTCTATAGTTTGATATTTGAGTTTAGGGCCTTGCAGTACTTTGCTCACGAAATAAACCGATTTATAGCCTTCCGATGTTTCTCTGATGAGTACCGAACTCACGGCCTCCTCGTGAACGGAGAGGTATACGTAAAGTGTTTCACCTGACTCTGGCCTCGTGAGAATGGGAGGGGATGCTAGAATGTTCTTCAGAGATGTAAAAGTGTCTTCATATTCTTGTATACACTCGAATCAGGTCCTCTTTTTCAGTAGCTTGAAGAGAGGGAAGGATTTGTGAGCGGCTTTGGCCAAGAATCTGGTGAGAGCCGCGATTCGTCCATTTAACTGTTGTACCTCTTTCATGCTCCGGGGACTATATATGTCGAGCATCGCCTTACATTTGTTGGGGTTTGCCTCAATACTGCGGTGAGTCAACATGAACCCCAATAATTTCCTGGCCTGGACTTCGAATGCGCATTTCTATGGGTTGAGTCTCATGTCATGCTTTCTTAGCTGTGCAAACACTTCTTCGAGGTCTGAGGCGTGTGATCCAGACGATGGGGTCTTGACTATCATATCGTCGATGTAGACCTCTAGCATTCTCCCCATCTATTCTTCGAAGACCTTGTTCATCATCCTCTGGTAGGTGGCCCAAGCATTTTTTAATCCGAATGGCATTACCTTGTAGCAGTAACTTGCCCTTTCGGTGATGAAGGCCATTTTATCTTGGTCTCCGGGGTACATCGGAATCTGATTATATCCGGAGTAAGCGTCCATGAAAGATAGTAGTCGGAAGCCGGAGGAGCTATCAACTAGCTTGTCAACATTTGGAATGGGGTATGGATCTTTAGGGCACGCCTTATTCAGGTCGGTGTAGTCCACACACATCCTCTATTTTCTATTTAACTTTTTTACTAGGACAACATTTGAGAGCCAAGTGGTGTACGAGATCTCCTTGATGAAGCCGGCGTTTAGTAATTCCTTGACTTGCTCCTCGATGGCTTATTGCCTCTCGGGGTCGACTTTTTTCTTCTTCTGGGAGACCGACTTTGCATTCTGTTTAATAGATAAACGATGACAGATGAAAGCAGGGTCGATCCCAGGCATGTCAACGGATGTCCAGGAGAAGAGATCCTTGTTTTTCTGTAAGAGCTCTATCAACTGGGTCTACTTTTCACCTTCAAGATTTGCTCCTATCTTGGTGATTTGGTCGGGGTTGTCACTTAGTTGGAGTGGGATCAATTCTCATTCAGGCTGGGGTCTTGTTTCTCGGATTTCCTCGCAGACATCCAACTCGGTTATCAGGATGTTGACTTGATCACGGAGGGAGGGGGAGGGGGGCTAGATGTTCGTGCCTTTGTTTTTCTGGAAGTCCTACTGATCTTCAAGCTCTCATTATAGCATTTGCGGGCTGTAATCTGGTCGCCCTTAACCGTGACCACTTCATTGTTCCTGTTGAGGAACTTCATGGCCTAGTGGGCGGTAGAGACTATCGTGGTAATGTTATTTAGCGTAGGACGACCCAGGATGATGTTGTAAGCCGAGAGATAATCCACGACCAAAAATCTCACCTTTATCATTTTGTAGGTGTCGTTGTTACCTAGGGTCAAGAAAGTTTCAAAGTAACCAACCGAGGTAACTTTTTCTCCGAAGACACTGGTCAGCTCACCTTCATACGGTGTAAGTGCAGACAGAGAGAACTCCAGTCTTTCGAAGGCATCCATGAACATGATGTCCACTGAACTCCCTTGATCTACAAAGATGCGGCGAACTTCGGCGTTAGAGATTATTCTGAATATGACTAGATGGTCATCATGATCTCGGATAATGTCACCGTAGTCCTTATCGGAGAAAGAGATGGATGACGTGTCCTTGTTCTCAACATATGGTCTTCACGAAGAAGAACAAGATACGCTCAAGACTACTGTCCGGAGTGCCTTTTTTTGGGAATTGTTAGATGGACCGCCCCTTACAAATCCTTCTGAGATGGTACTGATGAGTCTGTCTTTCCTGTTACCCTCACCTTGAGTATCCAGTTTCTCGTCCTGCCTGCTTTCGACATTGCGGTATGGTGAGGTCTGGGATCTTTTGGCAGGACTCCGGCTCCATTTTGGGCACTGGTTTGGACTTCACCGAGGGCTGTGACTTCGTCTCCGATCCTTGCACCTACCACAGTCTTTGCCTCCTCAGAGACCACTGATGTACTTTTGCAATCGTCCTTTCTTGATCAGGGACTCGATAACATCCTGGAGTTGATAACAATCTTCCATTTCGTGGCCATAGTTCTTGTGCCACCTGCAATGTTTCGAATGGTTCCTCTGGAATTGTTTCTTTATGGGTGGTGGCCTCTTGATATCTTGGAACTCGATTTGAAGGACCTCATTCAAGATTGTCTCTCGAGGGATGTTCAAAGGAGTATATTCAGAATACTTGGGCCGATACCGTTCGCTCTTGGATGAGTCACATGGTTGGTTAGAGTTGTGGTTCTTTTTCTGGTGATCCGATTTGCCTTTCTCCAGATTCTCCTTAGCCTTGGTGACTTCTTTTAACTCGACGTACTTGTCCGCTTGTAAGTGAAACTCATCTAAGCTCGCTTGCTTCTTCTTTGCCAATGACATGAAGAAGCTCGAGTCAGTTCAAGTCCGTTTCTGGCGTAATGGAGGGCTATCCTGTCGTCCAGGTTTTTAATGCCCACACAGGCTTGATTGAACCTTTTGACATACTCGTGCAAGGATTCAGAACTTCCCTGGTGGATCCCGGAAAGGGAGTCAATTGACTTCGGTCCTTCCTTTGCTGTGGTGTAGTATTGTAAGAAACGTTGCGTCAGGTCTTCCCATCCGGTGATTTTTGTTCGTAAGGTGATAAACCAACGGAGGGCGTCTTTTTTTTAGAAAGAGGGGAAAAGCTCAGCATAGCAGTTCCGGGGGGTATCCGTAGAGCTGCATGGACTGAGCGTAAGCATCCAGGTGCTCCTGGGGATCCGTAGTTCCATCATAGGCCTCCAAGTTGCTCGGAGGCTTAAAGTTCCTCGGAACCTTATACGCCATTAGAGCATCCGAGAATTGTTGTTGATGGTCAGGGACCGAGTTATGGTTTCCATAAACCCCGGCGCCAGCACGCTGGACGGTGTGCTCATTACGAGCTATATCCCGCTCTCTGTTATCATTGTCCGTCCTCACCGATCTTTCAAAGTTCTCTAACCGACGATGTTGTTCTTCCAGCTGACGCTAGTGACCCTCGATGAGTGCTGTTTGTTGACACAACAACTCTCGAAGGTCATTCTTCATTGTTTCAAATTCGAGATTGTCTTCGTAGTGAGACGCATGGTCCACGTTGTCATGGGAGCTTCCCAAGTGAGCATGCACAAGGATCCTAGCTCCGTGGTTTGCTCCATGGTTTGTATTGTTAGTTCTACCATGAAGAAAGACAAGCCTGTTACGGATTGAAACCCTTCGAGATAGAGCAGGGCTTTCAGCAAAGGCTGAAGTCTCGTCTCCATCATTGAGAGTTTCCACCATAGCGGGCCTGCTTCTAGCAGCGGAGGTTTCTACTGGTGTGACGGAAGAAGGGTCGCGCTGTGCTGCTGGGCCCTGTATTTGGCCAGGGGCAGCATGCGCAGTGCTTCCCCTCCTCTGGTTGTGTTTTGTGCTCACCATGGTTAACACGGGAATGGAAGTTTATCGAATCCCTACAGACGGGGCCAATGTTCTGAAGTGGATTCAGAAGGTACCTGAGATAGGCACGTGTATGGTGGTTTCCTCCGTGCGCAGCTGCAGCCAAGCGTATGAAGCCCAGGGGGTGGGTACCTGCAATAGGACTCCAATACTCAACTCAGGCAATGCACAAGAAGTGTTATGCAATGTAATCGCAGATCTTTTGTTAGGTTAACTTAGCCTGGTATATATAGAAAGCGTGACTGGAATCTTCATGCAATCCGTGTAGGACGAAGGTACATTAGGATCGTGCCTTGACAGAGGCTTCAACCCATGATCGTTGCGGTCCGTCTCTGACCTGTCGGGACTGTCCCACGATCGTTCAGGTCCGTCTCTAACCTGTCGGAACTGTCTCATGATTGTTGAGGTCCGTCTCTGATTTGTCAGGGCTGTCTCCTTAGTGGTCAATCCTTATGGTAGGCAGTTATGGAAATCTACATAGGTCTGACTATCGTCAGAACCCAATGCCGTGGACCGAGGCCGTAAGGCCTTGACCGGATTTTTGACGGTGGAGTCTGGCGGTTCGTGTGTCGGGTCGATCCTTTCGGATGGGACCCCGGACTACGGTCCAGAACAGAAAGTACAGACTCAATTCAAGGAGATATATTCTTTTCTCATGAATGCAATTCCTTGCAAGTGCAGAAGACTGCATTAGCAAAGAGAGTTGAACAATGTGGCTATTTTAGCCCTAGCCTCACGATGAATCCCGTGAGAGGCACCCCTTCTCATCAGCAAAACAAAGGAAATGGTTATGTGACTATGAATATCAGAGGCAACTCTTCTAGTAATGTGTTGTCTAGATCAACTGCAGGTTCCAGTTCTGCTGCTGCAAGCAGAAAGGGAAGTAGTAGTGTGAAGAGTGATGCCAGTGGAAAGACTAGTGCAAGCATGAGGAAATTCACAGCCAACAGAAAAAAGAACCACACAGATGCATGGTTTTCTTGTACGAAAAAAGGGTACTGCACCACGTCAAGAAAATCGCCTGAGCATCGATTAGTTGATGAAGCTTCTTTCATTGACAGGGCTTCGGTAGTGGAAAGCCTTCTGGGCTGATAAGCATCAACCTGCTTCCCTGAATGGCTTCATTTGCAACAAACAAGAAGCTCAACTTCTCAAGGAATTAGTAAGTTTTCCAAATATTCACATATGCTTCCTATGAATTGTTTTCCCAGTCTATTCCTCAAATTTATTGAAAATATATTCAGTTCATTTTTATAGGTAATGTACCTTTGTCTTTCATATTATATTACATGCTAATTCTATATAAAAAATACTCTTAGTTACATCACACAAACAAACAAAATCATACATATTTCTGTAACATTAAATTTATGGATCTATACAGTGTCACATAAAAAAATTTCATGCAAATTCACATGCAATTCAGTGACTCTAAACATATGTTGTCGTTTTTGTCTTCTTTAAGTATTGTTTATATAACATTATCCTATATTACTTGTACAATTTTCTTACTCATACTTTCTTGATTGTCAGATGTCTCAGGGCGTATGTCCGCATATTTTGCTCAAAGGACCCTCTGGTTCCGTATAAAGAGCACTAGTAATGGCTCTTCCACGAGAAATATATGGTGATGCATGTTGGAACGTACGTTTCTTTCATAATTTTCCCTTTACATGTCTTCCGTATTTCTAAGTTGATCATATTAATACCCTCTTGCAGGTATCCCATGATTTAAGGCATTTCCCCATTCAGGTAGAGATTTCTAACCTTTTTACCTACAGGTTTTAGGTTTTGATAAGCAGAAAACTGGTTTTGATTATTTCCAAAGGTTGCATCTCCAATCCATTGCTGGAGCTCAAAGTATTTACTACATTGATAGGAAAGAAGGCCTATGAAAATTTCTGTTCCGATAACGTCCAGTTCTCATCACACAGCTCAATGTAAATTCGGATCCAAATGCTAAATTTGCTTTGATGGGATTAGTGAAGGAAATTAGCAGTGAATATGCAATTACCCCTGAAGTCAGCAACATTAATTTCAAGTCAGACTATAAAGGTTAGATTTATGCATGCATGTTTAACTTTTCTTTTAATGTGAGCCTAGCTAACATGGTTTATTTCTCTTGATTTCAGTAATTGTTCTTTATGAGGTTGACAAAGCAGCATTTGCACATTTTACATGCTTTACATAAACATTAACTTTAACAGCGGGTATGCAGAACCGAGATCATAGTCAATTCTTCCTAACTTCCTGTCATTTTTTCTCCTATTCTCTGCCCAATTTTTCTATATACAACATATTGTGATGACTATTACTGATAACTTGAATCTCAAAACTTAATCAAGCATTTGATTTAAACGCCTTTATAAAATTATACATGTTCAAACTGTTTGGAGAGACACTTCTTCAGGAGTGAGGGTGGACAACCAATCCAATAAAGCCCTGTTCACAAGCTCCGGAATCTCGTCATGTGGGCAATGCCCAGCCTGCAAGTTTACAAGAGTTGTTTTTGGATAGAACTCTTTGATTCTATTAGCTTTGGCAGGACCAACCCATGGATCAAGGTCACCCCAGAGCAGAAGTAAGGGGCAAGAGAGTTCACTTAAGACAGCATCTAGAGTGTACTTGCTCTGATTCATCATGAAGCGTGTCATTAACCTGTAGACAACAATTGGGTGAAGTAATAAAACAAATAAAGAGGAATAATTAGGAGAAGAAACTGATAACTAAAACTCCATTTAGGCTACAATAAAGGCTGATTTATTGGTTTAGAGCAAAAGCAATCCCCCTGCTTATCTACATTGCTAAAGCCTGGGAAAGCATGTTTCTTTCCCATATATACCAAGATGGAAGCAAAGGTAGAAATTTCATAGCACACAAAGGATGGCTAGGACAGACATGGTCATGTACCTGTAATAAACTTCTCCAGCATTGGGGTCTGCAGCTGGCCTCGTTATCGATTCCACAAGATAGTCATCCACATTGGAAGAATTTATATACACCTGTATTGACAAACTATGCATTCAAACATATATAAAGTACCATTAAATTGAATTGAACAGTGTTGTTTGGCTGGCAAACCAGCTAGTAAGAAAATCACAAGTAGAAGAAAGTTGCTGAAAGGGAATAAGCTTTCCCACCAAAGATGTAAGCATCCATGAATATGATTCTTAATATAAAAACATCCTACCATTTTGTTAACACAAATATGCTTTTATGAGTCCATTCAGTGAGTGCTTATTTATTAATATGTTATGAAACTCTAGTTCAAATTTATAGATGTTATACTTTGAACTTCATAGATACCTACTATGCTTTAAAAGAAACCTGAGTTGAAGATAGCAAGTAACCTACACTTTTTAAGACTGACACAATCCGAGCTGGTTGCTTTGCCTGCCAGAATAAAAATCCAAGAAATACACGCTGGAAAACCTCCTTCAAAGGTTTTAGGACAAACTTTTGTAGAAGTGTTTCTTCAGAAGTTTTACTTTTCTTATTACCATCCCCAAATTGTCCTGCAGAATTTAGAAGAGCAACTCCATTGACAAGCTCAGGCAACCCAGTTGCTGCAACCAAAGCAGTAAATCCTCCAAGGCTGAAAAGTTATCATGATTGAAATAATCATCATATTATTTATTTTTATTGCATAAAAAGGAAAATTGTAAATGCCACAGATAAAACAAATTTGTAATTTACAACAACATAAGATGTTGGTTCAGCTGCTGTGCAACTCATCAATTAATTTGACAACTCAGAAGTAAGCAAAAGCTAAACATTGCAGCAGCTTAATTTGACAACATAGTACTTGAAAATTATTTTTTTAAAGTGAAGATAAATTTGCAAATCGTTTTTTAGTTAATGATGCAGTGCACACTTGCACAATCTGTGTGAGGGAAAATAACATAATTACTAAGGCATGCCTTGAAAGAGAGGCAATCCAACTAGTGTATGGGACATCAGAGTATGTTCTTAGAATTAGGGGAAAACTGTGTATGGTAAACAAACACCTAAAACTGGTGGAAATATTAGGATTTGGAATAAAGAAGAATCTGGCATTTCAGCCTAATACCCTGATGTAAATCTAGGTATTACAGTCATTACCTATTTCCAACTAAAACTGCTGGTTCTTTTACTATTTCCTTCAAGAAGTTCACCACTTGATCCCTCCACACCGTGGCATCATACTCAATAAGTGCTTTGTCACTCCAACCAAATCCAAGCAAGTCTAAGGCATAAACCTTATGTTTTTTAGCCAATTCTGGAATGTTGTACCTGGAGAGATGTAAAAGAAAAAGATATATGATTATCTAAATAAGAAAAAATGAACTTACCGGACCTACAAGTAAACTTAAAGCCACTGCAACAAACATTGAATTATAATCAAGATTGCATATACCACAAGGACAGAACAGAATCACTCAAGCTTCTTATCTTACAAGTATTAGCTATAGTGACAGTAACAGTAACATTTACTTGCAGTATTGCATAGCATATTTGTAAGCACTGTACATGCTATATCAGCACAATTCCTTTATTTACAGCATTTGAGGTTAGAATAAACGGCTCATAAAAAGGAGCACTCCCAATTTTCAGCTGGTCTTCAGATATTTGTGGCTAAGCATAATTTAATTAAAAACAATGAAACAAGAAATGCATAAGATTTGATGGCAAAATGAAAATAGCAAAAAAAAAAAAAAAAAGGGCAGAAAGGAAACAAAGTAACAAACCTCCAGTGGAATGCAGAGGCCCCAAAACCATGAATAAGGACAACGGGAGAGCCTTCTCCTTGCACTACGTAGTGTATTTTATGACCCCTCCACGTCCAATAATTGTACCCTTCTGGTTTGTAAGGTAATCTTTCAACTCCTGAACCAAAATTCCTTCTCTTAAAAGGGGGGCCATGCATGTAAGCCCAAAGTAATTTTAAACAGAAATCATAGAATTGAATGTCAGCATTTGCTAACAGAACAAAGAACCAAGTACTAAAAGTACTAACCTTGAGATGGTTCAGGTTCTACAGTCAAAGTGGAAGCCATGACTGAAACTCCGGAAGCCACAATTCCTTTCACCGCAAAACTCCTCCTGTTCATTTCACATTTGCTTCCTTCAAACAACACCAAAAGCATCCAAAACTCAGCAACAAAATTTCCTCAACATTAAAAAAAGACACATACATATATACATGCATTAGACTATATATGATAACTGACGGTGATACAAAGGGAATGGAACAAGAAGCCCAGTTTTAGTGAGCTGTAATCGGACAGAAGACGATAGAGCACATATAGAAGATGCCATTGAGACACGGTAACCAGTTCCCTACTGGATTCAAGAAAAATCCAGACTTTGAGGAGGTTCAAAATCAACAATGACAACCAACAACTACAAGTTTTTGCTAAGCAGATGGTTTAAGGTTGTAACAGGATTTTTGTGTGGTGGGCGTATGTAGAATGTTGTGGCGGACTACAAGCCAGAGACTCCAGAGACTAGAGCATCATCCCAGATCAGATCATTACTCTTTGTTTGGCTTGGAGTTTGGACAACCACCCAACAGGACACCCCATTTTTTTACGGGTTTTTTTTTTTATCAATTTAGTGCAAAGGGAGTAGTAGTAACATATTTTTTTTTTATAATTTATTTTAATATTTATTTTATTATTAATTTATCTTATATATTTAAAAAGGTTATTATAAGAAGAATATTAATAATATTTATTTTTAAATTAATAAAAAATAAAAAAATATATATTATTAATATTTCTATTTTTAACAATTTTGAAAACTTTTGTTGGGAGTACTTTAAGTCGCATTAATGTGTCTCCCATCAAAATTTGCAGAGATGTTTAGTCAAAAAGAAACAATTGTTTATTTTGATCCATAAAAAAAATGGAAAAAGCTATTTATTTTAGTCAAAAACCTTTTAAAAAAAGAAAAGAAAAGAAAAACTTAATAGTTTGGTTTTACAATTACACTTACTTAAAGAAAAACCAAAATTATCAATAAAGCTAACATCTGATGTTTATCATATATTTAGTTTTGGTTAATTTAAAAAAAGTACTAAGTTTTTGTCTTTATATTTTCATATTACATTTATTTTAATATATATATATATATATAATTTGTTGAAATGAATCATTTAATCGATGTGTAATACATTAGAGTATGACCTTGTAAGTCATTTAATGTTAAATCATAATAAGTGACAATTTTTAGGGTGCGTTTGACACAATAGATTAGATAAGATAAGATAAATTTATATAATATATTATAATTTTATTAATTATTTGGTGAAATCATAGTATTATATAAGCTTATCCAATAAATTTTTCTTATACATTAAAATTATGTATAATTTAATCAAGGCTTGGAGGGTAGGATTAAGCTTGATTAGGATTTAATGTATAAGCTAACGTAAAACTTTTCACCTTCTCACTACGACCCTCTTCTTTCCTCTTGTTGCCGACGAGATCTTCTTTGGTAGCTGCTGCCGGTAGTAGCTGCAAGGCAAGGCTCTATCTCAATCTCTTCCCCTCATTGCAAGGTTAGCTCTCAATCTCTCTACATGTCATCATTTGGTGAGTGCTTGCCCATGGATTTTTTATCTATCTTTGCCCTTGTATTTTCCTTAAGAGTCTTTTCTGCTTTGGCTAATGGTTCTCTAAAATGGTTTAATGGATTTAGTTATTTTATTTTAGATTGAGTTTGTTAGTAAGCTGTATTTATCATGTTGCTTTCTTTGTTGCTTCGGTTAATGAGTTTATTTCTATTTTTGGTTATCAATATACTAAAAGTGATGGACACAACTGCTTTCTTTGTTTTAGCAATTTGTTCTGAGAATTCTTTATATGAATTTAAGCTTTTATTGGCTTGTTGATAAGCTATCTAATAGAATGCTTCAATGAAAATTTGGCCATTTTCATTGTGAGTTATTATAACTATAAAAAGAGGTTTGTATTTGTTTTTATCAATTGTTAGTATGTTGGTTGATTCTCAAATAATGTGTTGTTTTACTGTAAGAGTAGCCAATTGAGATGTAGAATCATTAATAATTTAGATTTTAGGCATTAGGCCACAGTTTATCAAGTGAGAATGTTGGGGGGGTTTCTGTCTAAAAAAACATGCAGCACATGTCACTGATAAATTTAAATAAGTTAAGTTAAACTCAAATAAGTTAAGTTAAACTCATACTATCATATATGTTATTATATAAATAATGTGACTCAAATGATGTGAGAATAGCGTATGGCACCTTGTATGTTGTGTATTCAACTTGAAAGATTAGATAGCAGATTTGATATGTTAAAATTCTCCTTTTGTTTTGATATATGATTTCATGACATGAACCACAGTAGCTCTAGCTACTTTGAATATATGCCACTAAAGCATATTTGTTTCTATGGAATAATAAAGAGACAATCAATTGTACATTGTATATTGTACCAAACAAATAATATATATATATATATATATATATATATATATATATATATATATATATATATATATATATATATATATATATATATATATATGGGGAGGATCAGTTCACTAGTGTAAGTCTTTTTTAACTTATACTCATTTTCAACCGATTAAATTTACTTTCATCTAATGGTTGAGATTATTTCATTAAAAGTAACCATTAGATGAAAGTTGATCTAATAGTTGAAAATGAGTGTAAGTCAAAAAAAACTTACTCTGGTGTAAGTTGATCCTTCATCATATATATATATATATATATATATATATATATATATATATATATATATATATATATATATATATATATATATATATATATATATATGCAGGAGAGGATTGATTATTACTTATTACACCTTTTGATGGCTGCGGGGAAATGAGAAAAGGTGGGATGAACTTTTTAATAAACCTGTTAACGTGGCAGGTCAGCTAGAATATGAGGGAGGATAGGGAGAGAGAGAAGTTAGGTAAGAATTGGGAGATTTGGGAAGGAGAGAGCAAGCCTCTTGCAGAGCTTGCATTATCTGCAGTTAATTTTATTTTCCTTTGTGTTGAAAGAGTATAAACACCAGAATTCTCATTTGGATACTGATTCACACTGATATCAGTAGCAATAAGTGGTTTTATTTCAATAAAACATTATTCAGATTTCCTGGTACCTATCTGTTCTGGACAGTGGTCCGGGATTTCACCCTTAAAGGTTAAACTCGGCATACACACCACCAGACTCCAGAGTAAGCACCCCGGTAAGCTGTCCGTATACAGGTACTAGTCGTATCCCCCAATAATACTCTATAGGTCTGTGCAGGTCCTGACAACTGTCAATCATGACCTTTAGAGTGTGGAGATAATAACTACCTGTAAAAAGTAGACAGCCACTAACGCGACAATCCCAATATTTTAAGGATATGCCTAGATGATCGTGGGAGGGAGGCGCCCTCCGTCAGGTCCTGCTTGAACGATCGTGGGAGGGAGGCATCCCCCATCAGCCCACGATCTCGATGTACCTGCACATTGGGACGAGTGCTCAAGGACTCTGCAAATGTACTATAAATATCAGGCTATACCATTCTAACAAGGTAATTATAATTCTTACGGTACATACCCTCTTGGTGCATTGCCTAACTTGAGCATTAGAGTCCCTTTGCAGGTACCCAACCCCCTTATCCAAGACTCACGGTGGCAACAGCTGCATGAGGATGAGGAAACTACCGTACACATGTCTCTTTAGGCATCCTCTAGTTCTACATCAGAACATTGGTGCCGTCTGTGTGAAACCATAAACTTCTAATATAACCCAATCATGGTGAACACGAGACAAAACTCAATGAGAGACGTTGCGCAATTTTCTATTAACCATAGGCAAGATCTTGTTACGCAACATCCTCTTCACCTTGCCCCACCACATGCTGTTGGAGCCTCTGCCGTGAGAAACCAGACACTCAACGCAGAACACCAGTACGATGGACATTCCACTTCGATTTCAGACGAAAGTCCCAACCTCTCGTACAGAGTTTCTGTAAGGGATAAACTTGGAATCCAAGGTCAAGGGGGTAACCCCAACACCCAAAAACACAGGATCCCAGCATGCCAATGCTTGGGAATGCCAAATGGCGATGCTGACAACCGAGCATCTCGTTCTGAACATGGGAGCTAGTCCCATATGTCCCAACGACAATTCCAAGACATGCTGCAACAACACATGGCTATGCTGAATGAGCAGTATTAAAGACTGGAAAACATGTAAAGGGCCATGCATGATAACTAACCTAGGTCGAACCATCTTAATGGAGGATGTAATGCGGAGAACAACCAAATGAGGGGTCATACCGAAGCCACGGTATCCAATGTTAAAAACAGCAACTCAAACCGCGGTATCCAAGAACACTCTTTCTCTGACCAACTTATGGAATATTGCGTCCCCAGGAACTTTAAGTTCTCGGCCAACCTGGAGATTTATGATGGAATCACGAACCCTCAAGAGCAGGTCAATGCCTTCGAGTAATCCATGTGTTTCCACGGTGGATCTATGGAGCTTTTGTGTCGTGCTTTCCTTCTTTTCCTCAAAAAGGGAGCCCTTAAATGGTTCTCCGGTTTACCACGAAAATCTGTGGCAGATTGGTCGAACCTAAAACAACAGTTCTTACTCCAATATACCACTAGTAAGGAGTAACCCAAGTCCATCGAATCCCTGACCAAGGTTCGACAGGGGCGAGATGAGCCCCTCTGTGATTACATAAGATGGTTCATGGCGGCATGCACTAACGTGGAAAGCTTAGATGATAAGATTGCCCTTCATTACGCCAAGAGTGGTCTCTGTGTGGGTTATGAATTCTTTGTGTCCCTCGTAAATAAGAAGCCCGAGAAATTGGGTGAGTTCTAGAGACGGTCCCAAAAGTACATCAACCTTGAGGAGCAACGGAGGACCAAAGGAGATGGGATAAAGATGATCACCATCATCAAAAGCCAAATCATGATTCCTCACGGTCCCGGCGTCCCAAAGGTAGTCCACCACGGAGAAGGTATTATGATTATACCCCTCTGAATGCCCCTCGAGAAACGATCTTGAGGGAGGTAATCAGACCGAGTTTCAGAATATCTAGAGGCCGCCCCCATCAAAAAACATAAGCAAAAAGATCACTCCAAATATTGTGTGTGACATAAAGGTTATAGCCACGACACTGAAGATTGTTACCAACTGCGTGGCGCTATTGAGTTCCTGATCAAGGCCGAACAATTATAACAATACGTCCTCCACGCCCAAAAATGATGAGCATCGCGGCAGACGCAGAAAGGATAAATGGCGGAGCCCATCTCCCCATCACAGAAGGAGAAACCGAAGTCCGAGAAGAAGATCCCAGACTCCACCTCGTCGGAATAACAACGACCGATAGGAAAAAAATAGGGATTCTTCACCCCCATGATAATGACGACCATCGTCTCGAACCAAATAGGACAATCAATACCATTGCGGAAGGATTCACTGGAGGAGGGTCATCAAATGGAGCATGGAAGAAAGCGTTAAGGGTGGAGGTATTCAGCGTCTCCCACTCTGAATCCAAATCCAGCACCGCGAAAAAAAAGACTTCATGCATTACCTTTTCGAACAAAGACTACAGCGGAATCATCCCGGATCACGACGATCCGCTCGTCATCTCTGGGATCATTTCCAATGTTGAGGTCCGTCGAATTTTTGTGGATCAAGGAAGCTCAGCAGATATTATGTTTCTAGACCTATACCAGAAGTTAGAACTCCTGCGATTGGATTTGACCCCCTATGACGGAGAACTGACAAGCTTCACGAGTGAAAAGATCACCCTAGTCGGGTATTACGAAACCCATTTGACTTTGGGTTCTTCCAAGCTCTTCAAGATAATCAAGGTGAGGTTCTTGGTCGTAAACTGCCCTTCGGCTTACAATATCATATTAGGTCGCCCCTCCCTAAATGCTCTTGGTGCTGTTGTCTCCACCACCCACCTCGTGGTGAAATTTCCAAGCAAGTATAACAAGGTGGTCAATGTCAAAGGAGACCAAGTGGCCGCCAAGAAATGCTACAACGAGAGCTTAAGGATCTGTAGGACGCCCAGAAGTGGGAAAACAGTCAATCCCAGCCCAGTATTGGATCAGGTCAACATACTGATGACTGAGTTGGATGTCAAGGAGGAACTATGTGGTACCAGACCCCAACCAGAAGGCGAGTTGCAGCCCCTTCAACTAGGTTCCTGGCCGGACCAAGTTACTAAGATTGGAGCACACTTAGAAGAAGATAAGAAACAAGAATTGGTCAAGCTATTGTTGAAAAACAAAGACCTGTTTGCTTGGACGTCATCCGACATACTGAGGATTGACCATTCCTTCATCTTCCACCGCTTGTCCATCAGGGAGGATATGAAGTCAGTATCTCAGAGAAAAATAAAGGTTGGCCTTGAAAGGTAGCAGATCATTGAGGAGCAGGTAAAGGAATTTTTGAGTTGTGGGTTCATCAGGGAGGTTGCTTACACCACATGGTTGTCCAACATAGTCCTGGTGAAAAAATCCAATGGGAAGTGGAGAATATGCATGGATTATACGGATTTGAACAAAGCTTGCCCTAAAGATTTGTATCAATTCCCCAATGTGGACAAATTGGTTAACAGTTCTTCAGGCTTCAAGTGGCTATCATTCATGGATGTCTATTCTGGGTATAATCAAATTTTGATGTATCCCGGAAATGAAGATAAAATTGCTTTCATCATTGATAGGGCGAGCTACTGCTATAGAGTTATGCCTTTTAAATTAAAAAATGTGGGAGCCACCTATCAGAGGATGATAAACAAGGTCTTTAAAAACCAAATGGGAAAGATGTTAGAAGTCTTTATAGACGACATGATAGTGAAAACCCTACAGGGCGGATCGCATACAATGGACCTTGAAGAAGTATTTGCATAAATAAGGAAACACATCATGAGGATGAATCCAAAAAAATGTGCCTTCAGAGTCTGAGACGACAAGTTCTTGGGATTTATGTTAACCTATCACAGAATCGAAGCCAATCTTGACAAATGTCAGGCCGTACTCGATATGAGATGCCCTCGTAATGTCAAGGAGGTACAACAACTGACAGGAAGGATAGCGGCCCTCACAAGATTCCTTTCCAAAGCACTCATAAGTCTCTTCTCCTCTTCAAACTACTCAAAAAATGGAAGAACTTCGACTGGACCCCGGAATGCGAGGACACCTTTTCATTATTAAAAAAACTTTTGTCCTCTCTTCCTATTTTGACAAGACTCGACCCCGGCGAGACGCTCTACCTTTACCTCACAGTCCATGAAAAGGCCATAAACTCAGTGTTAATATAAGAAACAGAGGAAGGACAAAAACCAATAAACTTCATGAGTAAGGTTCTGCAAGGACCTGAACTCCGGTATTAGAAGGTTGAGAAGATTGCCTTTGCATTGATTACCGCAGCAAAAAAACTGTGGCAGTATTTTCAATGTCACCTTGGGGTGGTAAGGACGGACCAGCCCATCTGCCAAATGCTGCATAAAATAGATTTGGTCAAAAGAATGATTATCTGGTCAATTGAGCTCTCCGAGTTTGGGATTGCTTACGAACCACGCCTGGCTATAAAGGCCCAAGCATTGTCTGACTTCCTGGTAGAGCTCACAACGGACCCCGGTGAACCAAAGGGAATTCCTTGGACCATTTTCATTTATTGTTCCTTAAATCCCAAGGGGAGCGGAGCTAGCATAATCCTGGAAACATAAGAGGGACTGACCCTAGAACATTCCTTAAAATTCGAGTTCCTAACCTCGAACAACCAAGCTGAATATGAAGCATGCATCACCGGGCTGATAATGGCAAAGGATTTGGGGGCAACTAGGATCACGCTCTGTAGTGATTCCCAGCTCGCTACCTCCCAAATTCGAGGTGAATATCAAGCCAAGGAGCCTGTCCTACAAAAGTACTTAGTTAAAGTCCAAGAACTCCTCAAAGGCTTCGAAGAAACCAATATTATGCATATTCCAAGGGAGCAGAACTCCAGAGCAGACCTTTTATCTAAACTTGCCAGCACCAAAAGTCCTAATAACAACTGATCAGTAATCCAGCAAACCTTTCCTTAGCCCTCTATCACAGATCATATCGTCTTTCAAATAGAAGAGGAAGGGCCATCTTGGGTCACCCCTATCATAGATTACTTGCAATCTGGAGTCGTGCCTTCAGATCCCAAAGAAGCCTTAAAGCTAATCAAGACAGTAGTGAGGTACACCATCTATGACGGTCGTTTGTACCAACATGGTTTCTCTTCTCTCCTCCTCAAATGCCTCACTCCCAAAGAAGCATAATACACTCTGGCCGAGGTTCACGAAGGAAGTTGCAAATACCATTTGGGAGGCAAAGCACTGGGCCCTGAAAGCACTAAGGGCGGGGGTACTACTGGCCAACAATAGAAGCTGATTCCTATGCATATGTTTGGATTTATGACAAGTGTTAGTGCCACTCAGACCACTACAAGGCCTCCTCAGAGGAGTTATCCATAATGTCCGTGCCCTGGTCGTTCTACAGATGAGGAATGGACATCTTGGGCCCATTCTCCCAAGCCCCAGGTCAACTAAAATACTTGATAATAGCAGTAGATTACTTTACGAAGTGGATTGAGGCAGAACCTTTAGCCACAATCATTGCAGTCTGGATCCAGAAATTCACTTGGCGCCACCTGATTACCAGATTTGGAATTCCGGAGTCCATCGTAATGGACAATAGAACTCAGTTCAAAGATAAGGGATTCAAAGAACTGCTAGCCAGACTAAAAATAAAGCATCACTGCAGCGCTGTAGAAAATCCCAGGACAAACGGATAGGCAGAGGCCGCCAACTAGATTATTGTCCTAGAAATCAAAAGAAGACTGGATGACGCTAAGAGGAATTGGGCTGAGCAGCTCGACCACGTCCTCTGGGCCTACAAGACTACTCCCCACTCTACCATGGGTGAGACCCCTTTCAAACTCACCTATGTATGCGAAGCTATGATCCCGGTAGAAATAGGAGAATTGAGTTGGCGTTATCAACTATTTTCACCTGACAATAACCCCAGACTGGTCAGGGAAGACCTAGACCTGTTAGAAGAAAAAAGATGTGTGACCCACATACACGACACCGCCCTCAAGCAAAGGACAGCGGCCAGATATAATAAGAGGATGGTACTAAGGAGGTTCCAACCAAGAGATCTGGTACTCTGGAGAGTGGACATCGGAGGGAGGAATGCCTCCCAAGGGAAACTAACTCCTAACTGGGAAGGCCCCTACCGTATTGTCATCAACAACGGCAAGAGAGCTTACATGCTGAAAACTCTAACAGGCAGCACAATCAAGAACTACTGGAATGCAGATAAACTTAGGAAATACTATAGCTAGATGCCTATAACAGCCTATTCTTTTAGTAAAACTAATGTTTGATCTGTCCTCATTTGACTTTGTATGGACCATTATCATCCAAAACTTATCAATGAAAAAGAGTTATTCAGAACAAATACTATTTTTCGGATAAGAAATCAAAAGCCCAGGTCAGAAGGTATAACAGACCCAATTTTGGTAGTAAGTTATAGGGTCAACACTCAACCTCGATACCTAACACTGACTATTTTAAAGCCAGTGGCACAACGGATCTGATGACTCGCGGTCCACCCTTATACCTAAGCCAAACGGGATTCTGTTAAACTAGAACGATTAACAAAAGAGCCTCAGGCAAGGTCTAATAAAAATACATGTCTAAGGTAAAAGAGATCACAAGAAACAAGTTTCCTTAGGCATTAACACAATTTTGCCTAAGTCCAAAATTTCAAAAGCTTACTACGATGGGCGTTGGATTATGAATTAAGGAGTTGAGATTTGCCTAAGTCGAAAATTCCAAAAGCTTACTACGATGGATGTTGGATTATGGATTAAGGTGTCGAAATTTGTCTAAGTCCAAAAATTCCAAAGTACTCGTTACCATGGGCATCAGAGTATAGACTAAGGCATTGTTTCTACCTAAGTCAAGAAGGAAGCCACATTCCCAGAGTTATGGGCATAAGACCTCGGAACATGGTTCTCTTCGCATTGGTAAACAAATTTCTAAGTCCACAACATTGTTTACAACAAGCACTATAGTGGGCATTGGACCCGAACTGGACCATGAAGAAAAATAGGCAAGCAAGCATAAAGTAAGTACGATATATAAATAAAACCCTGAAATCCAGGAAAATGTTACAAGTTTTTACAAAAAATTAGAACCCCTCGTAGGGGACAGAAAGGAAAAAGAAAAAACTTAAGCTTCCCTTTCGATCGGAGTCTAAACAACTTTCCGGGGCATCTCTAGAGTTAGTTTGAGGGACGTCATCCGCAAAGATAAACTGGTCGTCATGAAGGACCTTGTCAAAATTGAAGCCTTCTAAAGCAAGAGCAACGCCGGGGTTGAAATGCTGAATTTGAGCCATAACATTCTGGAATTGCTTTCTGCAAATCCTCTCAGAGACCGCCACCAACACATCTATATCTTTTCCCAACTGACTCATACGAGCTTGGACAGTGGCATGGGCCTCTTCGACTTGGAGCTTCTCTGCCTCAAACTTCTTCTTAGCTAACTCGGCTTCGGCCAAAGCTTTCTCCAAATCAGCGATCCATACTTGGGTGTCCTCGTTCAACTTGAGGGCGGTATCGAGCTTCCGGGCGGCCTCCTCAGCTTCTTTGTCTTTCTTTTTAAAATCCTCCGCTATCCTCCTTTTGCTTTCTTCTATGGAACTCTCAATGTGGCAAACTTTGGCAGTGGTACGAAGCGTTGTAGCTTGAAGCTCGATCAAGAGTTGGGCCAAGTTCCACTGTGATATATGCCTCAATACATCATCACTTATGAGCCGCTCATCAATGAACGACTTGGGATCAGCACACCCAGTAATAACAGGAAAGAGGCTCAACCTTTCCTCAGCAACATCTTCTGAGGTCGTCCTGTCACCCCAGTCGGAAGAGCTCTCAACAACCTCCTCTTCCTCCTTTGTTGATCCCGGGAAGGTGACCCCGGTCGCTCAAGAGTTTCTTCAACGACCACGCCCTGGCCAGAAGACGCCGGAGTGGCAGTAGTGGGAGTACTAGAGGAACTCTTTCCCTTCCTCTTAGCCTTTAAAGCCTGAAGGGCAGCCATACAAGATGCGGCTGACATGTCTTTACTCATTGAAACTAGACAGAGAAACAAGTTAGAAGTCAAGTAGAACAAAATCATATAAAGAAGGACAAAGTGCAAAAAGCCTATGGTGGACCGCGGTATCCTACTTCCCACCTAATAAAGCATAAAGAAGGTCATCACCAGGGATATCTAGGACATCTCTGATATTAATATTCTCGTGGTCTTTAACATACTGGGATATGCACTTAATGGTCTTCAGCTCCTCCGGATTCAGGTCGCTCTCCCCCTTCTCAAACAGGACAGTAGGAGTACTCTATGCGTCTGGGGTCTAGTACAACAAGAACTTTGGTTCCCTATCCGCCTTCAGAAAAAAAGGATGAAAACCCTCCGTCGCCATAACTTTGAAAAACTTTGTCTTAAATCCTTTGAAGCTGTCTTGGAAAATGTCAAAGGATTTACGACCACCTCTTGAACAAATGGTGAGCCAGTTCTTCTGCTCGGACGAACCTTGGGGGCACACCCGATGATAAAAGTAAAAGAAGGTGTTGACCAAATACCGTAACCTCATCACCCGGCAAAACCTTTCAAAAGCTATAATGTACCCTCAACCGTTAGGATGAGCCTCAGTTAAGGCTACAAGCAGAGTCCAGATGATGGCCATCTGAAAGTCTGAGAAAGAAAGCTGCAATCCGAGCTTAGCAAAAAGAGGCTTGTACAGAAATATGAAATGAGAGCTCGCTTCCCAGCTTGAGCACACCCTTTTGTTTCACTTCGGGCACACAACCTGGAACTCATTGTCCTGAGCCTTCTCGTGCGTCAGATGAAGGTAATCTAGTGACTGCCAAAGTATAGCCTCGTAGGAAAATACAGAGAGATGTTTCTAGATATCTTCCCCTACCCACGGGTACGTTAACCCCAGACCATAACGGATTCGAACGGGGTTCTCTTCTCCTAGATCACGGATGTCAGGGATCGGTACCCCAGCTCTGGTCCTTCTCCTGCCCCACGCCATAAAAATCCTAAGAAAACCCAAAGAGACCGGTGAACAATTGTCAGAATCAGGTGAAAAGAAGATTTAGACATGGAAAGGGACAAACGGAAAGGTTCACACCCACACACCGTCCTCCCTTCCCTCCAAAGTTTTGAATTTCAGAAGAACACCCCCACCGTGCACGGCGCGGTGGAGATAGAGTTCCTAGGGGGCAAGCCATCAGAAAAAACTTAAATATCCTAACACTACTTCACAAAAACAAAAGAACAGAAACACATCCCACAACCCAGTACCAGTTGGAAGAAATTGAGAAAAGAGAAACATAAACTTAGAATAATCTTACCTTGTGAAAAGATTGAGATGAGTTAAACGAAAACTTGAAACGAACGGAGAACGCTTACAACCACCCTTCTCTATAGCACGAAGCTTCCAGAAAAAGACTCAGAAATGATAAAAAGAAAACTACGAGCCCCTAACCCCTACTTATAAATGATAAACGGTTAAAGGGCACTCTCGTCCTTATGGCACAATTTTGAAAAAAAGGTACTGATCATGGCGCGCGAAGCATCATGCACGTCCATCCGCTCAAAACATGCCACGTGGCCCTCACAGCTATAGAGGCAGTTGAAAGGATGATTTTGCAGTTGAAAAGACGGTTCTGCAGCAATTCAAACGTCGCGCAGTTTTCGAATGTTAAGTCCAGACATTTACTCTGGACCTCGATATAAACGAGGTAAACCTCTCAGTTTCAGAATCTCAGTTCGGACAACGACCAGTCAACGATTAAACTCTAAAAAATACAATCTTCCATGGCGCAAATACCCCAGACCAAGGATTTAGAACTTGTCACTTTGACTTTTCAAATCAAAGCACCAAGTTGGGGGCATGATGGTGTAAGCGTTGAACTCACCCCGGCCAAGTATGAAAGACTGTGGACAGCGAAAAGAAAAAAGAAAAGAAGATACAAGGCAAAAATTTAAAAAGATTAGAAATTTTTATTCTTATTTCATACATCATCTTACATCAAAAATAGAGGAAAAAGAAAGTATAGAGACATGAAACCCATAAAGAACAGAGGGACCCCGGAGGAAGGAGCCGACATCATCGTCAACAGCATCCCGGGCCATGTCACATCCACATTTCCTCTGTGGCATGAAGAGTCACTATCACCACTACGACTCTCCAGAATCCGTACCGGTCTCTTGAAAAAGTGGATTGCCTTTGAAAAACCTCGACAACCGGAGTCAGGATTTCGAATTGCTAAATCTTCTGCATTGCCTCCACTAGTAAAAGACCGGGATGTACCTTCCTTTAATGGACGGGGCGTAACCTTCTATGAAGAAGATCGTTCCGCTGAAGCTTTAGCCGGCCTCACGATCACCCCGAGTCGCTTCAAAGCACGATGTAACTTCAATAGTCCCTCCTGCTTACCTGAGGGCTTGTTCAGGGCAAAGCAACCATTACATCCTTGGGCAAGAACAAGGAGAGTGAACGCCTAGCTTCGAAGAACCTCGTCCAACACAACAGGCGACTCAAGCCTCCCCAACGATGACAAATATCAAACAAGCAACCAGGGTACACTGGAGAAGTAAACCACCTTCTGTAATTATGCTGGAAAAGTAAACCGCCCTTTAAAAGGGACATTCATAGATTGGCAAAATAGTTTCAGGCATTTTGGAAAAAACAAGAATATGACTCTTACAGTGGGCAGAACCCTCTTAGGAAACTCAAAGAGAGCCATGAGGAAAAATCACTCTCTCAAAGCAAAGTTGCAAAGTAAGAGGAATGCAACAGAAGAAGTGCCAGTTTCAATGGAACAACTCCCCTTTTTATAGGAGAAGCAAGGCATTCTGATTGAATCCAAGAGCAACGTACCAATTGCATAAGGTAAGTTACCCTTTAATGCTCCTCGATTCTAATTGGGCAAATGGGAAGCGTGCAATTAGGAAACATAAGAAAATTAATGTCTTTTTTTTAAAAAAAGGGGTCTTTAATTCCCAATAAAGTCAAAATAGTAGTTTTTCAAGGAAGTTCTGCATTCCTGCAAAGCACAAAAAAAGACAAAAGACCATGTGGAACCATGTATAGGGGCAAAAGACGTATCTCAGATGACGGGATGACAGTATATGCCAACCCCAGAGGTACTCCCCAGACAATGGACGTCGGCCTTTATGGATTCCTACAATGCAACGAATCCCGTCCTCAGTCTAATGTCTCGACACCTAATTGTTCTACTTAAGTGCCAAGTTGAGGGCTACTGTTTTGGACCATGATCCAGGATCCTGCCCTTAAAGGTTAAACCTAGCATACACATGATAATCACATATTTTATTCATTAAAAAACTTTTATGTTTAGTCATTTACACTCTCCATATTCTCAATTGATTGAGTTTGATATGATTTTGTGAGTTTAAGCTCGAATTGGTCCTAATTGAATATTTTCAGCATTATTGAGATTTGACACTGTTTCTGTATTTTGGCCATAACTTGAGTTCCTGATATCTGATAATCATGAATTTTACCTTGTAGGAAAGCTAGGAGGAAGCTCTACAACTTTGATGAAGAGCTCAAAGTCCTACACAGATGTCTAAGGGACCTAAGTTTATATGGAAGTCAGAATACAGGTTCTGTCACTAGAATTCGAATGGTGTGCACTCATAAAATCATATCTCAAGCTGTAATAATGGAGATGGGCTGAAATTCGGATAGTTGATAGTCAAGATCCAAATAAACAACTTTCATGAAGAACACTTTTTGAAAAAATGAAG
The DNA here is from genome assembly GCA_029884605.1 of Ormosia emarginata. Lineage (NCBI taxonomy): Eukaryota > Viridiplantae > Streptophyta > Magnoliopsida > Fabales > Fabaceae > Ormosia > Ormosia emarginata. The sequence continues at coordinate 6,793,879 of JAQQTP010000064.1, forward strand.
TCTAATGGGTCAGTTTGAACTTGCAAGTCGGAACAAAGGTGCTGAAGTTGGGTTTGAGCAACCTACGGTATTTGGGACATATCTTGGGCTTAAGGAAGCCAAATTGGACGAACCAGCTATCCATTTTATAGCCAAGACAAGGATATACAACTTTTATGAAGAACACTTTTCGTGGTTCTGAAGTATAGTGGGTCGTTTTTGGCTTCCAAGTCAGACACAAAATTTTCGTCCTCATCCACTAATCCACTCATCCATCCACTAATCCACTAATCCACTCATCCACTCATCCACTAACTCACCCACTCATCCACTCATACACTAATCCAACCACTTAACCACTCCACCCACTCATCCACTAATCCATCCACTAATCCATCCACTCACCCATTCATGTCCATAATTTCCCACTCACCAAAAGTCCTTTGGCATTTTTCACTAATTCAACCACTCAACCATTCCACTCACTCATCCACTAAACCAATCCACTAAACCAACCTACTAATCCATCCACTCAAACACTCCACTCACTCATCCACTCATCCACCCACTTCCCTTTGTCATTTTGTTACCTTAGACTTCTATAAAAGGCACCATTTATCATGAACAACATGTATTCTCCTTCATTTCTCTCTAAGTTTCTTCTTGCTTCTTCATAATTTCTCATAGTTTTGTATATTTTGATGCTCCCCTTCATGGTAATGGAGGGCTAAGCTACTTTCGGTCAATTTAGAACTCTTGAAGAGATTGTGGTTTGGATTCTTGAGACCTTGGTTATGTATTGTATTTTATTTGTAATTGAATTCCTCCTTTCTTCTTCTTTTTCTTCTTCTTGATCTTGAATGCATGAATGGTGATTCTATTTATGTTGATCTGATTGATCTTGGTTTAAGATTGAGATTTGTGATGAAACTTAGAACTGATTGATCTAAATTAATCACAGAATTGAAAAGGTTAGGTTACTGATTTGTGCCTAAGTTAATTGAATTCGGTACTTGAAATTAACATAGATCTTCATGAATGGTGCGATTGCGGATTTGTGTTTATCACTTGTTAATTGAATTCTAGACGATCGTCTAGTATGAATTCTGGATTTGATGCAGAGATCTCGGTTAGATCCAAATTAACAATTCAATTGCGCTTCAAGTGTTCTATGAAGGGTCTATGATTAAATCCACCCAATCTTGGATAGGTTTCTAAATTGATCGCTTCTTTAATTGTTATTTCTTCCTTTAATTTTGTTAAGTGCGATCTTAAGCTGTCAAACCCCCCTTTTTGCTAACTTTCACTTGATTTGATTAAATTGCATTTACGATCCTTGAGGAGACGATCCGGTGTTGTTCACTATACTACAAGTTTAGGTAATAACTTCGGTTATAATTTTGACTGAGTTCGGCGCTCGTTAACACACCACCAGACTTCGAAGTAAGCACCCTAGTAGGTTATCCCCCAACAATTTTCCATAGCTCTGTGCAGCTCCTGACAACTGCCAATCATGACCTTTAAAGTGTGGGGACCATAACTGCCTATAAAAAGTAGGCAGCCACTAACGTGACAATCTTGATATTCTAAGGATCTGCCTAGATGATCGTGGGAGGAAGGCACCCTCTGTCAGGTCTTGCCTGAATGATCGTGGGAGAGAGGCACCCCCCGTCAGGCCACGATCTTGACGTACCTGCACATTGCGACGAGTGCTCAAAGAATCTGCAAATGCACTATAAATATCAGGTTATACTATTCTAACAAGGTAACTGTAATTCTTATGGTACATATCATCTTGGTGCATTACCTAACTTGAGCGTTGAAGTCCCTTTGCAGGTACCCAACCCCCTATCCAAGACTCACGGTGGCAGCAGCTGCACGAGGAGGAGGAAACCACCATACACGTGTCTCTTCAGGCATCCTCTGGTTCTACATCAGAACACTATCAAAGACTTTCCATAATGTCAACATTAATAATGGTATGTAGGAAATCACACCATTTTGTTACTCAGCCAGAAACAACTTACAAATGTCTATCAAAAGAAAAGAAAAGAAAAAACAGCTTGTAGGTAGCTTTTTAAACCCAAGATAGCCTCTCTAACTTGTTTAAGACTTTTAGATAATTGCTTTAATGAAAACCAAAATGTGCCTCGAAAATTTGAAGAACTTTTAAGCACCCAATACCAAAACAAAGTACCATGGAACAATTCAGTGAAAATAGATTTTTTTTTTAAAATGTGACACTAATATGGAATCTGACAAAAGTGAAGTTTACAGTGGTTGAATGAAAGAAATCACAAGGTAAGCATGCCTATGGCACATCATTAACATCCATGTTCATACAATTTGAAGATTAAATTACAAAGTTAGGAAAATATTTGAAAGTGGTCAAATTTGTGTCAAATTCCTAGTAATAGAATAGAAATGAAAACAGAGAAAGGAAAATATAACTATACATAGAGATAAGCCACAAAGGTATATTTCAACGAAAAAACTGGACTTTCAAGAATAAAAAATATGGAAAATAAGATTTGTTTCACACCTATCATTCAAAGCTCTACGTTCTGCACTTGCTGCAAAGTTGTTGATTGACATCTTTCCTTGATCAAATTCCTAGTAATAGAATAGAAATAAAAGCAGAGTAAGGAAAAGATAACTATACATAGAGATAAGCCACAAAGGTGTACTTCAATGAGAAAAAAAAAAAGACTTTCAAGAATAAAAAATATGAAAAATAAGATTTGTTTCACACCTATCATTCAAAGCAGATAATTTAACCAGTGTAGCTAAAACTTGAAAGCCAAAGGAGCTAAATTAAAAAACATAGCAGAACCATAAACTTAGCAAGCTAAACTAACAGAAAACCTATTGTAGGAGACAAATATGGTTTCATTTTGGGTCATAAAAACTAAAAAGCCAACTTGTTGTCAAGTAAAACTCAAGAGGAGAATAAATTATTCATGTTTGTTTTAGTATATTAACTAAGTAATCCTCCCATATCCTTAAAGATTATTTTCTTGTTATCAAGAAACATTCAACATTTAGATCACAATTGGTATAATTCAAGGGAAAGAATAAATTTTAAGTTTTGGATATGTAGCCTAAGTATATTGATTTCCATCTCACTCTTACATTATTTGCATAATATATATAGCAACAGATTATTGTAGTAAACTATATTGGCTTCAACCATCAAAACCACAGGGAGTACTCTCCTACATGCTATATATTTCTAAGAAATTTATGATTAGGTTCTCACCTATCTAATAATTTAACTCACAAATGATTTTCTGATGAATTAATTGTTACAAATTACAATGAAAACTTTGAGAATATTCTGCAATGTCTCATTAGTCACAGTAAGCAGGTATCATTTCCCTATCTAAGCTCACACTTCACGAGTTCACATATAGAATGGGATCTATTCTGTAATACCTTATTCTTTTGCTTAAAATCTAGAAACATACGAATAGAGAAGCAAAACGCTTTCTTAATCATAGAAGTAGTGTTGTACTTTCATTGATAAATACAAGCTTGTTGTAGTACTATACTTTCATTAATAATAAGAACAAATTGTACTCATACTTAGTGACATAATGGTCATTCATATAAGGCTGCCTAAAAGTGTTTCTTTGATAAATAAATCTTGATAAATGTAACTAGATTGATAGAATGAACATTCTTATATAAGGATCAAGTTCATAGCTCAAAGTTATGTGTTAATATATTTTATAGGTATGTCATTTGGAAGTACTCAACAAGTTGGCAAAGTTAAAGGAGAACGAAGAGATTGGACCAATGAAGAGTTTAATGCATTGTTGGATTTTTTAGAGGAGGCAATTGCCCTAAACAAAAGGGCTGATGCTGGGCAATTTAAAAAGGTACTTTTAAATAGTTAGAATAAAAGTTAGGGGCCAAGTTTCCTGAAGCAAGCATAAAGATGAAACCACATATTGAGTCAATCATGAGTAGACTTAAAATAGAATATAGTAATATATATATGACATGTTGAACACAAGTGGTTTTGAATGGGATGATGTGAATAAGAAGATTATAGTTGATAGTGATGATGTGTGGAATGCCTACATCCAAGCTAAGGTTCTCTAATTTTTTTAATTAGTTTTATCGTATGGCCTTTTCTTTTTTTTCTACTTCAACTAACTAATGTGACTATTATGTTTGTTTTATGTGTAAAGAAAGATGCAACCTTGAAGAACTATAGGACCAAAGTGTTTTCTCACTTTAATCGATTGATGATTATTTTTGGAAAGGATCGTGCTACTGAAAAAAATGTTGAAGCTCCTGCTGATGTACTTGAGGACTTAGACAAAGAAGAACAAGCTCATGGAAATAATGTTACTACAAAACTTCTAGAGGGACTTATTGGGTTGAGTGATGATGATATTTAGGATGTCACTCAATCAATGTCTGTGAATCAAAATAAGAATAAGGCAAAAGATATTCATTTTGAAGGTCGACGAGTGAGAAAAAGGTCAAGAGGAGAATATGTATTAGCTACTAGTATAGACAAGCCAATTCGCTTGTAGAAGTTGTTGAAAAATCTGCTGATAGGATGGGTGCTATGGTTAAAAGTGTCAAGGTAATATATGAAGGTGTGAAAGTTGTGAAAGACTTCTATGATGATTCAAGGGCTATTGTTGATGAATTGATAAAATTGGAAGACCTCACACTAAGAGAAAGCAACAAGGCTAGTCATTTGCTTATGCAGAACATTCCCCTTGTGCATTTGTTTTAGGGGTTTCAAGGTAAACACAAAGTTCAGTTTGTAAAAGATTTACTTGATGATAACTAATGGTGCTAGTGTTTCGAAACTATAAATAAAAATATATAGTAGACTACAATTGGTAGTACTTGTAAGAATTTGATGGTACTTGCTATTAAAACTTGATGTTATTTTTAATTTGGTGGTGTTTTATGGTACTTGTTATTAGAACTTGATGGTTACTATTTATGAAATTGTGTGCAGACCTGAGTTATTTTTCATATTATATGTTGCATTCAAAAACTAAATAGCCATATAAATTCTTGTGAATTTTAACTATTAAGATGGACATTACCAAAATAAAGACGAAAATGACTACTCGATTTAGACATCTTTTAAATTTTTGCTAATTTTTATTGTGAAGGCAAGAGTTGTTTTTTATTTAATATACACAACGATCAATATTTTTTTATAGGCTTTGGAGACTTTTTTTTTCCAAAAATTAGTATAACATGATAAATTTGGATGAATATATTATATTTTTTTATTAAAGGGTATTTTTGTCAAAAGTGTTAATATTTTATCATATCCAGTATTATACAGTGCATAAACAAACACATGATAGTATTATCATATACAATACAATATCTTACACAATGTCGCGCCAAACACTACATAGTATTAAAATTTTATCAGACATTATACTATCAGACCCAATACAATCAGGTCTTTTTATATCCTGCATACCAAAAGGACTATTTAGTTTCAAGAAGTTTCAACTAATAAATCTAACAACAAAATTATAGGATTTAGGAGCTGTCGAGTTAAATTAATCCACAAACTGCAAACTTTGACCTAACTCAACCCATTAATTGTGGCTTGGTTTGGGTTCATAAGTTATATTAGGTTTAAAAATATTTAACCCATAAAAATGGGTCGAGTCGTGGATTTGGACTTTTTCAACCCACACAATCCAACTTAACCCACATATTATTTTAAAAAAATGCAAAACAATGTTGTTTTTCCTTACCTATGTTTCACTTTAAATTTTTTTAGCAATCGTTATATTATATGTGATGACATTAACTTTAATTGGCTTATGTAGCTTAGGCTCTGTTTGGTATATTGCAAAGGATAAGATCTGATAGTATAATGTAAGTTATACAATGTATAACTTTTTATACTATCCAATGTTTGGTGCACTATGCATGACTGGATAATTTTATATTATCCTATGTTTGTTGTGCAATCGTATAAGTCTATATAATTAAAAAAATTAATGAACAAAAATATCCTTATACAGAAAGAGTTACAAACTTTTTTTTGAAAAAAAATATTATAATTAATAAAAAAATTAAAATTCTATAAACATTTTCAATACATAACACATGACAACTCCACATCCATAGTCTAAAACAAAAAAAGTACACATTTGCTAAAAACCAAAAAGCCAATGACTCATATAATTAACAAAAAGTACCATTTAGCAAATGTAACTTATCCAAATTCACAACTAAACATACAAGATTCATCAACATAATTAAATTGTTTTAAGCCAAAAGTACCATCAAATTATAAATAGTGGCAAAAAAATCCTTTTATAAAGCAAACACACGTACTAAGTTTATTATATATCATCAAGCAAATCCTTCACCAATTGGATTCTATGTTCACTCTTAAACCCTCAAAATAAATAGACTTGGTTGGGATTTTGCATTAGCACATGACCAGCCTTGTTGCGCTCTCCAGGAGTCAGCTCCTTCATCTTCATCAATTCATCAGCAATAGCCCTTGCATTATCATGAAGGTCTTTCATGCACTATGTTCTCAGCCATAGCACCCAACCTTTTAGCAGTGTCTTCTAATGTTTCAACCATGTTTTTGCCAAATTCTTGTAAGCTACTTGCAATTGAATCCCTTCCTCTAGTCCTCTTGCTTACACAATGATTCTTATTCTTTGCATTTTTTTGAGTTTGATTCACTGATGTTGAATGATTGTCATCTTGAATGTCGTCATCACTCAAATCCACAAGTTCTTCAACTTGTGTAGGCATACTATTGACAGTGGAAGCTTCATCTTTGTCTAAGTCCTCCTTTATATCAACGGGGGCTTCAACACTTTTTCCATTAGCACGATCCTTGCCAAAAATCACAACTAACCTATCATAGTAAGGAAAAGTCCTTTTCCTTTAGCTTTTCAAGCTTGCATCTTTCTACAAAAGAAAAGGCAACACAAAATATTAAAGTCAAGTTATCAAAACAAAATTTAAGATAAAATAAAAAGAAGAAATAAAACACATATTCAAAACCTAGATATATGCTACCCACACATATTCATTGTTAACTAGAATTTTCTTATTCACATTATCCCAACCAAACCCACTAGTATTCAACATATCATATATTGCACTATACTCAGTTTTCACCCTTCTCATTATTGACTCAATGTGTGGCTTCACTTTTATGCCTGCAATGGGAAATTTTACTGCCAATTATTGTTGCACCCATATCAATGCTTTATTTTTGAATTGCCCAGCATCCTGTCGCATATTTTTGGCCATTGCCTCCTCTAACAAGTTGAGCAAAGCATTAAACTCTTCATCAGACCAACCTCTATGCTTTCCCTTAACTTTAGAAGTTGTTGGTTGGGTACTTGTAGAATCCATTCCGAATAAGTAATTGAATATATAACAAAATATACAAATAATAAACAAAATACAACAAGAAAGGACACATTTGTTTTGAAAACAATAATAATGTCTTAAGCCAAAGAGAACAAAAAAGTACAACTTAAACATAAGTCACAATTCAACACTTTAATGAAAATTACACAAACAAAAACTACAGTATATATGAAACTAATTAAGTGTACAAGCACTCTACACATGACCCCTACAAAGTGCCCAATTTTGGAACATTTGGTTTGCTAATTCATCTCACCAAACATTCCATGCATCATTTGATTCAATTGTTCTATAGTATCAAGTTCATCTTGCTTCTCATTATTCAGCAAATTGCCTAACTCTATCTCAATTGGATCCACAATCATTTCCTTCCTTATCAAATTGTGCAACAATAAACAATTGTAATGCGATTTTGAGTTTTTATTGGATAAAATAATGGACTTCTAAGAAATGCCCAACGAATCTTCAATAACCCAAATGTTCTTTCAATTACATTTCTTGTTGTAGAATGCCTCATGTTAAATAGTTTATGAGGAGTTATAGGAGTACAACCTCATCTCCAATCATTAAGGTGGTATCAAGTTCCACTATAAGGTGCTACGAACCCTTCTATATTGGCATATCCAACATCCACAAAATAGTAGTACCCTACTTGAAAATATAATTTTACATTTAATAAAAATTCAACAATTAAAATGACTAAATTAATACCAATATAATAATCTCACCGATAGGAACCCTAAGCCCATTCCTTCTATTAACAGCATCTCGCAATACCCTAGCATCTGAAGTTGAACCCTCCCAACCCAGCAAAACATATATGAACTTTATATCTCTTGAACACACTCCTAATACATTTATGGTTGTTTCACCTTTTTGGTTTTGATATCTTAGTTTGTCAACCTCAAGTACATTGACTCTAATATAAGTGTCATCTAAGGCTCCAAGACACCCCTAAAAACAAAGAAAACCCATGTAATTATACCAACTCTTGCGGTGAAAAAAAATTAAAAGATAGTTATATGTATCACCTTAAACCATTTCAACCTTTCATCATCATAGTCTTTTAGAATAGGATCATGTGTCTTGAGTAAGAATTTATGTCACCTCAAGACATTCTAGAATTTAATACTAAGTTGAAGGATCTACTGATTGTCTATCCAGAACGTTGAAATTTAAACTTTATCGCTATGTTTTATAGCATGGTGAGCTAAAATGTGTAAGAACATTGCAACTTGTTCTTGAATTGATACTAACCCATCCTCTTTTAGTCGTCCATCTATTTGTAACATGTTATATAATACTCGAAAAGTGTGAACATTCATACGAAGTTGTTCCACACATGCAACATCATCATTAACTGACTTATCTGTGAACTCTCTCCACAACTCATCTCTTCTTGCCCTTGGTATAATGCATCGCCTAAGAGATTGTCTATTATATTCCTTAGCCACATCATACATATAAAGAAAAGACATAATGCATGCAACTACCATCTCCAAAAAACTTATTCTAACATCAAATATGATAGCATATCATTGGAAAAATCATTTGGGCCATCAAGCCATCAATTTGGATGAAGCCACTTATTAGGATCCATACCACTTAAAAATTCAATAACAAAAAATGTAAAATATGCCATGTCAAATAATGTAGGAAATTTTATATATATATATATATATATATATATATATATATATATGTATATATATATATCATTTGACTAGTTATCAATGAGTCCACATTAGCAAGTACATATTAATTTGCATATCCTCACACTTTCTTTTTCTTCATAAATCACACATTTTTAACAAGGCAACAAATTCTAGACATTCAGAATAATAACTTATGACCATCATTCATCAAAAGCACTTCATTCAACAAGAGGAGGGACCAAGAAAGTTTTAACGGTGGCATTAGAATAAAGAAACATTGGCTTTCCAAATAAAGATACATTTTTCCTTATATATTCCAAACAAATAAACAAACCTCACTGATACTATACCATTCATAGCCATTTACCAAACTTCAGAAACACCGACACGCACACAAAAGTTTTTGCTTAAACCATACTTTTTTCAATATTGAGCTCAAAGAGAAAGAACCCACCACAGAAAATGCCTTTTTTGCTTAAACCCATAAACTAGAATTGTTTATACCATATCATCTAAACATAAATATTGAAATGGGTGTATAGATATAAGCCACATATCAATTAGAATCCAACTGAGGAAAAAAACAAAATAGTAATCAAACTTGGAAGAAATGCAAGTTAGAATGCATTAATCAATGCATATATACGTATAATACTTTTTGGTTTTGAGTGTTGACCCCTTTTAAGATGAGCAGAAACTCTGGTTGAGAGAAAAATATAATCAAGTACTTGAAACAAGGAGAAATTGACAATTACCTTGTAGTTGTTGTACGTCGTTCAGCACATAGGCAAGATGGAGATCGTGGAGAAGAAGACGAGGATAAGGGCTTATTTTGGAATTGGATGATTGTATTTTTATCCAACCTGATAAAAAAATATTTTATTAGGTCTTATTAGACCTCAAGTGGCCTGATTAGTTTATCCTATAATTATAGGATAAAAATGAGTTGAGTGGATAACTTTATCTTATTAAGTGCCACACCAAACATATGTTAAAAATGGGTCGTATAGTGTAAGCATATACGTACTATCAGGTCTTATGTTATGTAACAAACAGGGTCTTACTGTTTATGACTTTTGAAACTTGTTATGTTATCTTAGCTTATTTGAGATTTATGTTTATTAAAGATTTGCTATGTTATTTTAGTCATTAGTTAGTTTACGACTTAGTTGTTTTTGTTCAAGACTTATTATGCTACTTTTTAGTTTATTTAGGATTTATATTGATCTTAGTTAAGGCTTGATATGTGTAATGAATATTTTATTTTGTATTTTTCCATTTATTTTAGAAGTTGAATTTTATATGTATGTATGTAAATATGTCAAACCCATGGGTTTAACCCAACCCATTCATGAATGGGTCAAGTTGAAGAAAAAAAATCTCTCAACCCAATCCATTGCTTTGAAGAGTGGGTTGAGTCCAAAAATAACCCAAACTCAATCAAACCTAATGGATGGACACCCCAATAAAGACTTACAAAAAATCTTAAGACCTAAAGTATTCATGACAACAAAAAAATACTTTTATGAATATTACAATATATCGCATAAACTATTAATGGTATATATCATATCATCTATATATTAATTGAAAGCAACAATTTTCAAGATGATAGTTGCAATGAAGTTGATGGATGTAATGTCATCTCATCACAAGGAATTTATAGGTTCACTAGGAGTAAGAGATTTATTTTGTTATACCATTGAATGTGTATTATCTTAGCTATAACCTTAAAAATATAATTAAAATAGAAGAAAGTGATGGCTCATATAGCTGAAGTGGTACATAATCTATGGAACAAAGTAAGAGATTCCTCTTATTCTAACAACACCTCTCATGCCATCACTTGCTCTTCAGCCCCTAGTTATGATACCACATAAGCTGAATTGTTGACGTGACCTCCTAAAAACAAATATTCCCACTAACATATAATTAAATTATTATGAAGGTGATGAATGAATATAATGTTATTTAGTTGACTTGAATAAACCTAAAATGCATTAATTAAATATTTACATTTATCAATAACTTGTAATTGGTCATTTGGCCTTTGTCATGTAGTTATCTGTGTTTGTAATGAGAGAGATTCTTACCTAAACCATGGATATCCAGTTGGGTACACTAAGTCAATCAAGACTTAATATTTTCATAGATTTTTATATTTCACAATTAATTTTACGGTGCTCTATAAAAATATCAAGTCCTGATTGACTTAGTACACCTAACTATCATACTCATAGTTTAAGTAAGAATTTCTCTTGTAATGATTAGCTATGGAAATGAAAGAATATGGAGCTGTTATTGCTCATTGTTCAAGTGCATTGAATGACGAAGTTTATTGAATATGAATTATAAGGATTTGCATAATGAACTGAATATAAATTGAACACACTTGGAAATGTATAATGAAACATATTTCATTGACCTTTGAGTGGGTCTTATAAGTTTGGACATAAAGAACTTTTACAAAAAAAGCTTCTTTCACAAGTATCAAAAGAAGCATGTATAAACATGAAGACCATTTACAGAAAAAGACCACTAGTAACATCAACTTTCCTAAGAACATTTCTAAAAGGTTAAACTTCTATCACATGTATGAAAATAACTCGTTATAAACATCTTTCGAAAGAAAAAGGACCAAATCCTATGTCCAATAACATTATAAACCTATATATCATAAAAAAAGGGGGACAACGCTTCACATCATCTTCATTTCATATTCTTTGGTGGAGCAGCTCTGCAACTAGGTGTTGGGATGAACCTCATGAACCTTGATGTTATAGCTGGACTTGCTACTGCAATTATTTCTGCACTAACATAGCCATGTGGTGGTGGTCAACCAGATCTTGCGGTTGCAGTTGGAACTTGAACAAGTATTGCAATGGTAGTAGGTGGTGGAATTGAAGATGCAGTGACAATAGGTGCCGGAAATGTTGCAGTAGGTTTAGGTGTTGAAACTGAAATTACAGTGTGTTTAGGTGGTGGGGCCCAAGTTGTGGTGGGTTTAGCTGGTGGCCTTAAACTAACTAGCTTGATAGGGAGTTTAGCCCTTAAACTAAATGGTCCAACAGGGGGTGGTATGACATTTCCCTGCAGCATATGCAATAACCCAAGTCAGTTACTGAGATAGTTAATATAATAAACTAAGACATAAAATATAAGAATAAATTGAGTTGTTATAAATCAGCAGGGACTATCTTACTTCGTCGTCTGACTTAAATTTCGAATGTGATATTAGACTCAAAACAATCTAGAGTGCTTTTTTCCTTGCATTCCCATATTCATCACCACCTGCAAAGCCTCCCGAAATGGTGTTAATTGTCTGGATTACTTCGGCGTCACGACAATGATTGTCCGGATTGGTGTTATTCTTGGGTTGTGCTCTTTCTTCATTTTGAAGTCGGATGAAGGTGAGTGGTTTCATGATGATAGTAGTTTAAAGGAGATAGCTCGTAATTATTTTAATTAATAATCTCTATAGATCGAATGAGAGGGAGGTGGAGTATCCTTTAAAGGGTTTGTTCCCTTCTATTTCGGAGTTGTCACAGGTAGAGATTCAAGCTCCTTTAACTGATGTCGACATTAAAGAAGCAGTCTTTTGCATGGGTTCCATTAAAGCCCCTAATCTAGATGGATTACACCCTATCTTCTTCCAAAGCCAGTGGGACATTGTGGGCCCGTTGGTGTGTGATTTAGTTAAGCCTGCCTTTCATGACCTGGAGCATGTCCACACGGTTAATGATACAATACTTGTCCTTATCCCAAAGGTTGATCATCCAGTGAATATGAAACGGTTCCAGCCTATTTGTGTAATGTGATTTATAAAATTATCACTAAAATAATTGCCATGCGAATGAACAAATATATGGATGTTTGGGTGTCTCCTAGTCAATGTAGCTTTGTTTCTGACCATCATAGCTTAGACAACATTGTGGTCATCCAAGAGGTCATTCATACTATGACCAAGAAAAGAAGAGCTAAGGGTCATATTGCTGTTAAGGTAGATTTGGAGAAAACATATGATAGGTTTAGATTGGAATTTTATTTAGGAAACTCTCAAGGAGGTTGGGTTTAATGATGAGTTGTGTGGCTTAATCATGAAGTGCATTTTTACTTGTTATATGCAATTGCTTTGGAATGGTGAGAAGACTCCGTCTTTTAAAACTTCTAGGAAAATTTGCCAACGAGATCCTCTTTCTCTATACATTTTTGTTGTGTGTGTGGAAAGGTTGGGTCAATGTATTGATCTTGCTATTAGGGAGGGTCTCTGGAAGCCAATCCAATTGAGTAGAGGGGGTCCAAGGTTGTCTCAGTTGTTCTTCGGAGACGATCTTTTACTTCTTGGTGAGGCTTCGGGTGCACAACTTGAGACTATGATTAAGTGCTTAGACTTGTTTTGTGCCTCTTTGGGTCAGCTTGTCAACAAAGATAAGACTAGAATTTTTGTCTCTCGCAATGTTCACCATGATAGAGCAAGAGAGTTTAGTACCATTTCTGGATTTACTTTAACTGGAGACTTAGGTAAATATTTGGGGGTGCCTCTTCACCATAAAAGGGTGGGTAAAGCTACTTTCCGCTACATCCTTGAAAAAACCCAAAGAAGGCTGAGTAGTTGGAAAGCTAGATATTTATCCTTTGCTGGGCGTATTACTCTTTCCCAAGCTTTGCTCGCTGCTTTACCAACTTATACCATGCAGACTAATCTCTTGCTCAAGGGAGTTTGTGAGGAGTTGGATAAAATAAACAAATCGTTTGTCTGGGGTTCCACAGAGAATCAGCGTCGCTTCCATAGAGTTGGTTGGGACCAGATTTGTTTGCCTAAAGAAGCTGGTGGTGTTGGGTTGAGGAAGGCTTATGATATGAATCAAATTCTTGTTGCCCACCCAGGTTGGGTTTTGATCTCTAAGCCAGAATCCCTTTGGGTTCAGGTGCTTGAGTCAAAATATAGTTGGGGTAGTGGATCGATTCCCTGTGTGATCCAAGGTCATAACCCTTCTCCAACTTGGCGTGCTATCAGCAGTACGTGGAATCAAGTTCATAATGGCATTCAATGGATTATTGGCTGTGAAGCACGGATACTTCATAATGTTTGTCGTACCCGTGTCGGATACGTACTCGTATCCGTATCAGATACTCGGATACTTGATAAATGTTAAGTTAATTTTTTAACAAAAGTCGTATCCTCGTACCATACACGTGTCGTATCCGATACCCGTACCCGTATCCGTGCATCATAGATTATTGGTGATGGGCAGAGTGTGCGCTTTTGGAGAGACCAGCGGTTGCATTCTAGTATTATACTTGAGCAGGTTATAACTCAAGCTATCCCTGATGAGATTTTATATTGGTGTTGTTGCTGAATTTGTTGATACTGATGGTAGGTGGGATTGGTCGAAGTTCAACCAGTTTCTGCCTATGGAGGTGCTTGCTGAGATTGCTAGCATTCCACTAATATACCCAGCTCAAGGCGCTGACTTACCTACTTGGGTGTATACTAGTTATGGGCGGACAGTTCTCAACTAGGACTACATGAGGCCATTGTCAACTACAATCATGGTTTTAAATGTGGTCTGCAATTGTAATTGCAGTTGCAATATTATGATTTTAGTAGTTTCTGCAACCATATTGCAACCGCAATTACAGTTTCATCAGTCGCATTTTTTTGTAATTATCCACAATTATAATAAACGTAATGTAATTGCAATCTTAATTTAAAACTATGACTACAATTAAAGGATTCTATGACAGAATAATTTTGTTCTATGTTTCATGCTTTGCAAAGGCACAAATATATACAGAGTTACAACAAAACCTCCTAAGATTGGGCTATACAGATTGATTCTCCTAATAAATCTCCTAAGATTACTTCTAGACTACACAAATTGATGTTACATGATCATAGGCTAATAATAAGGGATGACAATTGCTCACGGATTCTGTTATGATTTGATCCTACAATTGCACATGGATTCTGTTATGATTTGATCCTAATAACTCGTTATCTCATCATGATCTCATTACCCCCCTCAAGTTAGAGCATGTAAATTACATATGCCTAACTTGCACAACAAGGAAGTGAACTAAGTGGGACCAAGTGCCTTAGTAAAAACATCAGCTAATTGTGCATGTGTAGGAACATAAGTTGGTGCAATATTGCCAGGGAGATACTCGTCGCAAATGAAGTGACAATCCACTTCGATGTGCTTGGTGCGCTCATGAAAAATCGGGTTTTTGACAATATGAAGCGCTACTTGACTGTCGCAGTGAAGTCACATAGGTTGAGGATGAGAGATACCAAGACTGCGTAGAAGACCTTTTAACCATTTCAGTTCTCCTGTTATACTGCCATTATATCACGTAGATCATGCAATCGCGATTCCTTTCCAAGTACAATTTGAAGCCCCGTTGCCATGGAACGATACTCGACCTCAGCAGATGAGTGAGATACCGTTTGTTGTTTCTTAGTTTTCCATGAAATTGGAGAGGATCCAAGTAGAACAAATCATCCGGTAAGTGACCTGCGAGTTAAAGGACAACCGACCCAATCAGAATCGCACCAACTAGATAATTGCAGGTCATAATCCTTACGTAACAAAATACCCTGTCTTGGATTCCCTTTGAAGTATCGAACAACTCGGAGAGCAATCTCCCAATGGTCTTCTTTAGGCGTTTGCATAAATTGAGACATCACATGCACATAATATGAAAGCTCGGGTTTGGTAAAACAGAGGTAAATGAGACGGCCTACTAACCGCCTATACTGATCAGAATTAGGAAAAGGCGGATCCGCAGCAAGTGCCAGACGATGATTCAATTGGCACATTTGATGGCTTAGGTCCCTGAAGTCCAGCTTCGGCTATAATGTCCAAAGCATATTTTCGTTGACAAAGAAAGATACCAATTGAAGCTTATGTTTTGCTTAATTATATCAAATTTACACAACAATAGTTATTTGTAAAATAACCGCCTACACCTACCTAATGATCAGACGAATTAGAAAACCAATCACACTACAAGATCATGCCACCTCAACACCCAAGAAATATTTAAGGATCCCCAAGTCTTTCATATGAAAACAATCGTCTAAATAGGCTTTAAATTCGGTGATAGCTTCATGATTATCACCTAAAATGATGAGGTCATCAACATACACCAACACAACAATATGTACCCCCGGTCTTGGCAAGACAAAAAGAGAATAAAAAAAAAAGATTGCTGAAATACGTAGTGTTTGAGTGCAGCGGACAACTTTGCAAACCAACGGCGAGGTGCTTGTTTGAGTCCATATAATGACTTGTTAAGTTTACACACCATGCCAGATTGCTGAGGAAGAAAGCCAGGAGGCGGCTTCATGTACACAACCTCCTCAAGATTCCAGTGTAAAAAAACATTATGCACATCCATCTGATGTAATTCCCAAGCTCGTGTGACTGCTACGGCTAACACTATGCGTACCATTACCATTTTTACAACAGGTGCAAAAGTCTTTGTGTAATTGATCCCCTCCTTTTGATGATTGCCAAGAATTACTAACAGTGCTTTGAACCGTTCTACACTTTCATCAGATTTATGCTTTATTTTATACATCCACTTGTAGCCAAGTGCTTTCTTTCCTAGAGGCAATTGCGTCATTGTCCAAGTTCCATTAGTCTCTAGTGCATGTATTTCACTTTTCATGGCATCTCTCCACTAACTATCTTTCACTGCGTCAATATAAGTGACATGCTCCTTTTCTTGTGAAATGGATGCAAGAAAAGCATGATGTGCAAGAGAAAAATGATCATAATTCACATAACTAGTTATGGGATAGGGTGCACCCGAGTCTGCCTTTGGATAGGGCGAACAGTTGGATGGGCTCAATCTTCTGGTGGTATTTGTCACATAATCCTGCAAACGAGTAGAAGCTTGTTTGAGTCTATGTCCTCTACCCAATTTTGGCTCAGTTGATGATATAGATGGAAGTATTGGATCTTGTTTGTCCATATTCTGTAGAGTAACACCTTGTTCATCGAACCCCACATCTGGCTCACCTCCCTATCGTCCATTGTCATATCACCACTTCCTTTAGTACCTCTTGTGTGATTTGTTTCTACTACACCATTAGTCACATCATCAATAAGTTCTTCATAACTCCAATTATTAGAAGGAACATCTTTTCTGGTAGTAACATCAACAAAAAAGAGGTATTTGGTCTCAATGAATTCAACATCTCGAGAGACAAAAATCTCTTTTGTTTCTAAGTCAAACAACTTCCACCCTTTCTTGCCATATGGGTAGCCGATATACATGCACTTCTTACTCCTACTTGCAAATTTATCACCGTTCATTCTTTGATTATGGGTGTAACATAAGGAGCCAAATATTCTTAGATGTTCATATGCAGGTTGCTGTCCATGAAGCATCTCATATGGAGTTTTCCCATTCAAAACAGTGGAAGGAGTTTGGTTGATCAAATATCCTGCAGTTAAAATACATTCTCCCCATAACTTAATAGGAAGATTACCTTGAAACCACAGTGCTCGAGCCACATTCAAAATATGTCTATGTTTTCGTTCCACTGTCCCATTTTGTTGGGGTGTTGTGGTGCAAGATGTCTGAAAAATTATTCTATGATCAAGAAAATATCTTCTCATGCATGTGAATTCTGTCCCATTATCACTTCTAAATATTTTTACTTATTTATGAAACTACCTCTCAACCAAAGCGAAAAAATTATGAAGCATTGTCGACACTTCTTGTTTATCAGCTAATAAGTATACCCATACAGCACGAGAATAATCATAAACTATTGTTAGAAAATAAAAAGCACCACAAGTAGAAGGAGTTCTATATGCTCCTCATAAATCACAATGAATTAGTTCAAATGCACTACTGGCTCTATGTTCACTCAAAGGAAACTTCTCTCTAGTCTGTTTGGCTCTAAAATAGACTTCACATGCTTCATTCACTACATTGCTATCTTTGTGTTTTCTAACTTCAGGGATTAACTGGGTGATCTTAAAGGAAGGTTGTCTCAATTGTTTGTGCCACAGCTCCATGGAATGCAATCCATTAGTTTTGTAGACTCTCACTTTTCGAACTCCTCTGAAGATATAGAGCCCATGCCCCCATTCATCCGTTCCAATCAGCATCCTCGAAGTACAGTCCTGCACAACACATAACTTATTAGTGAATTGAATAACACATTTCAATTCGTCCATCATCTGTGAAACAGATATCAAATTGCAGTTCAATTTAGGCACATAGAGAACATTAGTAAGTTTTAAGCCTCCATCTAGCACTACGCTTCCTTCTTTGATCGCTGCTGTATGTTGTCCATTAGGAAGTCCAACTGGATAACTTTGAATATCACGTAGATCATGCATATGATTCAGTTTCCAGTCATGTGGTTGGAAGCTCCTGTGTCAATTATCCATGTATTGGTATCACACTCACCTGTCATCTTGTCATTAGAATTTGTTTTCTGAGCATTTAGTAATTCTACCAGCGTCTGCCACTGCTCTATAGTAAGCCCAACCAAACCTGAACTATCTCCTTCTGAGATCCCAGTTCCTACACTTATTCCACCACTGTGCACAACATTTGCACATACTGTTCCTCATTTTCCTCGTCCAGTTCCCGTGCGCTGCATTGGCTTGCCTCGTCCACTATGTTTCCCTTCACTTTTTAGTCTGTCCCCCCACCAGTCAGGATAACTAATGAGTTGAAAACAACTTCCTGCTTCATGTCCTGTTCGATGACAATGAATACAAGTCACATACTTGCCTTTTCCATCCCCCTCTTCCCTTGACTCCTCGTCCACTTGTTTGGACAACCAAGCTCATTACTTCTCTTCTTTCTTCTGTGGTCTTGGTGATCATCCTCACCCTTTCTTCTTGAATCATTGTTGAGTACACCCTATTCAAAGTGGGTAGCGGATCTGTTGTGAGGAGGTTGGATCGAACAGTTCTGTAAGTTACATTGTCCAATCCCATGAGGAATTGATGAACTCTTTCTTCTTCTCTCTGCTTCTCTAATCTTGAGGCTATATCACATCTGCACCCACCACAACTGCAGGATGGAATTTGGTCGTAATTGGCCAACTCATCCCACAATATTTTTAGTTTTCCATAGTATGCTACCATCGTCATGCCGTCTTGTTTGCACCTCGCCAAATTAGATTTCAGCTGCTGTATTCTGGGGCCATTCACAATAAAGAATCTTTCTTTGATATCTGTCCATAGATCTTTTGCATTTTCTAGATAAGACATGGTGGAACACAGATTTGGTTTGATGGTATTTAGAATCCATGACACCAACATAAATTGTATAGTCCACCGGTCTTCTATCTCAGGTGAACCCTCCTTTGGTGCTCCAAAATGGTGCCTTCTATAAAACCCCATTTTCTGTGAGAACGTAGAGATATTTTCATGGCACGCGCCCATTCTTCGTAATTCTCCCTTTGAAGTTGCACTAGAGTAATCAAATTTCCTGGGTTGTCGTTGGAATTCAAATCATAATGTGATGAAGTCTTCTTCACCGTCTTATGCTCTTCTTGCTTATGGAGCTCTTTCTTAGGAGCCTCCTCTTCATGACATCGCTACTAAATTTCAAACAAAACCTGCTTGCTTTGATACCATAAAGGATTCTATGACAGAATAATTATGTTCGGTGTTTCATGCTTTGCAAAGGCACAAATATATACAGAGAGTTACAAACAAAACCTCCTAAGCTTGGGCTATACAAATTGATTCTCCTAATAAATCTCCTAAGATTACGTCTAGACTACACAAATTGAGGTTACATGATCGTAGGCTAATAATACGGGATGACAATTGCACACGGATTCTGTTATGATTTGAGCTTACAATTGCACACGGATTTTGTTATGATTTGATCCTAATAACTTGTTATCTCATCATGATCTCATTAACAATCCTAACTCTAGAAATAAAGTCTGGAAAGAGGTTTGGAGCTGGAGTGGTCCTCAGCGCATTCGTTGTTTCATGTGGATGATTCTTAATAATGCTTTGATGACAAACAAATTCCACTTTGATCGCCTCTTTGCTAACTCTAATACAAACAAATTCTTCATAGAGCTTTGGAGTTTGAAGGTTTCTCTAAGTCTGTGTTACATGCTTCGTCTAAAATGATCTGTTATACTCAGACCTTGGTGGGTTCGCAGTTCCCACCTAATAACTGGATCAAGTGTAACACTGATGGATCTTATAAAATGGGGGGCAAATTTGCTGCTTGTAGTGGTGTCTACAGAGATGAGTCTGGAGCTTGGATTCTTGGTTTTACTAGGAACCTGGGGTCCTCGAGTGTGCTCTTTACTGAGCTTTGGGGAATTTTGACTTCACTTCAAGTTGCTTGGGATAGGAGTTTTAACAATATGTTAATTGAGTGTGATTCGTCCATTGCTGTCCAGATTGCTTCCAAAGGTTGTGGTCCTTCCCATCCTTATGGCCAACTGGTTGCTCGTATTGTTGATTTACTTAGCAGAAGCTGGAGGATTCAGATTACTCATACCCTTAGGGAGGGGAATAGAGTAGCGGAATGGTTGGCTAACTATGGCCATTCAAAGCATATTGGTCTGCATTTTTTGGATGCTCCTCCTGTTGGGTGTGGAGCCTTGATGAATGAGGATATTGCTGGTATTTCTTTTCCTCGTAGAGTAGTTGCTTCTTAAGGGCTTGGCCCCTCCTTGTAACAAAAAATAAAGTAGGTCGGATAGGTGAAATTTGGATGAACATCTAAAATTCGAGACGGTAACGATTCTTTGTATTAAAATGGTGCTGTCCTAATGGCTGATATCGTAAATGAAATCATATAAAGCAATAAAATTAAAATTACAGGTGCATTATTGTAATTGAAGTTGGTAATGCCTTGAATCGTCTAGAGAGCACGCTGTGCTTTGTAAAGTGCAAGTGGTATTTCGTTTTTTTGCTAGGCTCCACTGGGCCTTTTGGGAGTAACCATCTTCCTGACGTGAGGTTTAGAGATATTATTCATAAGAAAATTAGACGAATGAGTTCTACCAAATTCATAACTAGATGTAGAGTGGTGCTGTGTGTGGCTTGGTCAATGAAATTATTGTTTAATTTATTTATTTAAAAAAATTGGTTTAACTTTTATATGTTATTATTGTTTATAAGAATATGAAATGAATAAATATGTGTGCATTTTATGTTGGAAAATTTGATACGAAACTAAAATAGAAAATTCAAAATTTCTGATTTTAATTTAACTCCAAATATAGCATATGCAATAAACTAGATTGAGTTATAAGATTACTTGAAAAAGATGATGATGAGACAGTCATGATTAAAGGGATTACGAACAGTGAGAAAAAGAAGAGTTATTCATATCCCACGGTAGTTGCTCACGTATCAATCTCAATGGTGGTAATTGTAACAGTGGTTAGAAATAAGAGCCTTTCTCTTCATATATACCTATATCAAAGTGGGCTAAACATATACATCATAGTAAGTCCATACAAGATCCAATAACAAAACTCACCTATCACCAGTGCTTAATAACAGTAGGTCCAATAACAATAGTGATCACAATTTTGGCTAAACAATATACTCTAATAACTCTGGCATCTAATTAATCTTGGTTTTATAAAATTGTAATATAATTTATGCTAGTCAATATAAAATTATTCTAACATTCTCTCACTTAGACGACATAAGTCATATTACTTTATTTCAATAAGAAAACAATTCTCCAGATTAATCAAACAACGTGTGGCCATAAGATGTCAAGATCTAGCTAACACTCTCAACTATTGGTCCAAAATAGGACTACAAGCACCTCAACAATGCAGAAAATCATGTTTGAAAGAACACTAATATCATACATGCAAGATACTCATATCCTAATGACCCAAGAAAAATGGCATATGGGTTAATGGGAAAGCACAACAAAAGTGTATGTCAATATATGATCAAAATGCAATTCCCAACAAAATAACCAAAGCTTCTGTCCAAGATGCTTTATGTGATATAGCAATATTATCTCATCATAACAACCAAATGAGACTGAGTCCAAAATGTCTCCACAATATGCCATAACACAAACAAATAATATTGCGCAGAATAATGATATTAATATTGTTTGACAACGACAATAGCAACACAAGTATTCAAGGTCTCAAGACACAACAAAATGTAGTTACCGCAAAATACAAAACAAACTCTTTGTTTTGGATCGGGTTATTGGTCCAAGGATTTAGAGCAACTTGGCCCGCCATAGTGAACATTCCAGACATCACTACGCGTGTGACACAGCCTACTTACTAGGCGTAACATCCTCAACATAAATCAATTCTAATTATACCCCACATAAACAAGGGAATAATGATAAGAAATAATGGTCTCCACAATTGTAGGTAACAACATTCAATACACACTGAATGTTCAGATTCTCCACACCCTAAAAAATGCTCATATAAATACACTCAGCAAGGTGAAAGAGGTATGACCTAATTCCCAATTCTACACACTAACATCATTATGTATATATTGACTTGAGCGTCGAAGTGTCTTTTGTAGGTACCTACCCCCTCGCTCTATTGTTGTTGTTGTTGTGCCACGGAGGAATGCACCATCACTTACCTTCATAAGTAACCCTCAGAATCTAGTTCTAAACATTGACACCATCTGTTGGAAACCATAAATTTCTACTCCCAAAACCACCAGCAGTTCTCCTACTACCACCAACGTCATAGTTAGTACAAGGAGGAGACAAGCCTCAACAAACCATAATTGCGCTTTTGCTGTGCACAACCCGCCCTTTGCGAATTGCGCCCTAGCATTTGTCCCTACTGCTCATGAACCAGTCCTAGAACTGATCGTGCTTTATCTGGAACCCAAGCAGGACAGGCTGGAGACTTCTTTCACCAGAAAAAATCTCCCCCTTCCTTCCCCGCAAGTTCCGGTGAGACTACATCTAGTTCCCATAAGAGCACCATCTAACGATGGATAGCAGGACAAAACCCAGTAGTTAATTACATCCAAAAAACCCCAGACCGCAAACCAATGCAACGATTCGACTCTGATCACTATAGACTCCTTTAATGTCCTCTTAACTGAGTTAGACATATGTGACGAGGTCCGCAATACACATCCCCAACCTGACGGAGAGCTTCAACCCCTTCAAGTTGGTGCCAAGCCAGACTAGGTAACTAAGATTGGAGGACAAGTCAATCAGGAAGAAAAAACCCATTTGTCCAAGGTCTTACAGAAAAACAAGGATCTGTTCGCTTGGACTTCAATAGACATGTCGGGCCTAGACCCAAACTTCTTCTGCCACCAACTTCCTATTATGAAGAATGCAAAATTGATGGTTCAATGCAAAAGGAATGTGGGTTTGGAAAGGCAAAAGGTAATCCAGAAACAAGTGAAAGAGCTCCTAGACGTCGGGTTCATCAAAGAAGTCTTATATACCACATGACTTTCTAACATGGTCCTGGTCAATAGGGCTAATGGACAGTGACGTATGTGCATCGATTACACCGATCTCAACAAAGCATGTCCAAAAGACCCTTACCCACATCCCAACATTAACAAGCTGGTTGACAATTTATCCAGTTTCTAACTACTTTCTTTTATGGATGCCTATTCCGAATATAACTAGATCCCCATGAACCCAGAAGATGAAGACAAGGATGCCTTTATAACCGAGATAGGGAGTTATTGCTACAGGGTTATTCTGTTTGGACTCAAAAATGTGGGAGCAACTTACCAGCATATGATGAACAAGGCATTTCCTTTATGAATGCTTATTCCGAATACAACCAGATCCCCATAAGCCCAGAAGATGAAGCCAAGACTGCCTTCATAACTGAGATAGAGAGTTATTGCTACCGAGTCATGCCGTATGGACTAAAAAATGTGATAGCAACTACTAGCGTATGA
Organism: Ormosia emarginata; assembly: GCA_029884605.1. Taxonomy (NCBI): domain Eukaryota; kingdom Viridiplantae; phylum Streptophyta; class Magnoliopsida; order Fabales; family Fabaceae; genus Ormosia; species Ormosia emarginata. Next base: position 6,817,823 of record JAQQTP010000064.1, read on the forward strand.
TGAACAAGGTCTTTGAGGGACAAATTTGAAAAATATTGGAAGTATACATTCATAATATGATAATCAAGATGGTGGACACTGGTGACCACATTAAGACTTGGAGGAAGCATTTGCTGATGTTCAGAAGCATAACATGCGATTGAATCTAGAAAAATATGCCTTTGGGGTATAGTTTGGCTAGTTTCTAGGGTTTCTACTAACAAATTGAGGCATTTAGGCTAACCCAGAGAAATGTCAAGATGTGCTCAACATGGGCAGCCCCTAGTCAATCAAAGAGGTGCAGTAGTTGATAGGCCTAATCACTGCCCTCACACATTTCTTAACTAAGGCCGCCCAAAAGTCTCTTCCCCATTTCCAAACTTTAGAAAAGGGAAAGAACTTCGAATAAACCTCGGAATATGAGATCGTTCTCCAAGAATTGAAGAGGATGTTGTCCACGCCACCCATCCTAACAAGACTAAATCTCAATGAGATGCTCTACACCTACCTCTCTATTAGCAATGAGGCAAATAGCTCGATACTAATAAGAGAAATAGATGAGGGTCAGAGGCCGGTCTATTTTGTGAGCAAAGTCCTACAAAGCCTCGAGATCTGTTATTAGAAGGTTGACAAGTTGGCTTTAATACTATTAATCACTATAAGAAGGCTGAGACAATACTTCCAATGCCACCCAGTAGTAGTGAGGATAGACCAGCCAATCAGGAAAATAATCCACAAGTCGAATCTCGTAGGGAAATGATTGCTTGGTCAGTAGAGCTTTCCGAGTTTAAAATTACCTATGAGCCAAGACCAACTATAAAGGCTCAAGTACCATCTGACTTCCTAGTTGAACTTACACTAGACTCCGACCATCCTAGAACGTATTTATGGACCATCTATGTTGATGGATCCTTGAATCCCAAAGGGAGTGGAGCTGGGGTCATGTTAGAAAATGAAGTCGGCTTCGTACTAGAACATTCATTGAGGTTCGAGTTCCCCACGTCCAATAACCAGGCCAAATATGAAGCATGTATAGCAAGCATCAACATGGCGAAAGAGATAGAAGCCAAAGACATAGTCTTATGCAGTAACTTGCAACTGGAGACATCCTAACTAAAGGGGAATATTAGGCTAAAGAGCCCTTACTACAGAAGTACTTAGCCAAAGTCAAAAAGCTTATAAAAAATTTTGACAGCATTAGAGTTAAGCACATCCTAAGGGAGTAGAACTCTAGGACTGACATCTTGTCAAAATTGGCTAGTACAAAGTACTTGGGCAATAATAGGTTCGTGATCCAAGACACCGTACTCACTCCTAGTGTCATGGACAATGAAATCCTCCTGTTAGAAGATGATGAAACCTAGATGACACCTATACTTGCCTACCTCTGTAATGGCTCACTGCCCAAGGACCAAAACGACGCCCAGAAGTTAGTGTGGATAGCAGCTTGGTACACTATTCTTGATAACCAATTGTATCATTGTAGTTTCTCTTCTTCCCTCCTCAAGTGCCTCAGCCTAAGGGAAACATAATATGTTTTGGTTGAGATCCATGAAGGAAGCTCAGGCCACCACCTTGGTGGAAAATCCCTAGCAAGGAAAGTGTTGAGGGTAGGGTATTGTTGGCCCACTATGGAAGCTGACAGCAAGGAACACGTGCAGAGATGTGATAAATATCAGCACAATTCAAACATCTATGCATCACTTCTTGAAGAGTTGTCAATAATGTTTGTACCATAGTCATTCTACCAGTGAGGAATGGATCTCCTAGGTCCCTTTCCCCAAGCACTAGGGTAGGTCAAGTACTAAGTAGTGGCTATTGAGTACTTTACCAAATGGATTGAAGTAGAATCGTCGGCCACAATTACCTCTGCGAGAATCCAAAAATTCACTCACAAGAATATCATTAACAAATTTTGAATCCTGAAGTCAATTATCACAAACAACAGAACCCAGTTCACTGACTAGAAGTTCAAGGATCTCCTGGCTGGGCTCAAAATCAAACAACATTTTACTTCAGCAGAGCATCCGAAAACTAATGGGTAAGCTGAGGCTGTCAACCGAGTTATACTTTGGAAGGATTAAAAAGGAACTTGATGATGCCAAGAAGAACTGGGTGGAACAACTCGATCATATCCTATGGGCATATCAGACCACGCCATACTCATCCATTGGGAAAACCTTCTTTAAGTTGACTTATGGTTATGAGGCCATGATCTCGGAGGAGATAGGAGAACCGAGTTGGAGAAAACAAAACTTCTATAAGGAAACCAATCCATACCTCATATGCCATGAACTTGATTTACTAGAGAAACAGTGTCGTATTGCCCGTGTCTAGGAAGCTGCCCTCAAACAAAGAATCTCCATGCGATACAACTCCAAGGTGATTCCACAACAGTTTAACCCCGATGATCTCGTGTTACGTAGGGCAGATATCGATGGAAAAAACGCAAAAGAATGGAAGCTAGCCCTTAACGAGGAAGAACCGTACAAAATCATCCAAAATTAATATGAGAACCTACACCCTAGAAACCATCTCTGGCAAAACAATCAAGAACTTCTGGAACACAAACAAATTATGGAAATATTACAGTTGAATGTTTTTAAAGTTACTTTTATGTAAGCTAGTTATACTATGTAAATGACATCAATTGATATCAATGAGTTCATCATTCAACACTTGTTCATTCTACTCACTTATGGCTCATTCTCATCTCAGCCAGTACCTCGGTCGTGACCTTAAGTCCACGAATACTTTGGTCTGACACAACCCACAAGGTTACCATACCTTAGCGAGGTACAAGGAATACAAGGTCCAAAAAATGATTAGCTATTCTGATACCTATACATGATGGCCTAACAGGGAAATCCACTTGACCATTATCTGAGGTCAAGGAGTGTATTCAAGGGTTTTCACCCATATCCTTATGGTCTGACCTTAACCCATAAACCGACCCAATTTATAGGAGTTAAGAGTAACTAACCATAGCTTGGGATTGTGGACTTCATACCAAGAGGCTTCTTTTCACTTACACATAAAGTTTAACCATCAATTATTCCAAAACAAAACCCAACCACCGAGGTCGAGTATTGGACTCATCTAAGTCATGCAAAATAAGTGTTCATTAGTATGAAATATAACTACCGAGGTCGAATGTTAGACTCATCTAGGTAAATCGCAGGAGTAAGTCACTAAACATCGAGATTGAACGTCCAACACATCTTGGCATGACAAAGGGAAAAAATACAATCACTGAGATCAAGCGTTGGATTTATCTCGATGAAGGAAGCAAACAAGGAAAAGCAGAATATTCAAAAAGCAAGCTTTTTATTATTCACACTTCAAACATCATCGACTTTATAAGAAGGACATATAAGCTATGCTTATCCAAGAGTGCCCACTTGATGGAAGCCAAGACGGTAGCCTGGTGAGATAATGATGATGATCAAGCACTGACCAAGGCCACCTCAATGGTTCTTCAAGATGCGAGTACCCATCTCCTCCCTCTTGATCAATGTGAGGAGAAGGCTTCACAATCCCATATCTCCAAAACACCCCTATGTACCCAAGGCATAGCGAGTACCTTAGGTAACAATCAAGAGGGCAAATGAGGGAAAGCGGTGAAACCCCTCCACGCCTCACAGGAATTAAGGCAGAAGTCATAAGCCTTTCCAATGCAAGCAAGATTTCATTCTGCTGTTGCGTACGCCTGGAAAGAAAGACTTCTGCTGCTTAGAGACGTGTTGACCAAGCCATACAGAGCAATTACTTAGCCCTCGCGCTGTTATGCCTAGAGAGAAAGGCCTCCACTAGAAAAACATGCAGGGATAAAGGAAACACTTTTAGGAATTTAGGAAAGAAATGAAAGATGATTTTAGAAAGAGATATGACTCTCGACACGCCCATGAGAAGCAGAAAAAAGGGGCCAACCTTTGGGAAGGACCCAGTCTCGAACGAAAGCCATAAAACAAAAGAAAGGAACAAGTGGCAATCCCACTGTAAATATTTCCTATTTATAAAGGGAGTAATGTGCTCTGATTGACTTCCAAAAAGATGAAGCAACTGCACGTTCGAAGCCACATTTAATTGTTCCTCCCCTGTGATTGATTGCATGGGCAACGGACAATTGGGAAACGAAGCAGAAAACTGCTATCCTCATTAAAGTAATTTTCATTCCCAATAAATTCAAAGTCATGATTCCCACAGACTACTGCAAACCATAGAGCTAAAAGAACATCAGATCCATAAGAGTACTAAAGTCATTACCCTCCTTCAAGAAACAATCAATAGAGAGACTACAGAGGAACACATCAAAAATTGACCTATGATTAAGGGCCCTAGACCCCAACAGGGAAGCGAGCTTCTAAATACTTCAACCAATCAAAGTCTTGCTACTGAGATCGAGTATTGGACCCACCTTAGTGAACTACGCGAGCAAATTGCTAAGTGTAAAACAAACACCAGGATTGAGTGTTGGACCCATCTCAGAATTGCGAAGGCAAAAGTTTGACAAGTATGCAAGAGGCACTAAGATTAAGCGTTGGACTCACTTCAGCCACCACAACCTCAACCTTTTCCTTTCAACCGAACACTCAACAGACCCCGCGATTAACATATGGGGGCAACCAATTATATATCTCAGATAGAGGAATGATGACGATAGTAAAGTGATCTAACTCGGATCTCAACCTTACTCATTAATCCTGAGAAACGTACAATGACATGTCACGAACCTTGGCCCTTTGGAAAAAAAAACATTGTGAAATTCATTGTTAACACTTTGATTTGGATCCCTTTATCCATTGCGCGTTATGTGCTCCTATCAAATTCAGATACCTTGACACTTAGTTGTCCCATCTAAGCGCCAAGTTAGGGACAACTGTTCTGTATTGGGTTATGAGTCCATGGATCTGGAGCAATTCAGCCCGCCAGACCAAACATCACTATGCGTGTGACATAGCCAAATTACTAGGCGTAACCTCCTTAACAAAAATCAATTCTAATCATGCCCCACATAAATAAGGGAATAATGACAAGGAATAACAGTCTCCACGATTCCAGGTAACAACATTCAATATGCATTGAATGCTCAAATTCTTCACACCCTAAAAATGCTCATATAAATACACTCAGCAAGGTGAAAAAGGTATGGCCTAATTCTTAATTCTATACACTACCCTCCTTGCACACATACTGACTTGAGCATCAGAGTGTCTTTTGTAAGTACTCACCCCCTCGCTCTATTGTTATTGCTACTGCACCACAGAGGAATACATTATCACTTACATTCTCGGGTAACCCTCAGAACTCAGTTCTAAACACTCCCACTAATCCAAAACATCAAAAGATCTCACTAGACATATTCATGTAATCTTTGCTACCCTACAGATATATCATGACTTGCTTTGTAGCTTGCCAATGAACCACACTAGGTTTGCTCAAGTATCACCCTAGTACGAAAGCAATATCAAAACGTGCACAAACTTGAGCATACATAAAGCTATCAATAACGAAAGCATATGAGACCTTCTATATATTTCAACAATTTCTTTATCATTTTGAGGACATTGGGTATCAAGTAGTCTCTTACCCTTTTGAATGGATAAAGCATAGGGTTTGCGAAAATCTCATATTGAATTTATTCAAAATCCTTTCAATCTCATATATCACAAGATCTATCACAAGAATCTCAATGCCTAAATCGAAAGAGGCATCACCAAGAACATTCTTATCATAATATGTTGTCAACATTTGCTTCATCTCATATACAAAATCAATATCATCACTAGCCTACAGTATATCATTAATATATGAGACAAGAATTATGAATTTGCTTCTACTATTTGTGAACTATCAGAACTAGCTATGGCCTCTTGAAAGAAATAGGATCAGAATCCTAATATAAAGAAACTTTTAATTAATAAAGTGAACAAAGTGGCTACAACTATCCAAAATAAAAACTTAAACCAAACTCCTTCTTATAGAAGATACATAATCAATGTTCTCTTAAAACTAAATAATGTTCAGTACAAAATCTTAAAGAAATAACTTTTATATGTTTTACTTTGACGCTAACTCTATTTCCTACTATGATCTTCAACTCCCCTTCACTCGATCTTCTCTTCCTTCTCAACTTCTTTCTTCATCTCAAACCAACTCTTAACTTCAAACAATTAGCTTGCTTAAACCTAAATATGTCTCCAAATTTGCACTCTCCATTAAAGCAATACTTAGGTTTGACAATAGAAGTCTCACTCTCATGCTTGGTCTTTGTCAACATACAGGTAATAGGTCTTTTTTAAGATTTGCCAAACTTCTTGAATTTCTCACCAACATAATTGAGAGATTCCTTAGCATTACTAGTTTGACGGATGCTCGCTTTAATAGTTTTGTCTATGTTGCACTTCATGGCCATTAGACAAACTTTATTGGAGTAAGCACATCTTTCGTGTTTTATTCTTTTCGTAGCGGATGACGTATTAGTGTGCCTCAAAGGCTCTTCCTCATGTGAGAGAAAAGTTAACATTAGAGACAGTCATAATCAATTTCATAGACTTAAATTCATCTCATTTAGCTTTGTCAAAGCATTCATTTGCATAGGCAAACCCAAAAAAAAAAATTATTCATTGAAGGGAGATTTTTCATCAAGCATATCATTGTTATAAGATTTGAGCAAATAACCACAATGGAGCTCTCCCATATAATTATAATCTCGCCTAACGGTCCCGAATTACAACACATGAGCAGACTCCCACAAACATTAAAATCATGTTCCTAAAGGTAGTACCTAAAGGATATTGAAAACTCTAAGGACAAAACATTTAATGCCTTTAACTAATCACTAGAAATTATATTAAAAATCATGTCCCTAAAGCTAGTACCGAGAGGATACTAAAAACTCTAAGGACATAACTTTTAATACCTTTAACAAGTCACTAGAAGTTATATTAATGAAGACAAACTAATAGAGTAAATGTATCATCAACATAATCCCTAATGCAACATTATAACTACACTATTAACAATATGACACCTTGCCATAATAAATCACAAGATTTCAATGACACACAAATTATTTCATTGATTAAACAAAACCAAGTATGAGAGTACACAAATTACAAGATTTCAAGTGACATCAGAATCATTCACAAAATTTTTTTAGACCAAAATTTTGAGAGCATCACATAGTTTTCAACATTATGCAATATTATATTAACAATATAGTACCAAAATTATCTTAATGCTCAAATAACCTCAAGTATGAGAGTATGCAGCATATAATAAACTTTGTAGTGCCATAAGATCAGGCGAAAAACTTCAGATCAAATTCGGAGAGCACCACAATATTTTAATAATTTTAAAATCTAAAAAAATTCAAATAAATATTTTTTAGCTTGGAAAATTCAATTAAAATTCACCAAAAATAATAATAATAAAAGGCAAGTGGAGCACAATGGAAAAAACACAACTAAAAAATCAATTTTCCTACAATTCACAATCTTCTACACTTTTTAGGACTATGAGTGGGAGTGGGTATACGCGTGCACGTGGGCAGAAAACCCACATTCATCCTTACCCGTTTGACTAGAATTTAGGTTGTTAGACCCAATTTTAACTTAAACTGATATCTCACTAATTTTTTATCTACTTGACACGATTCTTGTATCGTTAAAATCAGAATTCAAAGATCTACAAAACCATAAGAAGATTTTTTTGAAAATTTTGTGCGAGATTTCTGGGCTTATGAACAAAAATATAAGGGTTACATGTGGTTTTGTCTTGATGTCTCCTTCGTTTCTCAACCAAAATTCGTGATCTATAGCTCTTTGAATTCAGGAAATCGAGATCTTCAAATCCTTTAAGTCAATTTTTGATGAAGAGATTCATAAAATCACTAAGTTGTTCAAGCAAAAATCGAAGACTATCGCGAGATTTTTCCTGAAATTCTCTCTGGTTTCTAGACCTTTTGACGTAATCTTATGTTGTTAGACTCAGAAAAGCATGATCTATGAAAGCCTTAAATTAATTTTGAAAATTGGTTAGCAAAATTTCGAATCATATAATAGGGATCTTAGGGCTTTTAGGTTTTATTATTGTGTTCAGTCAACAATATGAAGTCATGCTTAAGCCTCATACAATCCTTTTCCAGCAATACATAATTAATTTCACAAAATAGAAAATGTAATTTGTTGCCATATTCAGGACTATACCACTCAGATACCAATTATTGGAAATTTTGATACGAAACTAAAACAGAAAATTCAAAATTCTTGATTTTAATTTAACCCCAAATATGGCATACACAATATAATATATTGGGTTACAAGGTTACCTGGAAAAGATAATGATGAGGCAACTATGATTAAAGGGATCACGGACAGTGAGGGAGAGAATAGTTATTCCAATCTCAGGGTAGTTGCTCACGCGTCAGTCTCAATAGAGCAACCATACACACTAGAATAGTTAGGAATAGGAGCCTCTCCCTATTTATATATCTTTATCAGAGTGGACTAAACCTACCCATCATATTAAGCTCACACACAAGATTCAATAACAAAACTCACTTATGAGCAGTGCTTAATAATAATAAGTTCAATAACAATATTGATCACAACTTGAACTGAATAAAATGCTCTAATAATTTTGACATCTAATTAATTTGAATTTTATAAAATTGTGATATGATTTATGCTAGTTCACATAAAATTATTCTAATATTTTATATGCATGAAGAATGTTTGACATGTGATTGTGCAGATGATTCTTTCAGATGCACAAATTTGTACTTAGTACTTTTACTCCAATAGTGTTCAAGGATATTTATAAAACTCCAAAACTAATTATTAGGATACTTTACTACTATTGGCTTTGATTTAAGTAATTAAATAAATTATAAATTAGTATGATTAATATGATTATTTATACATTTGATACGGAAGTAAAATTTTGTATTTATTAAGAACATTTAATACATTGGCATTTTCTATTTAATATGTAGACATGGATATCTTGGATGACATGATAGATCTAACATGTGGTTTTAGAAGCAACTATCCCATGGATTTTTCTTTTTCTTGGTGAAAGTCCTAAAACGTTTCTATTATACTTTGAATTATTTTTGTAGCTCACATAGACATTTAACATAGAAGATATGGTACTAAAATACTTAAGAATTGCATCTATGTAACATCCACCGTAAGGTATCACATTTTAACGTTATTATTACTGAATTACCCCAAGTTATAAAATAATATTTAATATAATAGTACGAGTTATAAAATTTCTTGATATTGATAAGATAAACTTAACAGAATATAATAATACTAAACAATATCACAAATAATTTACATCATATACATAATCTCAGTAGTGACATACATAAATATATACAGATAAAGTTCTCAAAAGTATTTAAATATCATCAGAACTACTATACTAGCCCAATTACACGTTTATGGAGCAGAACCCTCACACGGATCCTCCTTAAACTCCTCAGAAGATAGGAATCCTGCATGACGCGTTGTCCTACGGACAAGTATCCGAGCAGACAACACAACGTTAATCTCACTAGGAGTATGGTAGTAAGCTCCCCAATACTGCCTAATGGATAACGGAAACTTTAAGTGTACGTAAATATTAACACTAAAATAAGGGTTCCCATGATACACCCTACTTAGGGAAATAGTAAGATCTCCCATGTAGATAATACACCCTCTATCTAAATGAACATACCAAGCCTTCGAACCTCCTCGAAATTGTAGCCTCATATACCTAAGAAAACTTGGCATTGCCATTGACTCAGAATTCAGCTTCCTCAGCAAGAATTGGCTCATCACCTTCTTGCTCAAACCCTTGCTCAGTGTCTTTACCAATTATAATTACAATACAAGAACAACATACAAAGATGTGAGATTACCAACATCAATACTAACATGACAGTAAAGAGATATAAATGACAATAATGTCATACCATAATAATAAACAATAATACAGATATATCAAATAAAAATTATAATCATGGCTTCAACATCAATCAATAGTTGACAAATAAATTATCACACAGATATAAATGTTCAGATTATGCATGTGCATATAGACTCAAATTCCTACTCCATGGAGCTAACTCAAGTCGGAGAGATTGATCTAGAAGATCTGTCAGTAATTGCTTCAGACCACGTGCTACAACTCTCATCAGTTTTGCACATCTAGCATTATACACAATAGTCTACGCCAGATCTTGATTAAGAATAGTGTCTCGGTCCGGATCGTCTATGCGTTGCATCAGTCCGATCCATGGTGCAGAAGAGCTACCAACTACCTATTATGGAAAACCCGCACCTGATGCCCCCCAAGGTCAACAAGTAACCTACACTACGCATATCACACCACACAAAGGTGTAATTCTCTCCTAGGCCATCAGACTTTTCCAAATGCATGTTCAATGCATATAGGCCAATCACAAGCTACAGTCATATTTTACATATACGGGTCCACACTTTGGCCCAATAGTAATTCTACTGTATTTTCAATCGCATAAGTATTTTACTGCATTTTCACAACCATACAACTTTTCTGTCGTATTTCCAAATCGCGTATTAATTTTTTAACATTTTCTCAATCACGTAAAAATATTTAAATATTTTCCAAATCGCATAGCGATTTTTCAACGTTTTTAAATCTCGTAGCTTAAAAATCACATTTTTAAGTCATGAAACACATTTTTCATTATTTTTCAATTGCGTAAAATATTCTCAATATTCTAAACATCATTTTGGCCTTTCTAAAAATTAACATGACTTCTATTGCATCTTTCCACATTTTCTTACTTAAGAAATCTTTTTTGCAATATATTCCACCAAATCACCTTTTCATTGATTTAATCAATGTTTCTAGCTTAAAATTTCTTAATGCGCTCCAAAACCTAAAGAGTGAGCTATACGTTAGTAAATTTCAAGTCACTAATATATTTCTCATTATTACGTGATTAATCTAAAAATTAATTCACTTCATAAAATATTTTGAGGTTCAAACACTTTCAACCTCATTCTTTCCTTTATGAAATGAAATCTCCCTTTTTCAAGTAATAAATTGTTTTGTCTCCATTTTTATTTCTTAGGTCCTTGTATTACATTCCTTGCACCAAATCAACTAAGTTACCATGTATAAATCATATTTTTACACAAAATAAAACCATTCAAGCCTCCATGGCCGTGAGGTATATGGTCTTTGAAACCAAAATATCTTTTCTTTTCCTTTCTCTTCTAAACATCCAATTTTATCATTCAAGAAAATATTAACTTGGAAACACCTATTTTGAGGTGTTGAGACCGTGAGCCTCATGGTCTTTGGAACCAAAATTATTTTCCTTTCCAACATTAATCATGGCATACATGGCAATAAAAGCAATAAAAATCATATAAGGCATAAAAGCATAAACAAATAAACTTAAAGCACATAAACATCACAAATAAATTACACAACCATGGATATGAATCCTCACATAGATTCACCATCCGTCAAATACAAGTTCTTCTTTCACCACTATACTTGGTTGATGAGATAGATCTCCCTCTTACCTTGTGGTGAAACCTCCAAAGCTCCTTGCTTTGCTTCTTGTACTTGTCCTTCACCACCAAGAGCTTCTTGAACATAAAACAAACACAAGTTTATTAGCATCTAAAGCTTGAACAAGAAAGACCATAGATCAAAACATGGCCTAGAACATGAAGATGAAATAAATAATGAAGTTTCCATAAACTCCACCTTAACACCCTAGAACTTGAGTCTTGGAAAACTCCTTCAAGATAAATGATTTTGGTCAAGACTTCAACTACAAAGTGTCTTATATTTAGGTAAGGATTCAAGAAATAAGGTTGTTTGAAATTGTTGGAGAGTGAAGGTGTGGTGTAGGGGTCTTGGCCATGGGGTTGTGTTGAGAGAAAATGAGAGAAAAATTTTGTGAAGCTTGGCTTTAGGAAATGATGAAGATGAGTGATAGAAATGAACTAAACTCTTCCTATAGCTTCCAAGCCCTAAAAACCGTGAGCTCCCCTCCCCCTTGAACACTACAGGTGTGTCTAAATTCATCTAGCCACTTTTTGAGACTTCAATAGCCATTGATTGAATCAATGGTTGATCTTGGTGGAGCTTTCAGGTGATAAGATTGAATTTGAACTATTGGATCCCTCCTCTAAGAAGTCTTAACTGTGAGATGCATCTCCAAAATGGAAGGTCAAGAACTTCTCTTCATGCTTGCCATCCAAAGGTCACAAAAGGTCTTTGCCACTTTGTGATACTAATCTCCACCATAGATTAAATCAATGGTGGATATCCAAAGCCTTCATCACCAAGCTTACTTCCTATTGGTCCTCCATAAAGTTGTCATAACCACTTAATTTAACTAACCAGTATAATATTTTTCTAGTTGCTATTACCTTATGGACAAAATTTACTGTATTTTTATTGTCCGATAAATAAAATAGTACAAAACACAGTAAAAGAAAATTTTAAAAATCGTTCCAGGTTTCGGGTTTAGTAAGATCTCCCGACCCCGTCTCAACAATACAAAATTTTCTGGTCACAGAAAAAATTTATTTTTTCCGACCTGCCCCGGGCCCGCATACAGCCCAAGAATAATATTAAAATAATAAAAAATCTCACAATAATCCACAAAAATCATAAAATTTATAAAATTAATGAAAATCAAATCAGATTAGTAAAAATAGTTAAGAATCAATGGAAATAATTACAATACGTAAAGATTTTCCCTGACCCCAAAATTATTATTTTCCTGACACGGAATAAATCACACAAAACGATCAAATATAATCACAAAATAGTCAAAATAATTTTATAGTATACAGAAATCACAAAACAGTAGAATTCTGTTATTACTGTCAAATAGCTAAAATTTGGGGTTTTGCAATCCAAAACAACATATCAGTTAAAATAAACAATGATTTTGAAAGAATTTCAATTAGACTAAGGGTCCGTTTGGATAACGGGATTGGAATTGAAATATAGAATTTTAATTTCAATTCCAATTCTTTCAGAATTAGAATTGGTTTAGAATTTGAAATTCTATGTTTGGGATCACAAAGACTTATGATAAGAAATTGTAATTTAAATTCAATTATAATTTTATTATTTAAATATATGATCTAAAACATTAAAATTAATAAAAATATTCATACAATAATATTTTTATAATATAATAGTCATTTTCTTTTCATTAAAAAAATTATGAAATTTTTTTTTAAAAATAAATAACTATTATAATAATTTTTATATAAATATAAAAATAATTTTCTATATAAATATAGAATCTTAATAAATATGATTGTTCATAAATAAATGTGGAGAGAGAGATAGAGAGAGAGAATTTAATTTTTAAGCTTTGGAATTAGTAATTCTTAAGGTATAAGCTAAGAATTGAGAAAGGCTTAACTTAGTTGTTTTTCAATTCCATGGAATTGGTTTATGGAATTACAATTTCAATTCTAAATGACATTCCAAACATAAAAATTGGAATTCAGAGGTCCAATTCCAATTCCAAACTCTGATTCTATGCTCAATTCCAGGAACCAAACGGACACTAAAGGTTTACTAATTCAATGTGCATACTTTGTTTCACAATTTAACTCTGTAGTTGCTAATGCGAACATTTCTCCACTTCTTTCAATATGTCTACAACATTACTAATAAAAGTGATATAAAAAAAACAACCTATAATGTACGGATACGTGTACGAGTATTCGATACGATACGAGTATAGTATGAGAATATAATAATTTCTTAAAAATTAGGATACAGGTATGACAAGATACGGCATAACATATATATAAGAAATCATAAAACATGTCATTTTAAATAACTTAAAGTATTAAGTATTAGCAGATAAATCATAAAAAAATTCTAAAGTGCAAAATAAATAGTTTCATCAAATACAAAAGTTATTGTTAAAAATTAAACTATTCATTATCCGCGGATAATAGTTGTTTCTCTAACTCCAGTTCATCAAGTGATAAGGATACAACCTCAAGGCTTTCAGCACCATCAAATGGCACCCATTCATCTCCAGCAAGGTCCCATATTTTGCTCTCTCCACTATTATACTTTTCGCTCTTCCTAGACAAAAGACGAAGATTTGTATGTACATATACTGAATCTTCAGCCTTTTTAGGATTAATCTTATTTCTCTTCATGGAGTGAATCAAAGAGTAAGTACTCTAATTTCGTTCACAACATGATGATGAGCTCGGTCGTCCAAGAAACTTCAAGGCAATGCCTTGAAGTAATGAGGCTCTAGAACCATAAGTTATCTACCACTCTTTTGGCTCCAAAAGAGCTTTATCCGCTAAAGAATCTTGAACGCCGAATTCGTCTAACTCTCTAGAGAATTTAGAAAACTCTCTTGTTACCTCTCTTCTTTCATCAGGGTCAATAAAATATCTTCTTAAGCACTTCTGTCTCTCAGTGGAAATCTCATTATCTCTATGTGGAAGAACTCTATTTAGTCCTTGTTAAAGTCATTGCTGACTATAATACCTATTTAATTAAAAAACCTAACTAATATTAATACCATAGATGCAGCAAATTAAATTTAAAAAAAAATTCAAAAAGAATCATTTGAATTTACCTAGGATTTAGTGAATGTGCTAAGTAATGTAAGGGTGTGTAACTTTTTGTCCACCGATCAAAAAGAATTTGATAAACAACACCATAGAAGGATTATGTCCCTCCTTCTTCGACTCTTTTATGGTAGAATATTATAGTCTTCACTTGCTCAATCATTGAGTCCCACATATCATAAATCAAGTGAAGTGTAGACTTATCAGTATTACATAATTGAAGCATATCACAAATAAGCCTTATGAAAGAAAGAATATAATCTACCTTGTCCCACCAAGAATCATCAAGAATAATTGCTTTCACATATGTTGCCTTTCCAACATCATCCTCCCTATAGGTGTTCCGCTTCTCACTAATAAGCATATTTTGGAGACCATGTTTGATGAGCCTTAGTCTTTTCAAGATGACTATTGTAGAATCAAACCTTGTCTTGACAATGGAAAGTAGTTTTAAAGTCACAAACTCATTGAATATGGTAAGCCTCATAGAATGATTCATGACAAAATTTCTAATAAACATAGCACCATCACGAACTAAAGTGATCCAATGGCATTCCTCATAAACAACCTCATTCTTTTCTGTATTTCTAGTTGCACAAATATTTTTCATAGCAAGATTGAGATTATGGACCACGCAATGAGTCCAAAAAAATATGAGGATAATCATTTTCAATAAGAAGTCCATCTGCCTTACACACAGGGGCATTATCAGTGATAATTTGGATAACTTTTTTTAGTCCAACCTCTTCAATAGTGGATTTAATTAGACCTTCTATGTAATTCTTATCTTTTATCTCCTTAAAACCATCAATGGCCTTAAAAATATAGGACCTCCATCCAAAGCAGTCATAAAATTAATCAATGGCCTTATTTGCGCATTAGTTCATCCATCAGTTACTATACTTATTCCCTTTTTCATTCCAAGTTCCTTTGATTGGTTCAAGTAATCTCTTAACATTTGTCATTTCCCTTTGTAACAATGTAGTTCTTAGAGAATTGTAACCAGAAGGAATAAAACCAGCAATAGAAGTATTTGTAGTAAACTGATATGAACTAATGTAATAAGGATTGCGCGCAAGATTGAAGGGCAAATCGGTAGAATAAAATGTCCTAGCAATTTCAAACTTAAGTTGCTCTCTAGCTCCAGCATTGAAAGCTCTATCTAAAGGGTTACATGCCCTTCTTTTATTTCCTAACATAGGTTGTAATGATTGTTGAAATGAGTTATCAATAATAGATGTAGGAGGAAGGGGAACATTTCTTGATTTTCTTGATTCTTCAGCACACTTAACAACTTTCTAAATTTTATCTAAGTATTCGTCATTCATTTTTGGACATCTATCAATTCTAACACTAGTAAGTCTAAGCAAGTGAGTCTTAACTCTAGTATATGAACCATAATAATGGTTCTGGCAAAAGTTACATATCCATCCTCTATTTCCACCACCCCTAGGAGCAAAGACTTCATTTCTTATGACATAAGTCAAAAGAGGAGTTGTTGTTTTTTACTTGTCATCAACAACAAATTTACTAATTATATTGTTAGAATCTGTTATTAGCCTCAGACATTCTTAGAGCTTAATCTAAAAAAATAAAAATAAAAATTTGTTAGAAACTAAAAATTAAACCCAAAAAAATTATAATTCATTTAAATATTAAAAATATATTATTAAACTTTGAATTTTTTTAATAAAAAACTGAGTTAACCTTATAAAATTATAAGATAAAGAGTAACTCATCTAAATAGAAAGTGATACCGATAAGAAAAAATTATAATTTATAAAATTAATCAATATCATAAAATTAAAGCCACAAATTAAAATTTATCAACCATAAAATTTTTAAACATTAAAAACTATAACTAAAGGGAGAGAGTCATAATAAAAATTTAAAAAATTAATAATTCTAAAACATCAAATTAATTAAAAAGTTAAAAACTTTTCAGTCATAATTAAATTAATAGTTCCAAAATGGTGAGTGAATTAAAATGTTGAAACTTGAAAGTTTTTCGTTTTCTGTCATAACTCATAAATATGCATTATCATAACGTGTGAGTATGTGACAGATTGCAAAGTGAAGAGTCTGAAAACTATAATGTTAATAAAAACATAATTGCTTTAAAGGTTTAAAGCCACCACGTGTTGAGCAAGTGAAGAGTTTGAAGGCTTAAAGCCATTAAGTGACTAATGCTTTACGCCTTTACCCTTTGGCCTTTCACGTGTTGTACCTAAAGAGTAGAGAGTCTAAAAATAGTTTTGGCCTTTGAAGTCTCTATTTTGAGAAGAGGAAACAGTAACAATGTGAGGGAGCTTTGAGCAGGGAGAGTGGAAGAGTTAGAGTGAGAGAGCTTCGAGCAGGGAGAGACAAGCTTCAGTGTTACAGTGAGCTACTCCACAGTGTGTCACGGACACACGTTCAGCAGTGGTCGGAGACAGAGGTAGGAGAGTTAATGGAAAAGTTACAGTCGCAAATCAGAGAAGGAGGCCGCTGATCTAGAAAACTATGGGTGAATGAGTATTTTTCGACTCAAAATCTAAGGCTAAGGTGAGTTAAATAGGTTGAATCTATTTGATAAGTTCAGTCCCAAAAAATCTCGATTTTTTGGAATTAAAATCTTGATTTTTTGGAATTAAAATCTCGATTTTTTTGGATTGATTTGATTCACCGGCCATTTATGCGTTTCTAGTCATTTTGGGGCGTTTCAAAGTGTTTTGAAATGTGTCCGAAAACATAAATCAAATCTAGCTAAATTACAAATTCACATATAAATTGGAATTTAGAAACTATAGATGGAAGAAATTAAATATGTGGAAGCTGCAAATTAAATAGCAAACTAGATAAGATGACTTGTAAATTTCTAAGCCCCATGCTTATTCGAATCATCCACTAGGAAAACAAACATGAGGTGACATTAAATATAGAAAGTCAAAAGAGATTTGTAGCATTATTACTTATCATAAACCTATCAAAGTTAAAAGAAACTTTTAGCAACTCACGTTTTTAACAAGTAAGGATGCAAGTAACATAACTAAGCAACCAAAGCATTCATCAAATCCATTCCCCTGGAACTTTGTTGTTCAGATCTTGTATCGAACAAGTTCTGAGAAACTATTCAAAAACATATTCAAGTCAAATAAAATACACTACATCAGTTGCATCATAGTCTCACCATCATGGATTAGAACAATTTGCATGCACTACAATTCAATACCATGCATGAACTCTAAGAAAATCAAAATTAAATTAAGCTATTGATATTGGCATTAACAATTTACACAACATTTACCTCTTCATCCAACCCAATGTATGGAAGGGAAACGAGCATTGCAAATTGCTAGAGAATGCTCAATGAAATAGGAAAATGAACTCTGGATGTCGTATCTGGGACATAGCTCAAGCACAATGGACGAAGTCAACATATAAAAGAAATTAAGGCTTTTTAATAGGAAAACAAGATACTGAAGCTATAACAAACCTAGTATGTGGCAACAATCAAATAAAAAAGAAATAGAAATCTTCAAGGGTTTAGGGATCCGCAGCTCTTTTTCACACACTCATACATCTTCTCCCACATGTCTTTGTTCATTGTTTATGCCAGAGCTTAACGAGAGATTATGCCCATGCTGATGAAGTTAAAGTTTCCTGGGAAAGCCTTACAACAAATAGGCTTCAAGCCCAAATTATGGGACTTGGTTGAAGGAAAAGGAACGAACCTCGAAAAAGAAGGGTAGCATGGCAGTGTGGTCGATATTATCTAGCGAAATAGATGTTGGGTCGCTAGCGATTTCACTAAAAAAAAATGATAGGAGATGAAGGGGAAGAAGAAGGGAAAATACGAACAAGTATTTCTAAGACTGAGTAATGTTGGTCTAAGGAGAGAAAGCTGAAAAGTCAGTTAACGAAAAAATAATAATAGAGAAATACAAGATTTACTAAGTATTAGAGAGTCTTTCACCCTTTTGAATAGGTGCAACACAATGATTACAAGATTTCATATTAAATCTATTCAGAATCCTTTCAATATAAGTTTTCTGAGACAAGTCAAAAATACCACGAGACTGTCACGGTGAATCTCAATACCCAATACAAAAGAGGCATCACTAAGATCTTTCACATCAAAATGTGTTGTCAACATCTACTTAGTCTTATTCAAAAAAAACAATTTCATTACTAGCCAACAATATATCATCAACATATAAAACAAGAATGATGAATCTGCTCCTACTAAACTTTAAATAAATGCATTGATCAACAACATTCTCTTTAAAACTTAGAGAGCCAACAATATAATTAAATTTAAAATATCATTTCCTAGAAGCCTGTTTCAATCCATTAATGGATCTTTTCAATTTGCATACCATATAATCTTTACCATATTCAACAAAACCATAAGGTTGATCCATATATACATCCTCATACAAATCACCATTTAGAAATGCGGTCTTAACATCCATTTGATGAAGTTCTAAATCAAAATGAGTAAACAAGGCCATCATAACACGAAAAGAGTCTTTAATGGAGGCCGGTGAGAAAGTCTCCTTATAATCAATGCCTTCCTTCTTGTTATATTTCTTAGCAACAAGTTTGACCTTATACTCTTAATTTCACCTTTAGCATCACGTTTGTCTTAAAGACCCATTTGCAACTAACAGTTTTACAACTAGTAGGCAACTCCACCAATTTCCAAATATTATTCTTTCTTATAGAATTCAACTCATCCTCCATAGCCACTAACCATTGTACATTATTAGAACTAACCATGGCTTCTTGAAAGGAAATAGGATCAAAATCCTCAACTGAGTTAAACTCATGCTCCTGCATGCACACAACATAATCCCTGAATCTAGTAGACACAGTGGATATAAGAACCCGCTCAGATCTTCTCAGTGGAGTCATAACAATATCAAGAATCTGTACATTATTTTTTACTTGTTGAGGGATATCGACATTATCAACAAGATCAATAATATCATCATTATGGACAAAAAGAGATGGCATTATCACTGAAAAGGGATCAATAGGAATATGAACAACAACATGTTCCTCATTGAAATTAACAATACGCGGCTCCTGAGTTCCACCATGTTCTAAGTCCCTTTCAAAATAGACAGCTCTATTGGATTCAATAACTTTAGTAGTATGGGAAGGATAATAGAACCTAGAACCTCTTGGGGCAATACAATAGCCAATGAAGAAACCACTAATGGTTTTGGGATCAAGCTTCTTTAAATGTGGGTTATTAGGTCTCACATCTGCTCTACAACCCCAAATACGAAAATGCCTCAAGGTAGGTCGTTTGCTTGTCATAAACTCATATGGAGTCTTCAGCACAGATTTACTTAGTACATGATTCAATATATAAGCAGCAGTCTTCAAGGCATCTCCCCACAAGAATTCTAGAAGAGTAGAATGACTAAGTATACATCTCATAATATTCATAAGAGTACAGTTTCGCCTTTTTATAACTCCATTTTGTTGCGGAATGCTAGGCATGGTATATTGCGCCTCAATACCATAGTCTTGTAAGAACCTAGCAAAACGTCCAGGATTTCTACCAGTTTTATCATACCTGTCATAGTACTCACCACCTCTATCAGACCTCGCACATTTGATCTGCTTACTAAATTTTAATTTAATAGCAGCTTTGAATATTTTAAAGGCATCTAAAGAATCAGATTTCTCACGCAACAAATTAATCTACCCATATCTAGAGAAGTCATTAATAAAGGTGATAAAGTACCTAAAACCACTTATAGCAATAGAAGTAATAGGCCTACAAATATCTGTATGAATTAACTATAGTATTCCTTCACTCCTGGTAACCTCACTCTTCCTAGCTCCGGCTTTAAGTTTCCCTCTTATGCAATCAACACAAGTATCAAAATAAGAGAAGTCCAGATCATGAAGAATATTCTCCTTGATCAATCTCTCTATTCTCTCCCTAGATATGTGTCCTAAATGTTTGTGCCACAATATAGAAGAGTTTTCAGCAACTCTTCCATGCTTGTTCCCAACAACATTATTGATATTTGAATCTCGTTGATCATCAGAAAGAAAATCAACATCCAACATGTATAGACCATTAGACAATATTCCAGAACCAACAAGAGTAGAATTATAATATAAAGAAACTTTTGCATTACTAAAATGGAAAGAGTAGCCACAACCATCCAAAACAGAAACTGAAATCAATTTCCTCCTCATAGAAGGCACATAAATTGTATCTTTCAAAACTAAATCATCTCCAGTACATTACTTTAATGAAACCACTCCTATATGTTCTACTTTGACTTTAACTCTATTTCCTATTGTGATCATGAACTCCCCTTCACTTGGTTTCCTCCTGCTTCTGAATTCCTACAATGAATTTGTAACATGAATAGTTGCACCAGTATCTAACCACCAGGTATTTGAAGGAACATCAACTAGATTTGATTCAAAACATACTAGAGCCTAGGGGTTACCTTTCTTTTTCTTAATCCAGCACTTAAACTTCAAACAATTAGACTACTTGTGCCCATATATATCATAGAACTTACAATTTTCATTAAATCGATAGCTAGGCTTAACACCAGAAGACTCACCAGGACCAGAAGATGACTTAGAAGGATATCCAGACTTATCATTTCACGTTTTTCTTAAATTGAGGCTTAATATTCTTCTCTTTAGCAAATCTCTTCTTCTTATCACCATTCTTGTGATAAACAAATTGAACACTATAGGTCTTGTCCTTCTTTATGGTATGCTCCTCTTGAGTAAGAATATATATAAGTTCATCAACAGTCCACTCCTCTTTTTAAGCGTTGTAAGTGGTCCTCAGAACATCAAAACTAGTTGGAAAAGACTCAAACACTTGCTAGACCAGGAAATCCTCTTCCAACTCTATTTTTATGGACCTCAACTTGTTGTACCAGTTCACAAACTTCAAAATATGTTCACGAACACCACTCACACCATCATATGTAGTCTTTATCAATAAAGAGAAGTAGTAGGCCTTTTCAATTTTATCAAACTTCTTGAATTTCTCACCAACAAATTTGAGAAACTCCTTAGCATTATTTGTTTCAGGAATACTCTTTTTAATGGTCTTTTCCATACTATACTTCATGGTCATCAAACAAACTTTATTGGATTAAACCCATCTTTTATACTTCTTCTTATCTGTAGCAGAAGATGCATTTGTGGGTCTCTGAGGTTCATCCTTAGTGAGAGTAGCATCAATATTAGAGACAACAAGGAATAATTTCACAGAATCCATCGATCCTTAAAATTAATCACATTCAATTTCGTTATAGCACTCATTTGGATTAATGAAGCTAAAAGAACGATATATTAAAGGGACATTTTATCAAGCATATCAACATGTACAATATTTGAGCAAATAACCATAATAGAGTTTTTCCATGCAATTGCAGTCCCACCTAAGGGTCTCGAATTACAACACATGAGTAGACTCCCATAGACATCAAAATCATGTCCATAAAGCTATTATCGAAAGAATACTGGGAACTCTAAGGTCAGAACCTTAATGCCTTTAACAAATCATCAAGAATCACATTAATAAAGGCAAACACATAGGGTAAGTGCATTACCAATATAATCCCCAAAGCCACAACATAATAATATTTTATCAATAAAATAGCACCTTACCATAATTGGTTCCGCGAAGGCGAGCTCACAATCATGAAAAATTCCCAAAATAGTACCATTTAACAAATCATCAGAAATAGCATTAATAAAAGTAAACTGATAGGGTAAGCGCATTATCAACATAATCTCCAATGTAACATTATTAACAAAAAAATTAACAAAATGACACATCAACATAATTGGTCCCGCGAAGGAGAGCTCACAATCATGAAAAGTGCCCCAAAACAATACCTAATAATTTAAACAACAACTCCCAGAATCAAATTGTATAAATAATAACAAAATAAATAGTTTTCAAAACATTATATATATCAATTTATGCACAAAATAACACCAAAAACTATTTCAGTGACCAAATAACATCAACTCTGAGAGTGTATAATATATATCATGCCCAACAACACCACAATAATACACAAAAATTTTCACAGGTAAAAGAGGAGAGTACCATATAATTTAACATTGTTAATCTCTAGAAATTTTGAAATAAATAGTAAATAGGAATGAAAAATAAATAAAATTTACCAAAAATTAGGAAAGGGTGTGTGGTTCACAACCCAAAAAACAGAAGTTGAAAATCATGCTCCATAAGACCACACGCGCCTCCATGCACCACCTACGCGAGTGAGGAAGCACTAGAGGTCAAGTCTTCTTCTTCACCCATTTTCTGCATATGAGTCACGCGACCCAGTTTGTGCAAAATGGGTCGCGCGAGCTTTCTTCTTCAATTCTCCACTAAAATTTAAAATTTTGGACAAATTCAAAAAATTGGGCTCTATAATTTCCCTAAACTTATTTCTAGAAAAACAACACCAAAAAACTAGGTTTTGAATGATGTTAAAATGCTAGCCGCGTGATATGTTTTTAAGGAATTAGAGGTTGTTTCTCAACCAAAACTCACGAATTAGATGTTGTTAGATTTAGAAACAAATGATTTACAATAACCCCAAATCAATTTCTTGAAATAATCTCCAAAAGAAAACGAATCATAAAAGATTAAACCTTTAGGGTTCCACGGATTTGAGTAAAATCTTTTGTAAATTCACAATATCAAAATGCAATATACATGTTTCTGAACTCAGGACAATCCAATATATAAAAGCCCTAACTTGATTTTTTTGAAATCGATTTAAAAAAAAATATTGACTTAAACATCACATACATTAGGATTTCAGGTTTTTTAAATTTTCAAACCTCATAATAAAATAAAAATTGATAGTCTTAATTAGGATTAAGAACATTGTCTCTGATACCAATTGATAGAAATTTATCAAATTTATTAATCTCAATATTTATGATATATCAATGCATATAAAGAGTTTTAGGATTACCTTGAAATAACGTCGATGAGGAAGTCATTGTTGAAATCCTGAAAAGTAATCTCGACGAGGGAGAGATACTATTCATATCCACAGTAGTCACCCATGCGTTAGTATCAATGGGACAACTGTATGCACTAGAGTGGCTAAGAATAGGGGTCTCTCCCTGTATATATAGAATAACTAAAATGGATTAAACCTACTCACTATGATAAACACATACTTAGGACCCATAAAACAAAATCCACATAAGAGCAGTGTTTTAACACAATAGGCTCATCAACAATACTGATCACAATTTGGGTTAAACAAAATGCTCTAATAATTTTGACATCCAATTAATCTGGGTTTTATAATTTACAATATAATTTATGCTAGTCCATAAATAAAAATTCTAACACTTTATTCACTTAAGAGCAAAATAGGTATTTCGATCTCTTGTATTTTTTTTTTCAATTTAGTCCCCTATCTTTTTTGTTTTTTTTCTTAATTTGGTCCCGTATCTTACAAATAGTCTATCAATGTGGTCCTTCCATCACGATATTGTCATCTCCCATAAATAAATGATGGTGTGTCACTCATCGGTTATGCCACATCATCGACATGTCATATCCATATTATCACCACTTTAGTGACATGTTATCACTATATTAGTAACATATTATCACTTCCGTTATGGATTGTAAAGGAAACGCGATGAAGGACCACATTAATAGATAATTTGTAATATAAGAGACCAAATTAAAAAATAAAAATAAAAGATATAGGACCAAATTAAAAAAATAAAGAAAAAGAATCAAAATATCTATTTTACTTTCACTTAAGTATATTCTACACTTTAGAGGATTTTGATATGCAGAAGGACTCACGTGAACTAAACTAAAGCTTTCAACAAACACAAAAATCGAAACTGTTGAGTGTGAGAATTAACTTTAGCTTATGATATCACAAACTTAGTAGTGGACACCACTATTGATGCAAAGGTGGATAGTATATAGGCTCCATATCAAGCTTGACGCTCTTCTGTGGACTGTATTTGGTCCATATCAAGTTTGATTGTTCTTTCATCATTTCAAGCTGGGAGGCTATGAACTATATCTGGGCTTAGAGCCCAAATGGGCTACTTCACAGCATATTCCTTCTAGAAGACCCTTACAAGAGCACCAAAGGCATCCAAAGAAGAGTTAGTTATAGGAGAGAGAGAAGAAGGGCCACGTGGTAGCCTCCCATTGCACTAACTCATAAGCACCTCATGATTGGCTTGCACACCAATCATGAGGTGAAGTCATCCTTTCCACTCCCTATAAAAGGCAATGTAGCAGCCCTTAAAGGGGCTGATACCTATGAAGCATGGACACACTGTTTTTGAGGTGTGTTGATGCGGATTAAAGGATGCAAACCCAAGTATAGGTTGTTTCAAGTAATAAATTTATCAGGAGTCCAAGGTCGATCCACAGGGAATTGATGAAGAAAAATTCTTTGAGGTAAGGGAATGCTTTGTCACAACAATAAAGATAATAAAACTTGTTTACAATTAAATTAAACTTATTAACAATTAAATTAAACTTGTTTACAATTAAATTAAAGAACTTGCTTGGGCTAGGAGATCCACTTTTGGTAATAAATTAAGGACAAGATTAATTCTTTTTTTATAATTCAATTGAAATTCACGCATAACGGAGGTTCTAATCAGAAAATAAAACATTCAAATTCCATTTAGAATTATATACATAGTTATATTTTGGTTCCTTTAATTATTTACTAACACCAATACTTGTAAATGTGTTCAAGCATTCATTGTGCCAAACCACTTGTCTACAATGAATCGAGAACTTCACTTTACAATGAGAAATTATTTACCAACACCAACACTTATAAAAGGGTTCAAGCATTCATTGTGCCAAATCACTTATCTACAATGAATCAAGAACTCCACTTTATAAGGAGGGTTTCTAAATTGATTGGAAACAAAATTTAACACGTATAATGATCACTTGATAATATATCATTTAAGCACAACAAAGAAATTAATCTAACCTTATTTGATTACCAAAAGTTTCACTCTTTCATCCAAACAAGATGAAAATTAGTTACCCATGAGCAAGAAGAAAGAAAGAGAGAAGAAGAAAAAGATGAACATAATTTCAACTTAGAACAAAAGAAAATTACAACAAAAAACACAATAGCATAATCTAAGTTAAGCCAAGATTACCCATATAATCTTCTTGTGGTCCCTTTTATAGAGGATTAGAGATACAAAATAACAAGGGAATTGATTAATGAGTGAGTGGATGAGTGGGTGGATGAGTAGAAAATGCCAAAGAACTTTTGTGAGTGGAAAATTATTGAAATTTATTGTCTCTGAAATCATTCTGTGATGAACTCATGGATAACGTCAAAATGAAGCAAAGTGGTCTTCATGAAAGTTTTAGGAAATTGTTTCAGCTTTCCAATGCCACCAAAATCATCCAAAAATTCATCCTACAGCCCAAGATATGACCCAATTACTACAAACTATTTATGTCCAATTTCAGCACCTCTGTTTGGAATTTCAGACCCAATATGACCTCTAAGGTGTCCGATTGAGCTCTTGTGTTCTTATAAAAATTATAGATATGGGTCTTAACTTTCATATGTCAAATTTTCAGCCCATTTCAGTTCCTTAAACTCGAATTATGCAATGATTACTGCACACTATTCGGGTTACAGTCACAAAACTCATGTTCTGACTTCCAAGCCCAAGCTCCACTAGATGTCCAATTTTTCCCTGGAGTCTTCATGAAAGTTGTAGAGCTCTCTCTTATCTTTCCTACAAGGTAAGATACATAATTATAAGACATCTAGAACTCAAGATATGGTTGAAATACAGAAATAGTGTAAGACCAAAATAGTGCTAAAAAAATCAATTAAGTCCAATTTGAGTCCAAACTTACAAAACATAACCAGACTTAATCAATTAAGTAGATGGAGAATGTAAATGACTAAAAATGAGGGTTTATTAATGTATAAAATATGTGATTATCAAATTCCCTCACACTTAACTTTTTGCACTCCTGGGCAAACACATAAGACTAAAGCTAGAAAACAAAGAAAAACGACACAGACTCAAAAGCTAAAAACTCTAAAAGACTCGATGAAACAAGAAGAGCAACCAGAAATTCAAGGGATCAAAGCATTAATGAGGTAACATTTCTTCACATCTCAAACCATCAAGCAAAGAAACTTCAATTGAAAAAAATGAATCAAGAATGATAGATCCTCACAGAATTCACTCTCAATCTCTCAAGTGTTTAAAAGTTAAGTATTTCACTCTCTTCAACCCATGAACAATTGCACTACCATAAGCTTGCTTATCTTCTACTTCTCTGCTACTCAAAACATATGCATACAAAAATCAAGAGAACTTTATTCAAGGTTGTAATGGGGTCATGGTAAAGGAGACGGGATAATATGGATATGGGAAGATAAATACCAGAGAAAATAGAAGAGTATTATGGTACAGTTAGAGTGGAGAAGATGTTTAAGAACATTCATCATAAAAGACAATGACTAATATTTGACTAATGTTTTGTTGAAGATCAATCCCAAATTGATGAGTTGAATTCATTATTAGGCCTGAACCTTCTCATTCTCTTCTTGTTGTTTCCAAGCATCCACCTTTATTCTAGGTATGGATATGTCACATGGTGTATCAAAAGGCTCTGATAATCCTTTGATTGTAGCGGTGGTCAGCTCTTTTTTTTTCAACACATTTTTTTTAACATTTTTCATACACACCCCCACACTTGTTCAAGAATAAGGCCAATGCTCTCTTATTCCTTAAGGTTGGGTAAAAACATGCTTTTTTTTTAAGGCACGTAATGAGCTGAAAATAAGGAATGGTCAAATAAGCTCAAAGGGGTTACACAAGGGAAAAATATACAAGGATGACTATTTGGTCATAGTAGCTATTTCAAAATGTCTCAATCATATTTATTTATGCATGTGAAAATGTAGCCTCAAACTAAAGTAACAATTCCATGAGTGAAAATCATACAAGAAAGAAGATGATAGTACAAATGTTCAATTCATTCATCAATAGGCTCAAAATCTCACAAGGCATATTTGTATCATTCTCAATCCACCATATCAACATTCATATCTAAGCATGTGATTTTTAAGAAAGAAGACAATTTATGCTAAGATCCAAGAATCCATTTGCTACTTCTACACAAAATAATTATTTCCTCAACTAAGATGCGTCTAAAGAGTAAACTTACCTCTAAGGCAAAATTTACTCCTTACTCTGCCATCCTTAATTGGTTTTATTACGAATAGGTTTATGACAGTCATATCATTAAACATACTTCCCAATTTAGATGCATCTCAAGAGTAAAATTACTCCGTACTCTACCATCATTCATTAGTTTAGTAAGTCCATGACAATCATATCATACTTCCCAAAAAAGAAATTTTTTTTTGGGTCAACTATCCTTCCTCCCCAACCAGATCACAACATTGTCCTCAATGTTAAAATATAGATGAGTAAAGGATAGAATATATTATATGTTAGAGAAATTTGACACAAATTTAAACAGAAACAAAGTATGGTAAATAAAATCAAAGGTAAAGAAAAGTTATAAATGAAATGTCAGATCAAACTTGCGTTTCAAGCTGCTTCCCTCATTGCTTTCCATATCTACAACTTTCATGAAAAACATAAGAGCTCATTCAGACAGCTTGGAGGTGATATTGGGTCTAGAAGTCAAAACAGGGGTGTTGAAACTGGACCTGAATAGTCTACAGTAATTGGGTCATATCTTGGACTGTAGGATGATTTTTTGGATGATCTTGGTGGCATTGGAAAGCTGAGACAAAATGCTACAACTTTCATGAAAACCACGCTGCTTCATTCTGATGGCATCCATGAGATCAGCACTGAATGATTTCGGAGACAAAGAATCTTAATAATTTTCCACTCACCAACTCACCATTTGGCATTTTCCACTCATCCACCTACTCCTCACCTACTCTTAATCAGCCCCCTTGTCATTTTGTAACTCTTGCTCTAAATTGAAGTTATGTTCATCTTTCTCTTCTTCTCTCTTTCTTTCTTCTTGTCTATGAGTAACTAAATCTTCATCTTGCTTGGGTGAAAGAGTGAAGCTCTTGGTAATGAAATAATGTTAGATTATTATATTTCTTGTGCTTAAATGATATATTATCAAATGGACATTATATGTGTTGTATTTTGTTTCCAATCAATTTAGAAACCTTTTTTATATAATGGAGATCTTGATTTATTGTAGACAATAAGATTGACACAGTGAATGCTTGAACTCATTTACAAATATTGGTAGATAATTAAAGGAATCATAATATGATTGCATATATAATTAAACTTTGAATATTATATTTTTCGATTGGAACCTTCGTTATGTGTGGATTTCAATTGAGTTATAAAGAGAAATAATCTTACCTTTAATTTATTACCAAGAGTAGATCTCCTAACCCAAGCAAGTTCTTAAATTTAATTGTGAACAAGTTTTATTATTTTTATTATTGTGACAAATCCTTTTCTTACCTCAAATAATTTCTCTTCATCAATTCCCTGTGGATCGACCTCAGACTCCCGAGAATTTATTACTTGATACAACCTGCACTTGGGTTTGCACCCTTTAATCCAGCAATCAGTGGTGTATGCCTAGGAGATTGAATTACACCTTAGTGCGAGTGCAAGTAGACTAAGCGTAGGTCATAATTGTTGGCCTTGTGAGCGTCGGGGTACGGGTGTCTCACAATAGACAATGGTAGCTCCACTGGGGCCGTGGGATAGACTGATGCAAACACACCGACGATCTGGGCCGAGATGTTATCCTATATCGCGATCAATTATTGAGGTGCTATGTATAAGCCATGTTGCACAAAATATTATTTTTATGAGAAAACACTTTATTTTAAGGCTAACGAGATACTAGCATGACTCCTTGATCATTCTCTTTGAATGTTGATGTTTAGCTCCATGGAGTAGGATTTTGGTACCATATGCATTGTGCATTGTTAGTCTCATATTTCATCTAGCATGAGTACTTACACTGTTAAATTATCTTCTTTACTGTTGAAATAATGATCTGATTGTTGAGCTATTAACTGCTTGAAATATTAATGTTGTTTATCTTTTATTGCTCATTTTCTTTACTATTACTTATTGTTATTTTCCTTTTATTGCTTATGTTATTATAACTGCTGATATATATATGTACTGTGATGTTATGTGGGCGTCTAGCGCCGTTCTATTTTCTTACTACTGTATTGGTAATGAATGCTGGGTGTCTCACCTCTTTCTTGTATACTTGTATGTTTGTTTTACTTACTTGCTTCTGAGAAGACGTTCGTGAAGAAAAAGAAGCGCCTGAGTTTCCTGGTTTCTGGCCTAACTATGAATGGAGCTTGCTTAAAGATGTCATCACGTTCGCGCCGATTTTTGAGATATGTGAGGATGACCTTTCATGGAGGATCCGACAGTTGGCATATAAACTTGTGCACGAACCGATGCATCTATCATGGGGAACTGACTGTGTCATTAGCTTGGGTTGCTATGACCCCCTTGTCTTTGATTTTACTGCTTTTATCCACTTAGAGTTTTACCTACCCGTTAGGAATTTGTGGGATGATCTTT
Source organism: Ormosia emarginata (assembly GCA_029884605.1). NCBI lineage: Eukaryota > Viridiplantae > Streptophyta > Magnoliopsida > Fabales > Fabaceae > Ormosia > Ormosia emarginata. The sequence continues at coordinate 6,848,059 of JAQQTP010000064.1, forward strand.
ATTACACCCCACAGGAGGACTCATTTCTTTCCACTGCTCGAGCTTCTGCTCGAAATTCGATCGCTCCGATAATGATCTCATCTGACGAGGAAGACCCTGAGGAGGATCCTGCTTTGGTTCCTTCTCGTCAGTCTTAGGGGTTGATACTGTCAGTGACTACTGATAGCTATCTGTATATCTTTTTGGGAAGCCTGACGTTTTGCTATTTTGATGGGATGTAAATTTATAAACATCTTGGGGGTGGGTAAAGCCTTTTACTTTTTGTATATTTAACGATGTAATTAAAAGAGGCTTGAATATATATATATATATATATATATATATATATATATATATATATATATATATATATATATATATATATATATATATAATGTGAATGTATGGTTTTATTTCATGTCGATTTCTTTATTGTATCTATATTTATCATTATCTCGTAAAAAAAATACATATATTTCAATACTCGACTATTATATAATTTCAATTGAAGATATCTATTCATATATTACAAATGAACCGGGTCTTAATTTACAATTTCATTTACTTATTTTTTGCATTTTTATTTCATTTTATTATAGTGTGACGTTCCTTCTTCTCCAAGAAAAAGGGGCGTTACAAAGGACTTCAGCTCTAACTACCTTTTTCATATGTATATTTAATCTTCTTTGAGGTTGTTGAAAAGTTTTAACATTATCCTCTAAATGTATTCTATGTATACAAATTAATAGATTAATGTCTTTTATGTCCTTTAATGTCCATCCAATTGCACTTTTATACCTTTTAAGTACTTCTGTTAACATACCTTCTTGTTCTTCAGTAAGAAACGATTAAATTACCACTAGAAAGCTTTGCTCTTCTCCCAAAAATGTGTACTTTAACCCAGCAGGTAATGACTTTAGTTCTGGTGTAGGTACTTCATGGGCATTATTATTCATGAGTTTTAACTCTTCAAATCTTGGCTTCCATCCCTTGTACTCTATTACCTGTGTACAACCAAGTAAAAATCATATTTCAGAGGTATCATCTTCTAATTGCATGTCTGAATCAAATGAATTGACTAAACAAATTTCTAATGGATCAGAAAAACTCCTTGTTTGAAGATGTTCATCTATAATGGCTTCAATTCCTTCAATTTCATCCTTTTCATCAAGGATTTCTTGTGGTTGCTTGCACATGTTAAAAACATTGAGCTCCAGTGTCATGTTTCTAAATGTTAGCTTCACCACTCCATTTCTACAATTTATCAAAGCATTAGATGTTGTTAAAAATGGATGGCCTAAAATAACAAGAATTGACTTGCAACTATCAACCATAGGTTCAATATCCAAGACAATAAAATCCACAGGATATATGAATTTATCAACTTGAACTAACACACCTTCTACTATTCTTCTTAGAATTTTAATTGATCTATCAGCAAGTAGAAGAGTTATAGAAGTTAGTTTTAACTCACCCAAGTTAAATTACTGATAAACTGAATATGGAATTAAATTGACACTAGCACCAAGATTAAGTAAAGCTTTTTCAATTTTATGTTCTCCAATAATGCATGAAACTATAAGACAACCAGGGTCTTTATATTTGAACGCATTATTATTCTGAAGAATGGAGCTTACCTGTTCAGCCAAAAATGTTTTCTTTTTCACATTTAATTTTCTTTTAATAGTGCACAAGTCCTTCAGATATTTAGCATAAGAAGGAATCTATTTGATAGCATCTAATAGAGGAATATTGACCTTCACTTGTTTCAAAATTTCAAAAATTTCAGTGTTATGATTCAATTTCCTTGAAATGTTTAATGCTTGAGGAAATGAGGGTGAAAACGAGAGTTTGGTCTTTTTTTGTTCAACTTCTTCATTTTCTTGTGGAATTAATTCATCTTCTTTCTCACAAGGTTCGAGAATTTGTTTTTCAACGATCTTTCAACTCCTAAGAGTTATCA